>VXAX01003791.1:1306785-1441749 GCA_013399835.1 Leptocoma aspasia
TCTGTATGATAAATATGGCACAAGCCTGTTTGAATTTTTCTGTAATTTTTTTTTCAAAAATGAAATGTTAGTTTGATTTTTCCAGGGGTGTCCAAACTGTGCCAAGAGTCCAGCAGTTGTTTCCAATATGCATACATTTAAGCTGTAGCATTTTCTCCTGCCTTCAGTGCAGAAATGAGACCTCTGAACTGTGCAGGTCCCAGTTTTAACAGTCCATCTGCCCCACCAGAGAAGCAAATAACCCAAGCATTTCAAGTGGGTATTTTAATTTTTGTAATGGAAAGTTCAGTTAAGTGAAACTGTCTAACTCTAGAGATCATGCTTGGGAGAGGTTAGACTCATTACATTCTTTTAAATTCATTTGAATTTCTGCATCTTCTAAGATTTTTTTAAAATGTATAGCTTAATTCTCAGTGCATTTTCTTTTCAAATGTTCACCAGGCTCAGTCTCAAGGAGCCATTACATTTAAAATTGTACCCAGTGTGAAGGAAGAAATGCCAATGAAGGAAGGCAAGGTAAGCAAGACTATTTCAGAAGCCATCACAGTAACTGTTATGCTAAGGATATGTATTTTTTGCTTGGATGACAGAACTAAGAATGTGATTTATACCTGTGGACTCAACTTTTGTAACATGAAGGACTGTACATGACAGCATACTGTACACTTCAATACACAGGTGCTGAATTTATGAGTGGGTATAACATGGTTCTTGAGCCTGAACTCTCAGCTGTGTAGTTGACTGTAGGTAATCTTCCACCTTCTGCAAGGACCTGGCTTGGTTCCAAGTACTCCTTCCATTGTTCACTAGGTAGAAGACACTGGATAGCACCTTGGTTCAACAGTATCTTCTCCTCTGTTCCTCATATGGGCACACTGTGCACCTTGCCTTGAGTCACAGAGCCTTTACTCCATTGAGACTGCAGCTGTAGAAGCAATGAGTTGAACATTCCCATATGAACTTCCAATGCTAGACATTCATAAGGATGTTCTGCAGCAGTAAATATTTACATTATTTAGTTCAGAGGTTTTGAACAGTAGAAACAGAAAAGGAAGATACCTTCGGATTGCATTTAATATTTGATTCTAAAGATCAAACACTGTTTGTTCCAGATGTTTATCAGAGCCTTATTTGACTATGATCCTAATGAAGATAAAGCAATTCCTTGTAAAGAAGCTGGACTTGCTTTCAGAAAAGGAGATGTCCTTCAGATCATGAGCCAGGATGATGCAACCTGGTGGCAAGCCAAACATGAAGGTGATGCCAATCCCAGAGCAGGCTTGATCCCTTCAAAGCATTTCCAGGAGAGGTGAGCTACTGAGAAGCATAATTCCTTTTTTTTTTCTTTTTTTCAGTAAGAGAAGAGACTTAGTGGTGAGTTTTTAAGTTAGCATAGCTGGCATGTGTAATGCTTATAGATTACATGGGTACAAGAAATGTGCATTTGTAGCAGGACAACTAACTTGAAACATGTTGCTGAAATACTCTGCATTTCCTTATTTCTCTGGCTAGAATTAATAATGACAAAAACTGATAGGATAACACTGATCCAGACTGAAAGAAAACACATATGGAAAATAGCACATCAGTATCTGCATTCACACTGATGTACTATGCAGGAATAAGAACTGCAGCAGGTTTTGGAGAGCTTACAAAAATTTCAGGCAAGATGTAATTTTTTTAGATTATGAATAGATTGCATTGTTTTAAGTTAATTTCTTATTAAATCTTCTGTATATTTTGCAATAGTCTCATTATATTAAGTGTTTATTAATCCCAAATTTGCAGTGAAAACTGAGGAATTTGTGTCTTTTCCCCACCACCTCCCATTTTATAGGAGATTTGCATTAAGAAGACCAGAAGTGCAGGTTCAGCCATTGAAAATTTCCAACAGAAAATCATGTAAGTCTGTTAACCTGGAATAGAAATAATACTCCACATCTCTAACCTTATAAAATAGCAGTTTGTTTCAACTACAGGATTCATTTCTCCCAGGCACAACAGCTTCTTGATTGCATTGTATCGGTAGGAAAATAAATATAAATAATGTCGTTAAAAGCTTTAAAAGCAGCTAGAAACATTCCCAGCCCTCTGACTTTGTTTTTGAAGTACTGAGCCCAATTAATATTTTGATATGTAATATTTCAAAGGTTGAAGAGTATTCTTTTCCTGTTGAAACAGTACAGAATTGGCTCAACAGTTTATATAATTTGGACTGCATCAACACAGTCAAATTTATATTAAAAGTGAGATAAAAGTTCTGATAGTCTCCCCCTCTCCCCCCACATAATTTTTTGTGTCCCATGAAGCAGTAGAATTTTTTAAAAGTCAGAACATTCAGTTCATTGATACATATTCACAGAATCACTTCTTACTGTTTTTTAAACAAACTCATCCTTAGTAGTCTCTGTTTTTAAATACAGTAATTGCACAATATAAGAAAAATAACCTCTAAGAAAGTGCATGCATTGAAACAAATATTTTCTCTTCACTGGAATTTACATCAACATCTGTTTTAAGTATTATTGCATATTTTACTCGACCTGTTATTTCTTTCAGTTGTACAGACTCATAACAAAGTGGGCAATGTAAGAAACTATCATGCAACAGTAGGATCCAAATCTTAAATACAAACATGATTGTGAGTTCAACTAGAAAGTGGTCTAATATTTCCAACCACCTTTCATTATCTAACAATGAAAGAAAAAGTATAGATACTATGGCAGACAGTGGATGCTAGCACACTAAGGGCCAAACTAAATGCTTTTAACTTTAAAACTCCTCACCAAGGCTTCTGTTGCAATTTTCCTAACTTCTTGCTATGGTTGTTGTGTCTTGAACTTTGACAAGAACCGTTATTTTTCTGATAATCTGCTTTTTCTATCTTTCATTCCATTTCACTGTTTGATTGTGTGCCCTAATGCTATTGCTAACTCCAAAGCCCTTGATTTAGCTTTGTAATTACAGTAACAGACGTTACAATTGCACTATAGCTTTTCTATTTACATAGATAGTAGAAACAGGAGGAGCTTCTCCAGCTTGTAGTAAATTTGTTGTTTTTCTAGGTTCTAGGTCAAGTTGCTCTACCCCAGTTTTGGAAAAGTGTCTGATCCCAGGGTATAGCTATTTCTCTCTGCCCACTGTTCTTGAATCTGGATAATACACTCAGCAAGAGCCTTCAATTAAGGTGGCACTGGTGCTTTTGAAGAGGTAAATCAGCTGCTGCAGCAACACCGCATGAATCCTTTTATAACGGACTGCATCTTTCTAGTGACCTTCAAGTGAAAGGTTTTACAAGATGCATCTCACCCTTCCAAATAGGCAGCCTGAACTTGATTGGGAATTGCCAAAATTACAACCCAAAGAAGACCCAGAGTACAATGTCTACTGTTGTCTCTGCTTTTTCCACTGACTGCCTTAACTAGCTTGAACAGGGAAAAAGAGTTCCCCTCTTCCTCCCCTAGCCTTTAAAATATGACAGAGCATGAGGGTCAAGCAGTATGCCTATTACTGTTCTCTCTTGGAATTTCTTTGAACAAAGCAAGTCCCAGCTAAATACCATCTAGAAGGCAGTGGTGCCTCTTGAAGGAGGAAAGACTACAGAGTAATGTAGGCTTGTCATTCTCTCTCTTCCTTTTTTCTTAAGACAGTCTGCTGCTACATCTGCCAGATTTTCATAGGAATAGGGGAAATGTTGTTCTCAGTAGAGATTTATCCCTTCATTCAAAGACTAAACATGTTTTTAGTGCTGGGAGGGAATTCAGATCCTTCATAGAGAAGAGATTTTAAAGATCAGAATTTAGCAGTAGAAGAAACATTGTGTTTAGGATGTTGCTCAAATTGCTTTCAGGAAAACCTTCCACTTGCTTGGATTTTCAAGAAGATTCTGCTGGGAAACTCTGCACCTTTGTGATCTTTCTAAAGTTAATCAGCTTTTTTTCTGTTATCAAGCATAGCAGTGAAGCTATGAGATACGGAGGCTGTGTCTATATTTGTGCACAGCAATCATCTTGCCAAAACTGGGAGATGCTGGAAAATCATGCATTTCTCAGCTGAACAAACAGCATTCTGACAGCACCAGAAACGTGTAAGGAAGGTGACACAGAGAACAGAAAATTGGAAAGAACTTCTGGGTTCAATTTTTTTTTTTTTTTTAGCCCATGTGTGAAGGTGGGAAATGGATAATGCTTGATTTCTTCAGGTTTTTTTTTTTTTAATCCTTCATCTTAACATAGAGTTTTCCAGTGCTTGGAAGGGTAATTATGTGGGGAGACGTGTTCTGCAGATCATCCTGAACTTGCTGTATATTGAGAGGCTGCTTGCTATTGCAGTGGATGCCATCCAGTCATGTCACCTGAATTTTCTTAGCAGTTTGGAGAAAAAAGGGCAGTTTGCCAGTTGATATTCTTATGGCTTCCAAAAAAGATGAAAACCTGTTGACTTCAGGAGAGCTACTGAGAGAAGTCCCTTTCCTAACAGGACTGAGAGTTGCACTAAGAAGCTTTCTTGATGCATGGTATGTAGCCGTGGATGTTGGTCTGCTCTGTTCAGTCAACTCATTCCACAAATCCCATGTTTTGTAATGAGGAAAAAACCTTGATACATACTTTTGTTTTTAATAGGGAGAATTGAGGAAGAATACTCTGTTTTCTCCAATGCCCAAAAATGTGAGTCAGCTCTGGTTTCTTACCTCCTGGAAGAGGTTTTCTACCTCTGGTTTTCTACCACCCTGGAATCTGGTGGGATTCCAGGGTGGTAGTGTCTTTCTACTTGAAAATTAATCTAAAAATCAGTTAAAATCATATAATATGCAAGAAGTATCCTATAACTTCTTTTTTTTCCTTTCTTTTAAAGCCAGTCCTGGAACTGGAAAGGACTGTTAGATTTATCTATACAAAGAGCTCTCTGAAACAGTCAACAACTCTTTTTGCTTTGATAATTATATTGTTTCAAAACCTGACAGGAGATAGGTTGAATTACTTCTGGGAAGCCTTCTTTCTGTTTCCTGTTTTGAATATTTTACTGTTTTCAGCATAGCAATGCATGTAGTTGCTAATCTTTACACATATTTGTGTATCATACATTCGGAAGCAAAATAAAAGTGGGCTTTTTTGGTGATGATCATATGCATACCTATATTGAGGAAAGAGTAAAAAATACTTTCTACAAAACTTTTTCTGCAAGAATTATTTGCACTGAAACAAACAAACCCAATCTAGTTCCAAGTTATTAAAAGAATCGGTTTTTAATGGAAATGCCAATTCTTATTTTCACTTTAGTAGCCAAGTGAACTCTGTCCATTGTGTCTATGTGTAAATACACATGCCTTTCCCAGCATTTAGCCCTTTTCTTGAAAGATAAAACAGAATCATTCTCATATTGTACCCGTTAAAGTGAAAAACATTTCACATGTCATGTACACTGGAGAGGGGGCAAAACAGTGTACACTCAGTATTGAAATCACACTTTCTCATGTGCAGATGGAGAAGATGCACATTTTGATGGTGTCTGTGACTGAAGGAAATCAGCAATGTAGGTAGAGCCTGCGCTGACAAGAGGAAGATACAGAAAAAGTAGGAATAAAAAAATAAAGGGAAAAGAGAGGAAGTGAAATTTTGTATTGAGGGTGAAGAAAAGGAGAAAGTATTGCAACAAGGGCAATGGAAAAACGCATGGAAAAAAGCTGCCCATAAGTCTCATTAAGCAAAACCCCACAGAGAATGGGCTTTGAAATTCTTAGATTAATGCAATTAACAGTATTATGCAGGAGCATTGCTATAGTCACTATTTGTGCAAGAGTTCAGTTGCTTGTTGATTCTGTTTAAATAAAATATTAATAGATTTACTTTGTAAAAATCTTTGAAACAGTGAATGCAAAAATGACTGACAAGAGCTTTGACCTGATTTGTTTTGCTGTTGTTGGTATTATCAACAGTAATATTTGATGCATGAGATAAGTGGCTGTTAGGTGTTCTGACCTGCTGATAAGATTGATATATTAATTCCCAGGCTTAGGGTTAGCGCAGAAGTGATGGAGGAATAACAAACCAATGAAATATTTTCAGTATTTTTTTCCATAGTTAACAGCAATGACTTTTCAGCAAAAAGCAGTCTTGTACATTAATACTGTGGAGAAATGATACTGGGGAAAAAAACTGTAAGAACAAGCAGCATAGGAAAAAAGTAGGAAAATGGAATGAAAGTAAAGGAACAGAGTTGCATGAGATGTGTGGGTAGGACTAACCCTGCATGTGCTGGGATGGTGAACGAGCCATATACCTGAGTGAGTGTGAGGGAACTCTCTGGGATGCAGAGGGAGGTTCTGTAGATGTGTCTGCCTGCGTGCAATTGGCTTTCGTCTGTCTGAGCTTGTGAGCCACTGCTGAATGACAGCTCCATGGAGACTTGCTCACCTGATATTCCTCAATAATACTTAACAGCATTCCTGGCTTTAGGTGGTCATCTTAGCTTGGACAGCTTGTCAGCCACAGCTGCCTCTGTGAGTTCTATTGTTGCTGCATGCTGGCTAAATTGGAGTGACATGAGACTTTGTACAGAGAAGAATTATTTGTTTAATAACTCCCAGTCTGTTAACTTCCATACAAATACTACTCATGCTCTAACTGTAATAGATATTGCCAATAGGTTTGGTCATTCTTGCACGTGTAGCTTACTTTAATTTGTAGGCAAAAAACCTGTTTTTTTAAGGAAAAAAAAATCTTTGAGTAACAACCAAATAACTTACTGTTCTGCAGTTGTTATAAACTGGAATAATCAGGCAAGAAATTATATTCCTTCAGCATAATTTTGCTTTCACAGTGGTTACTGTGTTTATTCTTACATTATCTATGTGCTGTCTCTGATGAAAATTACTGGTAACTTTATATTTTATACTAATGTGGCCTGTAAGCTCTGTCAACTTGTGCACTGTGTTCATATGTATATGTGTATACCCATACCCTGTGTGTACAGTTTAATATATGTATGTAGCATATATGACAGAGTTGTTCAGAGATGCCTTTTCCATGAAAATACGTTTGTTCTGTGTACTTAATGCTAAATGTAAATACTTACTGTGATAAAGCCATCATCATATAGTTTTTCTAAGGCTTACAACCCATTTTACTTTCAAATTTGATTTACAATATGTGATTGGCATTGTGTGACCAAGAGGAAGGACTTAAATGCAGCCAAATGGTGTTCATTCAAACAAGATGTAACCCAGTTTACCCACAGTTGAGTGTCTTTTGAATTGAAGATTATGTTCTGCCAACAAAAAAATTTAAACAGGCTAAAAGAACAAATGCTTTGCACTACTTATATTTGGAGACCAAACATTTCAGATAAATGTATAGTAGGATTCTTGTGCTTGTTATAATTGCTGCACAATCTTAACTCTGCCTTCTCAGTATTTTTCTGTGTTTATATTTGAAACTTGATTGCCCACCTGCAGGTAGTTATGAGTATAAACAAAAAATAAACCAGATCTATAGAGCACATTAAATTAGCACATTAGCATTTTTATTCAGAAGTCTCCTGTCCTTACAAATCTGAACTTCCTGCTACCACAGAGAAATTAAGGAAACCTGAAGCTGGATGACATTTGAGTCAAGTTCACGTGAGACAGAACTGGAAATGGATCTGTCCTTCACTGCAAGACTATCCTTCTTCATTTTCTAAATTATCTTCGTAAAGATACTGTTATCTGATGGTTTTATAAGAGAATTAAATTTGATCATCTTAAATTTCCTATTGCATGAACATAATGTATCATTCAATCTACAAAACTCCATAGCATAAAAACCTGCAAAACAGTATAAATGTTGATTGCTATGTGGGGCTGTTCGTCAGTAAAAAATCAAGAGTGTTTAGTATTCACTGTAATGCTGACTATTGTATGTCACAATTTCTTGCTTACTAAAGTATAGTTTAAAGAATAATGCAACTTGTTTGTGATAAGAAACTAGAACAGAGCTGCTGGATCAAATTTTAGATTGAGAAACATTTAAGTAAAATTGCTTGGTGGAAGTATTTTTGAAAAAAAAGTCAACAAAAGCTAAAAATCTTAATCTGGTGCTGTTCCAAAGAGTTGAGAATGTTCCTGGAAGTGGCCCTGGTTTTGAGCTTCCTAAGTAGTATAATTTAGGTGAGGCCTCCAAAAACTAAGTCTTGATTACATTTCAGTTAAAATACATACAAAAACACAGTGTATATGGTACTGGTTTTCATTGTTATAGTTTGGCATTATTGGCTACACTGAAATCTTTCTAAAATGAATAAAACCACCTAAGCTTCCATTGTGCTTGTGTTTCCTATTTCTTTTTTCCCATTTGTCTTGTTACAGCTTTGTTGTCATTTCATAAACCTGTTTCATGACTATTTTCTTTGGAACTTCCTCTCCCTTCTTACCACAATACATTTAATTGATTGTATTTCTTCTTTTCTCAGTGTTTTATTTGTTCCGTGTTGCCTTATGGTTTGGGTTTGGGTTTTTTTTTCGTTTTGTTACTTCTTTTGTTTTCCTACTTCCCATCAGATTTCTTCCTCTTTAGTCTTTGACCTCTTTTAGTCTTTAATTTGTCCCTTTCAGCTGAAGACCTTTCCTTTCTCAGCCCACTTCCATTTAGTGAAACTGTATTTGCCCCAGTTTTTCATGTCTAAAACTTTGGAACTTTGGGCACATACTTGCTGCATGCATACAGCTGCTTCAGATGCACAGAGTATTTAGTAGTGATTCACAATACAAAGTTTCCTGGCAAGTAACCTCTGACTTTACTAGGGACAGGCAATAGCTCTGGTAAAGTTCCTTGTAAAGTTCAGACTGGGAGCTACATGTTGATGACTGTTTATGGCTGCATTAAAGCTATGAAAACCCAGTGATTTCCAAGATCTTTTCATTACAGACTGTTATTTTCAATCTTAAGATAAGCCGAAGAAAGTTAAGAGCAGTATTAAGAAGGAAGATTTTTAAGAAAACACAAGAAGTTCAGAATGCCTTTATCTCAACATTAAACCTCAGCTTGTAGACATTTTGGCTTGTGCTTTTTGGGATCAGCTGACTCACTTGGAAATCCTAATGTCTCATTTATGGATGAGTGTGTTCCCTTTCCTGGCATGGGGAGCCCAGAAGCCTGGATTCCTTTCAGTGTTCTCAGCCCTGATGCTGTAACTCCACCATGCACCACAGCTGCAGGACTCCTGTGAGGTCTGCAGTGGTCAGGGTTGAGCGAGTGAACACCTGTACAGCCCTCTGTTCAGTGTACATACCAACCTCCTTTGCTCCTGGTCTGGGTTTTCATGTTCATAAATGAAAATGAGGGCTTACCAACATTTTACCAGTATCAAAATACCAGGCAGTATCTTAAAATGCACACTCATTAGTTAAGTCAGATAACTTTGTTGAATTCAGGAGACTTTTAAAATCTATTTATGTGAATTGGCCTTGAGCATTAGTGATTTGTTTTCAGGAGATACATTGCAGTCTATTGAAAGTCATGGAAATGGAAATACAGAAAAATTTGTTGTACATCATAGAAAAGGAGAAACCAGTTAGTACCTAGAAGTCAGCCTGCCATTCTAGATCCAGCTTTAGGCCATTTGTCAAGGACTGGGAGCTTTTAAGATCAAGAGAGAAAAATGGGTCCAATGCTTTCACCTTAAACTCACAAAACTCTCTATGCTCTTTTAAGGCACCAGATGTAGTCAACCAAGGGGTGTTTCACCTTAGAGGACTTCCCAGCCAACTTAAACCATATGGTCGCCTTGACCATAGAAATAAACTTTAAATAAGATTCAGAAAAGTCTTCCAAATTAATATTTTAAAATGTAAGTCCTCAAGAAAAATGATACCAAGAAATGATTGCACAAAACAGTATTTTTCCTGTGGCAGACAAGGCTTTTATGTCCATTTCATGACATGAAATGAGATGAGCTCTTCCATGTGGTTATATATGCAGGGGAATTTTGACATAACCTTTGTTTTGTATATTAGTTATGCATAAAATATTGTAAAATAGCTCTTGAATAATTTTTTACATTCTGAGAAAATACATGGTTCATGGAAAGTCTTCAAAATGATTATATTTTAGGCCTATTTATCCACATTCTACAGGAAATTTGAATGAGAGGTAGATTGTTAAATCTCTCTATAAATCTTAACCTTAGTATATAGTATCTTTGTGAACAAAAGTTCATTATCTTGCTTTTCTGTATAACCCCAAAGATGATTGCAAAAATGTATGTTTTCTACTACTGAGGGAGTAGAAATTTATTGATTTACTATAGGTAAGGAGAAAGTCCTATGTAGAGTTACTATACTAGGATAATGTCAGAGAAAAGATTACAAGAGTACATGAATTCTTTCAGCATGCTTTCAGCTGCAGTTGTAGACTTTCCAAAAAAAAAAGCCATACCTAAAAAACCTTTTCAAAATCTGTCTCGAAGGGCAGTCCCAGATCTTACTGTAAGTGCAGAAAAATACTGAGATCATGTTTATGGCAGTGATTCTTAGAAATTCTAGGTTAAGACTGATTAATTGGAACTAACAAACTTTGCAGTTAATACCGAAGAGATCTTCCATGACAACAGGGTAAGGTCATTTCTACCAAATGAATGGAAGAATCACATATGAGAATTTAAAGTGCACATAGTATTTCAATGCCTTTTTACATCCTTTTCTGAGTGTAGTTAAACTCACTACTGGTATGTTGGTATATGCCTCGATATAATAGGTGCTGTCAAGAGAATTTGAGAGTGGCTTACATACCTGCATTTTTTACTATTTATGAAGTATTAAACAATAATACTTTGTCTTTTTGGCTGTTCTAAGATGAGGAAGCGGTTGAGTGTGGTAGGTGCATTTTTCTTCTTCGATTTAACTTTTCTTTCTTAAGTTATGTTTTCACTCCATTTAATGATTTCCTTTCCTATTTCTCCTTTGTGCTTCTCAGAGGAAATTGAAGGTACATGTATAAAAGTTTCCCTGAATAGCCCAATAATTTTATTTAGAGAACATGTGTTTAGAATTAAATTTAATATAGTCCAATGTTTCTAAGAGATGTTATACATATGATGCTTTTATATTGCCACCAAATACATTGAATCATGTTTTAAAGTAGATAAAAATACCAGAATATTCCTAGTTGCTTCATTTGATGATCAGTAATTCGAACTGCTGTTTTGAACTGCTTTCTCTCTCTTGAACTTCTGCAAGATATGTATAGAAAAGCAGTGTGATAGAATAATACTGTCACTTGGGTGGGCTGGGATGGAGAGAGATGGTTCTGAGTTAATTACATGGCCATGAGAGGTCTTGAATTTCTGATTAATACCAACAGACTATTTCTCTGAGATGGTAGAAGGTTCATCTATGTGGTATCATCGTTACTGTTTTCCCTCTGAGTTTCCCTCTGAGCGTAGCCGGTTATTGTTATGTTTGCAGCATATGTTAAAGTAATAGCAGCTGATCTCTTGTGTTTTTTTGTTTGGTTTTGTTTCTTTTTTTACTTTAGAGGCTTTTGTTTATAAAAGCATTAGAAATTGTAGCTTGTATTTTTGATCAAAGGGCCTCTGGCATGTAAAAATATACATTATAGCTATTTTATATTAAATGAGAGGATGTGTTTTTGATCAAAAACCTTTCTGTCTAATCCAGTGAGCCAAAACATAAAGCTAAAGTTTGATAATGTATAGTTTACAAAAAAGCTTGATTTACATCAAATCATTTTGCTTTCTTTTAAGTGGCATATTTTCTATTAACTGATAAAACGTGAATAATACAGTGTTAGAATTTTTTTAGAATGTTTGTTGTCATCATAACTTTTGCTTGAAAAGGTAAAAAGATCAGTGTGCATGCTGCAAAATCCAAGAATATCTCCAGCTAAATATAAAACAATAAATATTGTTTTATGTTTTTAAGAAATGGCTTATTGAAGGCTTTTTAATGCTATGCTTTGTACAGTTGTCTTTTTAAAATAATTTCTTCTGTATTTTTTGCTGGGCTTCTAACTATCCTGCTTTATTTCTTGGCTCTTATTCTGTATGGTTTTACCCTTCGTCCAGAAGATGCTGAATGTGCTGGTCACAACAGTGGATCCTATCTAGGTGAGCAGTTGGTTACAAAAGACAATTTTGTTCCTTTCTTTCAGCTTTTCCTTGGAGCTACTGTGTCCACTTTGGTTTTGGGGGTAATCTGCGTACAAATGTCCTTACTCTGCATGACAAATGCATGAATATTAAGGTTTTAAACATGGCTCATTGGATTTGACATAAAGGGTTTATGTAGTGTATGCTTTTACCTGGTTAAACATAGGCTAGTAAAATACTGGGTTGATTTCAAAGTCAAAATTTTTAAAGTACATGAAGCAAGCTATGTGTTTAATGAAACAAAAAGGTTACTGTATAATGAAAAATTTGAGTAATTATTTATAAAAGACACTCTCAAGGTTTTATTCAAGTTTTGTGTACACATTTTTTCTTTGTACATGTCTATCTAACCATTTTGGGAGAATTCAGTAAGAATACAGAGCAAATTTGCAGGCACCAGTTCTTTTTCCACATTACTAAATATCAGTCATAATAACTCAGTAGCTTAAATTTAGCTTTAAAGCCAGTCTGAGCTCAATGTATCATTGCGGAGAATGGGGAAGAGGAGGGGCAAGAGTCCTTTGGCTTCATTTTCAAGATTCCAAATTTCAAACAAAAGTAACATTTTAAAAAGGTGAATGTTCCATTATATGTTTCAACTTTTTAATTTGTGCCATTTTGAAACCTATGTAAAAATATTTTAGTTGAAACTGTCCAGAATTCTTGCCAGCTGAAGGCTGGCTGGAGCAGATTTTGTGGCAACCAGCCCTTTTCCCAAGACTTTCATCCTCCTACTACAAGAGGCGTGGGGAGGAACTTGTCAAAGTACTTCAGTATTTCCCAGTCAGTGGGCTCACTGAAACATCCTAGATCAGTACTGTAAATTGTAGTTGTTTTCACATTACGCTTTAATGGGTTTGAATGTGGTATATAAACTACATCAGGTACACACAAAATATATCATTGAAAGAACTTTGACCTTTTTACAAAACCTTGGTGTGATATAATTCCATCCTGTGCTTGTGGAACATTTGATTATCTGATCATGCTGAAAATACACTTCTCACCTTTGTTAAGTAATCAACTAAGTTAATGTTGAGTTGTAATTGTATTGAAATATTGGGTATGTTTGGAGAATGATAATTTAGATGTGATTCCAGATGAAATTAATTTTCCTTATCAAAAAATTTCTTTGAAACAGGAACAACACCCCCCCCCATCTTTTCTTTCTGTATGTAAATACATACTGCATGAATTCTTAGGGTGAGACTGTCATGGTTTTGCAATCAGATCTCAGTGGACTGCTGCTTTATTTGAGAATGAAGGTAGCAAAACAGAATCCACCTTTTGTAGGTACTGTAGCCTTTTTACTGAAACATTTTGGTCCATAGTTACCAAAAAGACATGGCCATCTTAGGAAGGAAGTGTCTTGAGGAAGAAGCTACTGTTGTTGCAGAAGCAAAGAACAAAGTATCAAGATGGGTTGTAGTTTACTTAGGCAAAACTTTACGAAAATTATTCAGAATTGCTAAGTACAGTTCAGGCAATGGTTTCTTTCTTGAGAGCTTCCATGTAGTGGAATGTTGTCAGCAGTCCAGAGGTGGTACCTCCAGCCATCTCATGCTGGGTGTGTGGTTTTGGAATGAGATGTCAGAGAGGAGAGTCAGAAGGCAGAAAAACTAATGTTAGGACCAGTTTTGGGGTAAGGACACAAGTACATTCACTGATTGTGAATAAGTATCTTTTTGGTTTAGAAATTAGAGGTTCCTTGGAACTTTTTACTAAGAATCATTCATTTAAAATTTTCCTATCTTAAGAACAAGCAGGAAGTCTTTTGCAAGTTGATGTTACCATTCTTTTGCATGCAGTAACAGGACACAGTGATTTATAATTCAAACTGTCTCACGCACTCCAGTGTCTCCTTGTTTCACAAACCCTATATATGGCTCTGGCACTTCAATCTGTGAACCAGATTGCTCTGGGAACACCCGACCCCCTCTGAAAGGATATGTACTTCAGACACATACAAGGTGGTCATGAGGAGCACAGGAAGAGAGTGTTCAGAAGGCAGAATGTCTGAACCACTTGGGGTCAAATCTTTTCTATCCAAGGCTATACTGCTATTAATTTGAACCCTCTCGTCTAAAGTGACGCCGATAAATTTAAAGATTTTTCACCAAATTCCAATATTTAAGCCACAATATGGTATCGTATGTTTCTGCTGTAATTTCCTGAGGAACTGCTGAGGAAAACGTTAGGAGTTTGCCTTTGCCAAGCTTAAATTCTGGTTACATTGCTTGAACCTTTATGAACATACAGTAAATATAGATGAATATCATCTGTTTACTATTCTCAATTTCGTCTTTAAAATCCAGACATAATCTAAATTTTTATTAACCCTGTCTAAATGTGCAAGCTGGGAATCAGTCCAGAAGCAAACATGGTAAGAAGTCTGCTCTGTGTTTGTGCAGTTCCTGTGTAACAATAGAAATCCTCAGTATACGAGCCAGTGTAAAAAGAATACCAATATTTTGAGGGAAAAATAATATCCATAAATATCTAGTAAAAATATTATGTTCATACAAACCTAGATAATGACCATGGCACCAAACTTACTTTTGTCAGGAATATGAATACAAAGGGTGCTCTTAAATGCATTTACAATTAAATAGAAGTTGTTCACTTTAAGATGAAATTAAATTCAGTGAGAACATATGCAATTTAAACATGTACTTAAGAACTTATTTTAATTAATGAAAATTAACAAAAGCCCATGTAAGTGCTTTATAGCATTCTGGAGTCTTACTTGTGAATTTATGAAGCATGCATAAATTTATATTTTATTATTTCCTGTTAGTGTAGTCTGTCTGAATTTGAGAAATTAACTTTCTGGCTTTATTAGTATTTTTGGACTGAAATTTACACAACATAGTTGCAATCTACTTCTTCAGACTTATGTCATTAAATGTAAATAAGCACAGCTATTTACATCATCATCCTTGTAAAATATTGCAAGGCAGGCAGGTTCACACATGGAGTGTTTTCAGTTTGGACTTCTGTGCAAAGCGCCAGTGGATTTCTCTGTGTAAGTGTAAGGATGTTCTGAGATGATGAAATGTATACTGCTCATGGTTAAAAGAATAATCAAACTTTTCTGCTAAGGTGTTTTTTCGTTCTTAGAGATCTAAGTGCTTTCTCTTTGATTCTTGGGCTTTAATTAAGTTTATTAGTAATGATTTTTTCTTTCATATTGAGAAGTATAAGTTTTGAAGACATCAGTAGTTTGAGAACATTTGTTTTTAGTATTTTCTTCCCAGAGCCTGCTCTTATTTCACCAAACCTGTTACATTCCAGCAGTAGTTTATGGCTTTGCATGTTCAGTAAGCTCCTAGACGTGTAGCTGTAACCAGTGAGCTGGTGCAAGCTTCTCAGTGTTCAGGAGATTATGTCGCTTTAGTGATAGAATTTTCCCCTTTTATTTTATAGTCTGCATACTTGGCAACTAAGGTTAATCTCTGCTGATACCCATATTCCACAGACAGTGTAGCCTGCAGCTCCTTTCTTATTCATCAAGGTTTATATTGTCAAATATTCTAGGCAAGCAATACATTTTCCTTTTGTTCTTTATAGATATTTACTTTTAACCTGAATCATTTTATAGAAACCTTTTCTACTGCATATTAGTATTGGGTTTGGTTCTCTGTAGTAATCATCCCTATATTTTTAATTATGCTGTATTGTTAATTTAAATATATGAAGTTTGGTTTTCATGTTTTCAAAACTGTAAAATATGCAAACGTTAGTAGAATATTTTTTGCCTTTTCATAAATGTTTTATTCCTTAAAAGTACAATATTGTTTCAGTTCAGGTTAATACTTTTGTGCATTCATAGTTCCCAACATAAAATGCAATTACAAATGCAGACATTCAATAGAAAATACTTACTAGCATTTCTATAAAATAGCTTCTAGGTCACAGTAAAGTTAAGCCATATATGAGAGGACATATAATAGCAGATGATGAGCTGATGCTTTCAGGGATGCAGCAGCAGTATCATAGAAGTGTTGGATGTATTTGAAACATCCTTTCTCTTGGAACTGTATGTTTTCCTTGGCTTTGAATGCTATTTAAAGCAAACTTTCTTGAGATTCTGTATGAGCTATTCAGATGGACTTTGAGGAACAGTTTGAAAAACTTTCAAATTGACAGTAGTCATAAAGTGACGAAGCAAACAGCATACCACAAACTTTTAATAATCAGTAGTTTTACAGAGCATCTTCACCAGCACACTGCAGAGAAGTCAGCCTTACTCTGGTTTCTATGTTTTTCTCACACTTGTTCTTTTTAATTAGTATATTTTTTTCTCTGTAATGCCTAAGTTCTGGTTAAACGTCTTGTTGAGCTTTCTTAATATACAGGACAATATTACTATTTTCATTTTATCAATGAGCTTTAGTGGCAGAAATATCAAATATTTTATTCAAGGAAACACATGTTAGCAGTGGAATCATATCACCTGAGTCTTTGTTATGTTTTCTGTGGAGCCTGTAAAAGTGACAAGGGATAAATCATCCTGAAGACAGAGCTGAAAGATTTTCTCCGTTTTTCAAGGAGTGAAAGAAATGAAAATTCTTAAATAGTCTACTACCTGACAGTTTGCTAATGAGATCTGAATAAATTGGTTGGAGAAAAGAAGAACAAGTTACAAATGTTCTTACCAAAACCTAGAAGTGGGGATTGAATTGATAGGAAGATTTTACAGAAAAAAAACTTTTCCTAAAGATATCACAGTTCACCATTTAAGTGGAGGTTGAGAAGCTGTTCTAATGGCATTTTGAGACAGCTGATCAAGGGCATGGAGCAGTTGTTAATTGTAAGGTCAACACCAAACTGGAATGGAGACCATTGATGTAGCTTCATTTGGTTATCCTTACTTTTCTACCTTTTCCAGATACATGGATTCTTGGTCTTGAAACAAAGCTCTTAATTTTGTAAACCATTTAGTAGTCAATGGTGAAGAATTATTCTTTATTTTTTCTCTATTTTTAGGTTTTTCCATAAAATGGTTATAAAGAAAAAAATGCAACAAACAGAATGATTTTCAGGTTTTTGGGCAACTTTTTTTGTTGGTTTTTGGTTTTTTAATCAGGAGCATTTTAGATGAGGCCTCAGGAAACTTGTAATTCACTTCATGTGTCTGTAGTTTGTATTGCTAAAGCTACTTTTAACCTTTCTTTATATAGCTGTCTATACACTCAGCCATAGTTATGATCTCCTTTTGTCATGATGGACTTCACCATAGGGCAGGCAAGACCTCCCAGGCCCTCTTGTGGGTGTGTAAGCTCTCCAATAGAGCATTTCTATTTCTGACTGCAGTCACTTCAATGTCAGTGTTATTTAAGTAATAAAATAACATAACCCAGTCTATTTCATTATGTTTTCATATCTCATATTTTGATCTTACTTCTATGCCAGCCCACCTTCTACTTAGTCTAGACTATACTGTACTTCTTAAAAATATCATCTGCCCTTCCTGTGGATGCTAGCTCTTCTCCTTTGTCATAGATTTTCAGTTTACTTATTTGTATTTTGAATATTAATGGGTTGATATCATGGTATTCTCAAAGAAATTCTTCTTCACCTTTTGTGTGTGTGCTTGTGTTGTAGATTCCCATAGGTATAGGGGCTCACATCAATTAAATAACTTGGTTAACATCCTCTGTGGTCCAGGTTCTATGATGATTTATGCTCAGTGAAACTCTATGTGTGCAAAATGCTAAGTCTATAACTAAGCCTTNACTATTACTACTACTGCTATCTACATCACACTCTTATGTTCCAACTCATCCCAAAGCCTTGGTAATTTGTCCCAGGGACGAAGGTTAAAAGCAGTGTCTGACCAGGTGTCAGGGCTCTCTAAAACAGGCAGGGAAATATTCCCTGTGCCCTGGGTTCCAACAAAGCCTTATAGCATTTCTCTTCAGATCTTGTGCTTAATACTTGCAGAACTGAATCTTGAACTTGCACAATATTACCTTGGAAAAAGAAATTGTAATATGATTACTTCTCAAACACCTAAACATAAGTGCTATTATAAGAATATGAAAACATTTTGCTGAAAATCCAAGGTCACCAAAAGTTTACACATGTTTACTGTCCTATGAAGTGTTCTGGGGAAAAAACACCAACAACTTTTCCAGTATTTAAAGTATAGCTTGTGTTTTACTCTGCTACCACCAGACAGTGAAATCAACTTTGCAGTCTTTGCAGTCTTTCCTATACTTCCTTACAGAACAAAAGTAGTGTTGTAGAGATACCAGTAAAATTTAATGTAATTCAATATAAAGGATTTATTTGAAAAACTCTAAGGTAATCATTAACAGAGGAGTAAATTCGTTTTTAACACGTAGTATAAAATGGGGGTTTGTGTTGTTCTGCTTGAAAATGCCTGTGATTTTCTCCTTTGAGAGTGCTTAAAAGCTATGTAAAATTTCAAGTCTTCTCTGAAAGGCACAATAGATATCACACTGTTGATGCAATTAGAAATATAGATTTAATAGCAGTATTAACTTTTAATTTCATAATGGGTAGTGTATTATCTAAGATGTTTCTAGTATTTTATAATTTAACTATGAGTGCTTGGATTGACTATTAAACATACCCAGGAAAGGTTTAATGCACTTTTTTAATATACTATCAGCATGGAGCTAAGCACAACAGAATTGTTCAAAGAGTTAATTCTCATTAACCCTTTCAACCACCAGATGTGTTTCTATCCTATGTTGTATTTGATGTCTGTGTGCCATGGTGATTTAATAGACGTGCATTAGATGTGGTATGAGACTCCAGCTTGCATTAATTGCCTTGTGTATATATATCAATTTATAAGATACTCAAATAGTCTAAATAATCTGAATATATTAACAATTTATAGCAATTATATGTTGCAGTTTGTTGTTGCAAAGGTTATGTTTTTATTGGTAATCTTAATTTTGCCGTTTAAATAGGTACCTTATATAGTTTAAAAACATGGGAAATGTCATTCTAATGACCTGGTGTATTAAACCTATAATACACTTTTTATTCCATGCTCCAATCCTTGAATGTTTGGAAGAGACTGTTTTCAAATGTTTTAAGAAGACTTATTTTCTTACTTTGAAAAAACCCTGTTCTTACTGCAGCTGGTTTTAGAAGAAGCTTTCGTCTTAGCAGAAAAGATAAAAAAACAAACAAGTCCATGTATGAGTGCAAGAAGAGTGATCAGTATGATACAGCAGATATCCCAACCTATGAAGAAGTTGCAAAATATAGACGACAACCTAATGACAAATACAGACTTGTTGTTTTGGTTGGTAAGTTGTTTTCTTTATTTTTGACTTGGTAAAACAGAGACCTGCTGATTAGGACAATGCTTACCAGAAAGTCATTTAGATTGGAAGGGATCTCAGGAGTTCACCTCGTCCAGCCTCCCACTGAGCAAGATTAACACCAGGTTCTGAGCAGGTTGCTGATGGCAGCAGCTTTGGGAACCTGTCTTCCCATCATGTCTCCCCTGTCTTACCTCACACCTCAGTAAAGAGGTGGCCTCCAGCGTTTCAGTGAGTGTCAGAAGGGTGCTGGTGGGTGTCCCTGGAGACATTGCTACCCCAAACCAGGCAAGCCCAATTCCCTCAGTCTCTCTCAGGTCATGTGGTTCAGCTCCTGACCATCTTTGAGGCCCTCTGATGTCTTTATCCAGTTTATCAACAGTATTTTAGTGCAGGGCTTGTTGTGGACAGTGTTCCTCACAAGGGACTGACAAGTGCTGAGTGAAGGGGAGGAATCATTCCCCTCTGTCTATGGGCCAGGCTCTTGCTGGTACAGCCCAGTCTCTTGTTACCCTTCATTGCTGCCAGCAAGCACTGGGGACTCGTGCTTAGCTCTGCCTACCTGAACCCCGAGGTCCTTGTCATCCAGCCAGTCAGTCCCCAGCCTGTAATGCAGAACTTTGTCCTCATCAAAATTCACTAAGTTCTGCCAGCCTATGCCTGGAGCTCTCTGGATGGAAGCCCTGCCCTTGAGCAAGTCCCTTGTATCACCCATCTTGCCGTGGGCAAGCTTTGTAAGGGCCCACTCTGTGTCATTGGTATGGATGTGGAACAGTGTGTCCCAGGGAACTCCCCTTTTAATGAGTCGTAGAGCACAGACCAACAACCCCTTCCCTTTGAACATGCTCCATTTTTTCACCTGTCTAGTAGTCCACCTTATATGCAAGGCTGTCTCAACTTCAGGAGATTGTGTTTAAAGCTTTCCTAAACCAAGGAGAGATGACATTAAAATACAGCTACCATGGTTACAAGTCTGAATGTGGCAGTCAAGCTGTACTAAAACTCAAAAGAATTATGTTGATATTCCACTCTTAGAGATCAATCAATATATCTATGTGGAAAAAAAAAGAACAGGATAAATGCCTGAGGTCAATGAAGACGGACAATAAGAGTGGAAAGAAACAAAACTACCTACTGTGTTAGGAAAAGTAAATAGACAAGTAGTAAGAAAGGTGGATGCAATGTGGCCAAGGATGAATGTAAGCATAGCTGCAGAAGACCCAACATATTATTCGTAGTCAGCGTTCTGTTCTTCTTAATCTGTGACTGCCATGGCTTCCTCACAGCATTTATTATATAATCAACATGCATTGCTTCAGTGTCCCAAAAAGAGAGTGCATTATCTTAAGCTTTTCAAAGGTAACAATTGGAGTACCAATGAGTAATGAGTAACCATCGCTACAAGTGAGTAATGTCTCTTTGATTATTGTTTCCCTGGCAGTAACACATAGGCTGATGCTTCATTAGTAAAACTTCCTCCATTCTGAAAACAGCAGAGCAGAGAAATATGACCCTCTGTCAGGAACTGTTAGGAACTGTGGAGTAGCTGTGTTTTTATATCGCTCATATCCAAGGGAACATTAAATTGAGTTTTTAATAAACAGTTTTGTCACTCTCCAGCACTAAAAATCAGCCACCTACTAGTGTGATCACTGTGAGATTGTGGGTTATATACAACAAGTAATAACATGGTTGAGTTGATTTTACAGTTACATCAACAGAGTGTAATGCAAAAGTGTGATAAGTAGACTTTTTATAACAAATTGCATATGTCTGATCTAAGGAATGCCTAGAGATTCCATTTGATTTTTATTGTAATAAATCAAATGAAGAAAGAGTGCTTTTTCCGTAACAAAAGCAATTCAGAAATTTATTGCGGACTTCAGTAATTCTAATGTTTTTTCTCTGGATATTAAGAGCCGCTTAAGTCTGGCCAATACCATAAAAATGTCTTGGGCAAAATGTGGAAAAAACTAGCAGAGCTAAGCAATACAGGTATAGTAGAAGCAAATACATTTTAAAGGCTTTTTGTGTGCCAGTAGCAGCATTCCATATAATGCATCGAATATAATTTGTATAATTTGTACCAGGAAAGAAAGGGACATATAATTAATTTATAGCTGTAATTGGCGGAGGCGCTAGATGTCTGTTATGTTATGCTAGGTCTAAATATATAATTTACTGTTTAAGAGGGGACATTTAGGTTTAGTTTTGCCTTTTTTTTAGGGGGAAGGAGTTTGACAGCTTTAAAACAAATTTCATTTAATTTTGAATTGGTCTAGTCTAATTTAAAGACCATGAATTGCACACACAGAAATTTCAGTGCCCTGTTGTGTGATGCACACTACTCTCAGGTTCAGCTCAGTGTACCAATTTGTCAAGATTTTACCTTGTCTGCAAATGTAAGTTCATTAATAAAGCCCTGCAAATCCTTGGGGCTAAAATAACATCATCTGAAGCAGTAATGATACAAACATTTCTGTGTGCTTTTAATTGTTAGGATTGTGATGAATCTGCTAAAAACAACATTATCCAATATTATGTCATCAGTCTGCTTCTAGTAACTTATTGTTCCCAAACTGCCAAGAAATCCTTCAAGTCTTCCATGACAAATATTGACAGCATCCTAAGAGTTACATACCTCACAGCCCTATCAGATGAAGGTAGAATATTTTAATATGACATGTATTATTTAGACACTAGAATTTTCATTTATATAAATGAGGGAAAAGTCCTGCTCACAAAGTCTTCTGCTCTAGTTAATTTTAAGACAGAATAGCATAAATTTTATTTCCTTAGAGTTAGAATGAATGTACTACATGCAATAACTTTATCTGGCATAGTTTCAGCTAAGTCAGAGCTTTCTGAAGGGGCAGGATAAAGCAAAGTTGTCAGTAACAAACCATGAGCACCTGTCCCCCAGAACACACACTGTTCTGTGCATGCAGTGTGATCCCCAAAGGTGTGCACAGCCTTTCAAAGGTGCTGTGGTCACCCATGGTGATGCCTCTGTCCAAAGTGGGCAGTGGTGGAAGCAAGGACCAGAAGTGTAACCATAAAGGAGAAGTTGTTATTGGTGTCTGACACAATCAGAAAAGCCTCTGTCTCTGAATGAGGCTGTCAGTACTTCCCACAAAGATGAGCTTCTGGTCACTACTGCAAAGAAAAGGAATCTGGGACTGGAAAAGCTCTCTATTGGTTGTATTGCTTAGATTTTTTTTAATCAATCCCCTTTGGTTTTGTCATGAAGGAGTTATGATGAGGCCAGGTCTATTTCAGGGCAGAGGAGGATGAAATGAAAGCGCCTTTTAACTCTCCACCTCTCCTGACTTAGCTTTAACATGTTCAGTAGTGGCTTGCAGAGTGTCAATTGATCTACAGCAGTAGTGCAGGAAAATGGCCTATCATGGCCATGCTACTTCCAGTCAACTAACTGGACAATGAAGAAAGAGTCCTCTAATTGCTATCTGGATTAAAACTTCCTGACTGAATGCATGGGAAGGTCAGCAAGGTTCAGGAACAAATACATAGGATGTAACAGCCTTGCCCATGAGAACACCAGTATGAACTCACTGATCCTACTTCAGTGAACAGCAGATCTCCAAGTACACTCCCACTGCTTGTTAAAATGTGCTGAAACACAAAATAATGAGGTTCTCCCTTCCTACCACACTGAGCTGCAGTCAGACATGCATGTGCAGTCATTGCATTGTACTTGGAGCTGAGCCACAGAGCCTCTCTCGAGGCACGTCTCCTACTGGGTTCTTGTGATCCCAGCAGGGATATTGTCATCTTACTCACAAAATCTTTCCTGAAGGACCACTTTCCTTTTCTTTCCAAAAGACTACTAGAAACTGATTATATGTCTATGGGTGAAGAATGGCTGATTGGCTTAACCCTCCCAAGACCTAAACTTACAGTTTTTTCAGTTTTCTTCAGACATGTCTGAGTGGTACAAAATTTAGTGCAAGTTTAATGATTGGTAGTTTAATTCTGCAGATGTCTCTCAAAGTGAGGTAGGCACTGGAGTCCATTTGTGCAGGATTTGACCATTAACATGACTTAACATGCAACAGCAAGCAACACAAACGTTCCTTTAAAAAAAAGTAAGCAAAGTATCTCTAAATCTGTCAGCATAACTGTAAATATTGCTGCCTGGGGTGATTTATAGTAAACCAAAACTACACTACAGACATGGATCCTGCATGCCATATATTTGACTATAAGAATCAGGATTGTCCTTTTAAATCCTGACACTTTATTATCTTTTTGAGTTCAAATTGTGTTCAGATTCATAACTATTAGAAACTGGCATCTTTCTCTGCTGCATCAAAATGAAAAGAATATTTAGAAGGGAACTGTATATTAACTTCAGAGAGGTAGTATAAAAATCCACATAATGGATGGCTTTGCTGAGCTGGAATCAGCCTTCAGTGTCCGTATGCTACAGTTATGAGAGCTCTGTGAAGACAGCACTGAAAAAGAAGACTCTACACCTTTCAATAGTTCAATTTAAAGATGATTTTTAAATGTTAATCTGGAAGGGGAGGCAGTAGTAGTGAAGTTGTGGTCAGGAAACAAAGTTAAGCTAGGTTTCCAAAGCATGTGTTGCAGGAAGTGAAGCCTGGGCTCTTTATATATATATAAATAGAGCTAAAAGCATACTGTTGATTTGACAGCATGTAGACTGAGGAAATAATATTTGTGTGGATTTGATGTGAAAGATTTTTTGCATAAAAGGAATAGAGTGATTTTTAAAAACTGAATTCCATTTGCTTTGGTTTACTTTGCTAGGATATATTAAGAGTATTAATTACTTTTCCTATAAAAGTCCGTATTTGTCTTAAATAGCTAAACTATTATTAAAAGGGAAAACAAATTAAATTATAACAAAAGTAATGCCATTATCTACATAACACATTGCTATCCTCTGCAGACATGCACCAGTAGAGGCTGCTGTACACCATATTAAATAAACATTTATACATACTGATAGATTAATTTACAGGAAGGTCAGAGACAGAACTTGAAATGTAGTTGTGTGTTTAACTGATGTGAACACATAGAAACTTTAAATGTAAAAACTCTAAGATTTTACAGCAGAACCACGGTCTGGGGGTAGCAGCAAAGTAGCAAGCACTTGCTTTTCATCATTATGGTTTCAACTCCAGACAAGGTGTATGGTCATTTTTACAGATAGGCACCTGAAGGTACTGAAGCATCAGTCTGTTTTTGGACTCTGACTAGTGAGTAGCAGTCACAACACTATTTCATTGAAATGTTTATTAGGTTTTGTATTTACAATGTTTAAAACGTCTTTGTTAAGAAGCTCTCCATATAGAAATGTGTCACTTTTACTAGATGTGCAAGAATTTTCCTTAAAACCACAGGTATTATCCTTGCATTATTTGGGGTATGGTTCCAATTACTCATTCTCCTTTGCCTTCTGCTGTTGACCTGGCTCTGTAGAAATGAAGGCTCTCCACTGTCAGAAATGTAGGAACAGGCAGAGCTGAGCTCCCTTCACACACAGCACCAGGGCCCTGTCACCAGAGTGGGCAGGCAGGTGCTGCATGAAGGGCTCCTGGGGACAGGCAGTGAGTGCCTGTGGAGCCTTTGAGACCTCACAGGACAGAGTGCCCTCACGGAGACCTGAGGCACCACTGGCAAACAGCTAAGAATTAGGGACAGCTCGAAAGCCAAGAGGAATGTCTTGCTCTGTAACTTCTAGTACAGCACTGGTCAAGTGGAGGTGGAGGAGACGGGTCAAAAAAATTCCATGCAGTCTTTGTTTCTTCCTGCCATCCTCTTTCCAAGAGTGGTCTCTCCTTGGCAGTTGCATGAAGAAGGAAACATTTGCTTTGGACCCGTTCAGACGGCAGGCAGGAGACAAGCACAGTTTAAAAGAAAATCAACAACAAAGAAAGAAACCCAAACATCCCAAATGGGTTGTGACCTGGCAAGTACTGCCCTTCCTTCCTCTCTCCATGCAATGCCACCCTCACACAGTCGAAAGGTGGATGGTGACAGCTACAGGCAGCCAGGAGCTGGGCAGTGTTCCTGCCTGCAGCAGGGGCTGGAAGGACCAGTGCTCCCAGGGCATGAGAAGGTGGAAGCAATTGTCCCCAGGGGCATCTGGTGCAGGCAAGGGACGCAGCAGCAGGAGGGAGTGAGGCCCTACTGACACACAGAGTGCAGAGGCTTTGGGGGCACTTTGCACATGCCAGCTGGGGTACTCTAATCTACAAATTTGGGGTATTCTGGCAAAATAAACAGCCAAACCAGTTTTTGTTCTGGAAAGCTGCAGGTTAGCATGCAGGGGTTTGTAGTAGGGCTGAGATGGAGGCGGGTGTATGCTGAGGATAGTTGCTGCAGAAAAGAAAGTCAGCTTTGCTGACAACTTTTTTTCACCGGTATTTCCTCAGTAATAAAGTCAGAACAGAGTAACTGCCAACTGCATCCCCTGAAATTTGTCAGCTCTGTATATTCTAGGAGAGGCTGGAACCATGAGCGTTTCCAAATCACTGATTGAAAGGCAGTAAGGTCACAGCTATAGGCTATGTAGTCTTATCTAGGAGCATACTTGCACCTGAATACAAGAGACAACTGGCTGTTGGGAAACAGGACAATTTTTTTCTTTCAGGTCCTGTAGGGGTTGGACTGAATGAACTGAAACGGAAATTGCTGATCAGTGATACCCAGCACTACGGGGTAACAGTGCCACGTAAGTAGAAATGCATTTCTATTCTCTAATGATATACTTGCATTATTAGCCTTTATTATTGTATTACCTTAAAGTTACTTTCAAATTTGGGTCTCTAAATGCATGCCTGGCATCCAAATTACTTTTCTTATTTTTAAAAGTGCTGCTGCAGTTCTGTATTAAATAGCATTGATTAAACTGATAGAGCTTTTTGGCTCAGGGGCATTGCAGTACACTTTCAGTACAAGTTTAGCATGATTGATGTCAGTAAGGTTTAGTAAATGAAATTCAGCTGAAGAACACCCTGGATTTGGCTGTAAGGCAGTGAAATGTACTCTGTTACCACTGCTTGCATTCAGCAAACCGGCCTTTATCGGTTAGGCTGAAAAATTAAGATTGATGATAAACAGTTTAATCCAATGAATAAATTAAATCTCTTTGATCAGCTTTAGAAGAGTTGATTTGGGGATGTTTTTTCCTCTTTCACCTCTCTGACCAAGTAGTGTGATTTTTATAGAATTGAGTAACAGTGTGTTTTATTAACTTCTACAATACTTTACTGGGTTTTCTTTAATATGGAGAACTCAACAGTTTTAGACTTTGATTTCTTGGTTTGCTTTCTACTTGTACCTTCTGTAGGGATCCTTCAAAAATATGGCTCCAACATTCTGAATTTGGGAGATTCTGTCACAGGTTTTTTGCAAGCACAGATATTCTATGAAGTGTATATGTATGAATGAATTTGCTAAGTAGAAAAATAAATGCATTTAGTTTGGCAAGTCATTTCTTTTGCATATATTTGTTTCAACTGGTATTGAAAGCAACAACAACAAAAAACCTAGATGTTCCCAAAATATTTAACGCATTGAAGTACACGCAATCATTGGCCCAAAACTATTTCTCTAAAAGTTGCCAGTATTCATCAAGCTGCCTTCTCTCTTTTCTTTTCCAAATTTGTGGTTATAAGTTAAAACAAACGTGTAAAGGAATCTCTCTCCCTGAAATTCAGTAAGTCAGGACTTGGAGAGAGAACGGGGTTCCTGTCCTGGAAATGTTCCTCACTGTGTCAGCCTAAGAAGAAGAGTGATATATCCAATGGTATTTTAGACTATGTTACTGCAAGCAGGTTTTTTATGTCCATATGTGATGAAGAATGCATGATGCTGTAGTATTCAACTTGTTGGAAATAGGATGTTTTAATGGGTTCATTAATCATAAGTGACAATCCCACAAATACTATAAGCAAAACCCTTATACCTTCTTGGGGGAAAGTAAGAAATGCAAATAATACAGGGCTACTGAAAGAAAATGAAATTCTATTTTGATCACCAGATAAAGAAAAGCACTAAAACATAAAGTTCACACCCTATTTTTTTTATTACCATGCTTCACATACCATAGCTACAAGAGTTGTTAATGAACATAACATTTTATAAATCAGGATGGTGTGCTTTGTTTCCCTTTATGGTCTCATATGCTAATAAGTTTAACAAGAGGCAAGGCTGGGGTAATTGTTATGGACTGTTGTTCCTTTTATTATTCAGCTGTCCTCATTTTATTGGATTTTTCCACTAGCTAATAAAAAATGATAATCTGATACTTGTCCAATAGTTTTTTTTCCTGCTTTTCCTGCATGCATTTAAAATTCAGTCCTGTCATGTGCTTGTGTGCTGCCTACCAGATCCAGAGCAGCCTTATGTGCTTCAAAAGTGAGGGAAGTGCTATGCTTAGTATTGCACAAAGAGTTCGTGCTTTTCAACTTTTCCTGAACTGGTTTGCATTATATTGTTTTGTGCATATTTTCCTTTTTTTTTTATATGATGAAACTGCAGACACTACTCGTCCAAGGAGAAGCCAAGAAAGTGATGGTGTCGAATACATTTTCATTTCCAAGCACTTGTTTGAGACAGACGTACAGAATAACAAGTATGTGGAAGAGATTTTTAACTAGAACTGCAGTTAAAACAATGGCTTATTATAAAATGGGGCTGGTTGTTATTTTAGATAATGAGTCAAAGTGGATATAAGTTGCAGTGATTTGGAGATGTGTTAAAATTACATTTTGTTATATAAGTAGCTGGGGAAAAATAAAAAGTAAAAAAAGCAGTATACGCAAACAACAGTTTGTAAGCTTACAAGCAGTTTCAGTACCTCAGCTCCTCAAGGAGACACTGAAATTGTAGGTGCTTGGGATGGGGGAGCATTCTTTTAATGGAACATCTTCTGTCACAGCAGTAAAGCATTGCAGCTCTAAGGAAGGGGGGTGTGGAAGTGCTGCAGACGTGCCTGAGTCAATGTTTGCATAGTTCTGCTCTCTTTCAGGCCAGGCACTTCCTCTGCTTTTGAATTTAGAGATCTACAGTGAAGCCCCTGCCTGTATACCCTCCAGACAGTAAACTAAAATGAAGAGACAATGGCAGCATCGTGCTCTCCAGCAGCCTGTAAAATTCTGTAGCTTGAAATTCTGCCCCAGTTTCAGAGGGCAAAAGTGTATTAGACACAAAGCTGTGGGTTTTATTGAAACTTCAAACTGTGCTTTGCTTTTCTGGCAAATAGTGCTTGTACTTTTATAGCAAATAACCAGCCGCCTTGGTTCCACCAGCACCGTCATCAGTCCTCCTCTTCTGAGACAGAGAATTTGGATATTCTGTAGTGTGCAATGAAATTTCAGTAGTTTCTATTGTTTAGCTTATCCACTGTTTTATTGCATTGCATTAGTTCAGAAAAAGAGGTGATGGAAAACATTAGTGGGCTGTTGGACTACAGTGCTTTTTTCTCTTTAACTGTAATACAAGCAGGTGTTACTGATTTGAAAGCAGTAAAGTAGAAGATTTCTTAAAATTGACATGCTGAAGTACTTGACAGCATTTCCTTTATAAAACATGGTAGAACTCTCATGTAAAGTAAAATATTTTTGCTCCTGAATTAAATCTTATAAAGCAAACTGGTAAGCTTTTTTTCTGGAGAAAATGGAAATTATTCCAGTTCTTTTCACCTTCTGCCACAGGTTTATCGAGTATGGCGAGTATAAGAACAACTACTATGGTACAAGTTTAGACTCTGTTCGATCAGTTCTAGCTAAAAACAAAGTTTGTTTGTTGGATGTGCAACCTCATGTAAGTAAGCATGTCTTCTGAGCTCTTGTACTTCCCAATATTGCATATTGGAATTCCAGTGAAAAATATTTCTCTAAAGGTGTACTTAATCCCACACTGAATGACTGTTGAGTGGGTTTTCTGGCTACCTTTATCTCAGCAAGGCTCTCTAAAGAGAGATAAATATACAGTCAGTAAATAAGGGAATGGGAAGCCTGCAGCATAATACCAAAGATTTAATTACAGAATGCTCCTGTATTTCCATTTATCTTTCTGTTAGTTTGGGCAAGAGATTGTCTCTGAAACTTTAATTTCAGAATAGTTTTGAGTTATCACCAAGTCCAGCAACTCTCTCTCACATGTTTCACTAGACTGTTCATGCCAAGGGTTTCCATGCAGGATGGACATGAGTCAAGGAATGCACTAAATGTGATGTTGGCTGGATAATTGTTAAGAATATTCCTCTCTAAACCATTTTTTCTTGCATTGACCTTGTCTTTCTACCCCACTGAACAGCTCCACTGGGAATTTTTTTGCTCCTGATAACCACAGTGTTTCTAGGAGCTGGACTAGTTTGTTTAAAGCCAGCCAAAGCATCTCTTCTCCAAGGATGGCCAGTGTATGGTTTCTGAACCCTGGCAGCTTGTGCATAGCTCCTGGGGCAGTTGGAGAAGCAGGGCTGTGCCCTGGGGCAGGGCAGGGGCTGCACTGCAGAGGAGTGGCCGGGGAAGCCATACCCCGTGCCAGGGGAGGAGGGGAGCTGACAAGACCATTGCCTGTCCCACACAGCCCTGTGTTCCTGCAAAGCACTAAATTCTCTTGGGGACCCAAGCTGTGAACCGTTCTGGGATCCCACTCTCCAACACAGGGTTTTCCTGTGGACTGTGGCAGTGTGGAGAGGACAGAAAGCTTCTGACCATCAACCCTGTGCTGCAACTGGATCACAGACCTGCCTCTAACCCCACGCATAGCTCACTTGGGAAGAGTGAACAGCAGGGAGTTGTATGGTGGGCACACAGTACTGAAGAGAAAAATCACTGACCTTCTGTGAACAAGTGCCACAGACACCTCTTTCTGCTAATTTTCATGAGTACAGAAAGGGTTATTCTTGCTAGAATGGGTTGAACTTTTCAGCCTCCCCTGAATACCTGCTGTTCCCCTCCATCCTCCCGCTGCCAGTGGCACCGGTGTGCACAACTCAAGCTTTGCCAGAGGTTTACCAGCAGCCGTGTGGAAATCAAGACCAATGATCACCCTTGGAGAAAGGGTTTTCTTACCAATCTGAAAATTCTCCCTACATGAATCAATGCTGGTCAGCAGAGTAGGATGGCAGTAAATGAAAAATACCTGCCTAGAAATGCTTTATGGGTTTATTATGGACAGTGGGGAGTTTATTTTATTACAGTAAATTCCATTGTGCAAAATAAACTAATGAATTAAAATCTTCCCTCTTCCCAGACAGTGAAACACTTGCGGACATATGAGTTTAAACCATTTGTAATATTTATAAAACCTCCATCACTTGACCGTTTGAGAGAAACCAGAAAAAATGCCAAGATTATTTCAAGTAAAGATGATAAGGGAACTGCAAAACCCTTTACAGTAAGTATAATTAGACATGGTAAATCATGAGACCCTGTTAAGAGTTTTGTTGTAGCGGTCTACCTTGAAAATAAAGGTGATCACTGGTTCTTATTGACAGCACTTGTCATGGCTTACATGAGCATCTTGCTGTTTCTCAACCTCTCTAACACATTTACTGTTGTGTTTTCATTGTTTGATATGCTCATAGGTATTTACAGTTCCATGTTCCTCTGACTTTATGTCATTAAAGAACCCCCACAGTGCAAGTATATCTTTATAAGAGATAATGCTGTGGATTTCCTTTAAAAAATTTGCACCTGGGCTTAGATGTTTCTATTCAAATATAAGAATTTATTTGTTTTATCAGCTGCATTAAGGGGTCTAAATTTAGAGGAAAATGCAAATATAAAGACCCAATTGAAAAAGTGAATGCTACTTTAATAAAAAGCCCATATTTGTGGATAAGAGCAATAGAGGGTTTTAAAAATGTTATAGGAAAATGAACATTGTAAGAAAGAAGACATATTCCTAAGCAAGGAACAAATGCTGGTTTTTGTCAATAGTCAGAAAAAAAATTTAGAGTACCCAATATTAACATACTTGCTTCCTTGTAATATAATGAAATCATATTTTAATTGAATCTACAGCAAAGTTGATCATCATTAGGATGTTTATCTGTATTTACAGTGTATATAATTTTCAGGTGTTACTTAAGATTTTTTAAGTTTTGTTTCAAAGTGAGTCATGGATATAGTCAGACTATATCTATACAGTCAGACTGTATCTGTATAGAATGTGCATTTGGAATAGCCTGGAAATTACATTCTGTAAGAAAATGTTGGTTTGTGGTATATAAAAAGCAAGAGGAGTTTGTTCTTAAGAGCAACCTTCAGACCATTGCTTAGTTAGGACAGGTTTCATCTCTCAAAGTGATTTAAACAAATTACTAAGATCTGTTCCCTCCCCAAACATGAAGAGAAATCCACTAAGCCAGATAGAACAAGGCATAGAATGATTACTCCTACCAAGCTCTTAAAAGATAAAGGGCTGTGCTCTAAGTGCTAACAGCAAGCTGACATTAACATAATGAAACTTCAAATGTATCATCAAAGTAAACAGCTAGAAACATTTTCCACTAGTGCTGCTAACAGAAAATGTCTCCCTAATTACTGTGCAGTGACTAATTGTGTCACTACAAAGGGAGAGATGAAAGAAATGCCTGTTGAGCTGAGTCAGCTCATCAGAATACTCTCTGAGATCACTTGTAATGGTAATCTCTATTTTTTTTTAATTGGAGGTGCAGTTTCCATCTCCTGATGAGATAAGAAATAAGCAATTGCACTGTGTTTAATACAGAAAGAGTTTATGCAGGGTTGCTATGGACTGGCTATGCACTGATCTTTATTGCACTGCTCTTACTAGGAAGAAGATTTTCATGAAATGATTAAATCTGCCCATGTGATGGAGAGCCAGTATGGCCACCTTTTTGACAAGGTGATAATCAACGATGACCTCGCTACAGCTTACAGTGAGCTTAAAACAACTTTTGACAGGTTGGAAACCGAAACCTTCTGGGTTCCTGTCAGCTGGCTACACTCATAGTAACGTTTGAGTAGACAAAAGCTCTGCTGTTGTATCAGCATCTAAACCTTGGGCGTGGTTAGGCTTTACTAGATGGCCATTTTCTTGGGAGGAGGGCTTTTAACTCTACTGAGCAGCAGGTATACCCTTCATGCACTTGGAACTAGTCTTGTTTTCCTACGTCTTCAATTCTGCTGCCCACGGTTTGGGGCAGAACAGTCAGATTAAACCAGAGATTTACTGTGCTCCATTAAGTGAGCTAATACTAGTGTAGCAAAACTACCAAACACCTCTTTATCATCATCTGTGTGTTTCCAAGGTGAGTGTTTTTAACACAGAGTTTGCAGAAGATAGAAATTGATGCTGGAGATCAGCTCTTCAGTGGTTTTAAGCATAACTGTTCACATAAAAGAGCACATCAGCACTTGGAAGTTATTGCCCTTTCAGTGCTTGAGAGAACTGAAATAGGCAAAAGTGACCAACATTTTTATGAGGAAGACACCATAGTTTTAATTATGTATCAATGTGTTTTTACTTTTTTCTAGATGTGAACCTTGTCTTACATGTACAGACTGATTTAAATATTCCTTTGCAATTACATAATCATGGAAAGAAAGATGTATTCAGTGGTTTAATAGTGAAACACTGAGCTGTGTTTCACTATTACAAACATGCATGGTCTGGACAACCTTTCAGGCATGCTCTGTGGCAAAACAAAGAAAAGTCACGAGAATAATTATTTAAATAGGAAAAAAAGTGAGTTAGTGTGTATATAACTTCAAAGTCTTTGGGATTAAACTTCTGTAAAATCAGTGGCAAAGTGATATGAATAGCAACAAAGTAGAGAATAATTTTTTCCCCCTTTAAATTGATTTTAAGTATTTTTGGAACACTTTCGATCAATATTCCCATCAGAAATTTTAAAACAGTGAGGAAACCATAAACATCTGAGAACCAGTTTAAAGAGATTAATTCTTTTTATCGTTGAGTATGTAGTGATACTTTTTAGTAGTGTGACGTGTATTTTGTCGCCACTCAAAAATAAATTAATGCTGTAGAGTTCACTGTAAAACCATTTTTGTCACTGGTCAGACAGTTGGAAACCCCACTTTAAGATTTGATGTGTCGGTGTAAGCAAATGTAGAGGATGTATTTTTAATATAGATAATTTGGTATTTTTCTTTACTTACTACTGATATGCAGGAAATGAGTACAGATGTAAAGACCAAGTAACACCTGTGTATTGTGTTGTGAATATGTCTTGTAAGTACAGAATGTGTATAGGAACTTGCTGACTTCAGATCATCCCACCTGTGGCATTCAAACAGGAAACCATTATTTCATGTTAATCTGTAAAGAGAATATAGCTCTCTTGTTTAAAGAAAAAAGAATTTAGTGAAACTTTATATATTTATGAAAGGGTTGAAAAGGGATGTTAAGTTTTTAAATTTCTTGTCAATGTGATCATTTATTAAAGAGATGACTAAGTCTGTAATTTGAAACAGTCTCTGTAAATGGAGCTCAACATTCCATGTAAATATTTTATTTCAGTTCATATGCTGATAAAGCATGAGGTTTTGCAGTTTTATTCTAAATGTGTATTTAATGTGTAGGCCATTGCATTTGGCTTAGAGTCTTATAAAACAAATGAAATGCAAGAAACAACAGCAAAATCCCTGGGAGTCTGGAAATATTTATGCAAGAGTTACAGATGTACTGAGTCCCAGTATGGATACATGCACTGCTTGAACAGCTCTACTGTAACTTCTGTCAAATTTCACCATTTTCCTGGTGGACTTAAACTTTTTTGTAACATAAATAGGAATTTGTTGATTAAATTAATTGCATAGAGATTATCTGAGTTGAGAAAACATTTTCTATTTTTTTTAAATTACTGAAAATCAAACTATTTTTCAGGGAGATATGGAATCCAGAGGGTCAGTTTGCCTTTGCCTGTGAGATGCCAAGTGCCTTCACCATATCTTGAAATGGAGAGGACACTTGGCATCTCTCAGGATATAGCCATTTCCAACAGGAGGGGCTTTAGTCCTCAATAAAACACGATTAACATTGCTCCTAACCTGGGCTGTCTTGGAACATTGGGGTACAGTCACACTTGCATAAGGGAATTGCTTTTCTCTTTGTGAAGTAGATGCTAGAATAATCTGCAAACTCCCTGGCAGAGACTGTTGTGGCTGTCCTGCAGGCTGTTTTTCCTGTCTTTTTGAAATTAATTTAATTCCCATTCCTGGGTCGGTGTGGTCTGGGAGGATCTGGTGCACAGCTCTGCTGTCCTGGGCAGCAGTGAGCAGCGTGGTGCTCTGCTGTTCCCAGAGACACTGACCCTCTGATCCACGGCACATCCTGGCAGGAGGCTCCCAGACCGATGGCTGCCTGCCCTGTGTCTGCGCCAGCAGCTAATTCCTGAATAGTAACACCTGCATAGGAAAGGGAATCTCAAAAACATAAATCCAACCAAGAGAGTAAAATGTACAGTCTTTGACGAGTCAGAAGTGTTTTTAATTACATTACTAAATTGCTCTTCAAGAATCAACATCATTGTATTATTTATGTTCAAAAGCTAAAAATCAAAGCCCTCCATGAGGCAGGCAGAGATGACAGTAGGTCTAGGCAAAAAAAAGTCATAGTCTAACAGTTTCAACAGGACAGGAGCCTGTTTATCATGATGGATGCTGAGCCTGTGTGCTGAACTGTTCTGGGATACCAAGGGGAACAGGGGGTGGATTGTTCTTTTGACTCCAAAGAATTTGGGAAGAAGACAACTAAACATGTTTCCAATATTCCACATATTCAAGTTATGCCATGTGGGTTTTTAGAGAAATGTATGTTTTGACAGTCAAGTCCAGATGTTTTTATTGTGTTCTAGCTGTTTGCTGTAGTCAAACAAAGGGTAGTATTTTTTAATATTTTACAAAGCTCTATACTTGAATTCACCATCAGGTCCTTGGTTGATGTCTTACCTGAAATCTGATCTTACCTCCTTATGCAAAATAATAAATTATTGATATACCACTGAAGGTGTTTGTTCTTTGTTATAAATTGCACCATAACATATCACCCTCATAGAATGGTTTGTGTGGGAAGGGACCTCAAGGATAATCTTGTTCCAACACCCCTGGCATTGTCAGGAACACTTTCACTAGACCTGGTTACTCTGAGCCTGGCCTTGAACACTGCAGGGGATGGGGCATCCACAACATCTCTGGACAACCTGTTTCAGTGTCTTACCTCCCTCACAGTAATGAATTTCTTCCTAATATCTAATCTAAACCCACCATCCTTCAGCTTAAACCCATTCCCCCTTGTTCTATTGCTGCACTGACTTGTAAAAAGTCCCTCTCCAGCTCTCTTGTAGCCCCTTTAGGTACTGGAAGGTGCTATAAGGTCTCCTCAGAGCCTTCTCTTCTGCAGGATGAACAAAATTACTTTAAAAGGTAAAATGCCTAAGTAGTAAGTTATTTCATGGGACTTTATTAACTTTAATGCTCCAATTATCTTAAATGGAAAAACAAAGCACCCTAGAACAGGGATAACAATTCTTAATATTTCATTTTTGTTGCCAAACTCGAATTCTTCAGAATTGATGCTTACCCTTTCCTGTACCCCACCCCATAATAAACCATTTTCTTTCTGAGGGGAAAAGCTTACATCAGTGGATCAAACTGAAATATCAGCTCATCTGGGCTTGCAAAGTCTCGGAGTGTTATCCGAGTTGTTGACTTGGAGTGTTTCACCAGACACATAAACTTCTAGGCAAGTCCCATGGGAGGTTGTGCTCATTTGTAGGACTCAAAGAAAGTAATGCTTGAACTCAGTTACTTTTGCATTGTGTTATACCTTTTCCAGGAAAAAAAAAAGTAGCCTAACACATACTAGGATTAGAGAGAAGACTTTTAAGCACCTTCTGTTTTGTTTCAGTGCACTATTCTGCATTTCCCACATGTACTTCAGTTTAGGTTTCTACTGTGTGTGGAGAATTTTTTCTTCAGGAAAGCTCATATTTAGCTTTTGTGAGATTTTTTCAAAGGATGAGTAGTTTCTTCAGAGATTTGAAGTTAAACTTGATCTAGTTTATTTTTGCTACTGCTTTCTTTACAGTCATTTCCCCACAGGATTAAGAGTTTTCTGTGTATCAGTGCTTAAAGTAATTTGTACTCGAAATTCACCCAAGATCCTTCTGCTCTCAGAGTCATTACGTATTTATCATACATTACCATGATTAATGTATGATACCAAGCATTCAACAGAAAAATATCTGAACACACAATTAAAGGGAGTCTGTCGGTGTATTTGTTGTTTAAGAATTCTGGTACTAGATAACAGTTAAAGGTTTCAGCAGAAAAACACACAAAAACATTTGGAAATAGTTGAAGTCTGGTCTTAAATTTTGTCTTATGTTAAATGGCAGTACACAAATGAGAGCATTTGGAGTTCTAGACAGCTGGAGACTTTTCTCCTCTTGATATCTGTGTCTGAAATACAAGTTAGATATTTGGAAGACTCTATGGAATGATTTTACATCTCTATAGTAAAATACTATGGTATTTTCTGTAGCTGAAATCCAGCATTTGAACAAAGAGGGTAAATCTGTGTGATTATTGAGACTTTGTTTTGCTTCTGTTTCAGTTGTACGCTTACGTCTGTTTAAATGAATTTTTAAGGACTCAGTGGCAGAAGCTGCCAGCTACACATTTCAATATGTGGAGAAAAACATTCTCAGAGTTTCCAAGAGGGTTCAAATGGCTCAAACAGTATCTGAAAACTTGTTGATAAGAAATAGAGAAAATTAGGTCACAATTTATTTTGTAATTAGATCTCTTTTCAGTAGCTGTATCAATATTCAGAACTTGAATATGCTAAAAAAAACCCAGAAGGCATCTGATAATTTTAAATTGAAATTTAGATTTGTGTTTTAACAAAGATTTTACGAGCTTTCTGTAGTATTATACACAGGCTCATAAAAATTTTGGGTATGTGTTTTAGAGGGAGGGTCTGTGGGTATGGCAGAGATGAACTAAGAATGTTACAAATGCAAGTACTGCCCTGAAAATGCATCTTCAGTTTCATAAATCACTGAACAGGAGGTCAGAGACCTGGCTGCAAATGTGCTGTGGTTTCTGTTCCTTCCTTGGTAAATACAAATAAGCACCAGTAAATCTTCATTGGTAAACAAAGCTAAAATTGTCCCAATTATGGAGCTGAAATGTAGTATTCAGAAGGAGGAGTACTCCAGATCCTGGTGGTGTTGGCCAAAATGCTGCTTTACTTTCTTCCAACTTCATTAACTTTTGCAACAAGAGTACAGCAATCACAGCTCAAACTCAAAATTACCAAACTGTGTTTGGTCATTGGCAATTTCATTCTTTGTTTTCCTATTGACCCCTGTAGAGTTTCAATTTAGTAATTCAGTCATGTAAGGAGGAGAAAAGGGACAATTAACTGATCTTGGAAAACAGACTTCAAAAATTTGATACAAGGACATTTTTACCTCCTTCCCAATGGACACAGGGGTGGTGTGTTCCTGAAACAGAACTGAAGAGCTAGTGTTTTTTCCAGATGGAGAGCACCTGAACAGTGTTTTGTCCCATGAAAACAGAATTGCTCTGAGAGGTCCCTTTGGCCTGTTTGATGCATGAGAGCAGCATGTTGTAAAAAAGACCAGGAGCAATTGTAAAATTGGCGTCAGGGGTTCTTGTTTAAGGCAATGGCCACTGGCGTCAGTTCTGCTTGTTTTCTGTGTGACCTCTGGACATTTCCTGGAGTGTCCTCTCCCTTTTCTAGGTTTCCATTAGTGGCTTGTTTTTAAGCAACTACAGTTCCCTAAAATTGGTCTTAACCTCAGGCAGCAGGAGTAGTCATATGTTTCACGATCAATGCTGACATTCATGGTGGGGCAGTTGCCAAGATGTGAGCATGGGTTGAGACCACTCCACAGAGCTTTGCATGCCCTGTATGGTTTATACTTCCCCACTAAACGTACTTTGATGCAGCTTCTGGAGCCCTACCCCCAAAAACAGGCTTGCCTGTGTTAGGCCCCAAATGAACATGGAACAAAGACGTAGTCCCAGGTTCAAAGGAGCTCACTAAAAGAAGTGGGAGAGATGACAGAGCAGCAGGAAGGTACAAGGAAATGCACTGGAGGTGCAAGGAGGTGCTCTTCCTACCAGCTGGCACAGAGGCAGTGCTGGCCTAAGGGGGCTCTCAGATCCAGGATTCAGCATCTCACAGGAGGATCAGGTGGTTGGAGCTCCCTGGCAGGGCTTCAGCCCATGCTGGGCAGTGCCCAGGCACAGGTGAGCGCTTGCAGAAGCCTGACTGGCAGCTGTGCAGCCAGTTTGACTGCAGGAGGGAATCAGCTGTGTGTATGAGCTCTGCTCTGCCTCCTTCCTGCAGAGCCAGAACGACAGGGCTGGTCTTGGCCCATTTCCCTGCCTGGTGCCAGTGGAGGCAGGAATGCTCCAAGTCCCGTGTGCAGTCCTGGCCGCTACTGACTGTAAGGTACAAAAGGAGTTTTCTTGTTTGTGTTTTTTTCATTGTTGTTGAAAACTAGCTCAAAAGCTTTGTTATTATTGGTGCTATCTGGATAGAAAGAGCAGCCTCACTTATTGGCCCTGCTGGGTTATTATTCCAGATGTTTTTCTTTACACAGCTGTTAAGCAGGAAGTAGAACCAAAACCAAAGATTGATTTGAACCATTGTTTGGTCAAAAACCAGAACTGAACCTGAATTATTGTCTTCTCTTGACTTCATTGAATTCAGATCATCATTGGCCACAGCTGGATTCAACCCCAGCTAAAACCACACTGAAAAAAGCACAGAGCCTGACCACACTTTTGAGTAGGTGAGACTTTGAAGGCCAAGAGCCTGCATCTTGTCATGAGTGCAACTGTTGTTAACTTCAAGCCAACAGCAGCTTTTACTGAGCATGTGTGCACATGTACATATTGTTGTGTATTGATCAAGTGCTTTAGTGTACACCAGTTTATTTTAATGAAAAACGCAGCTTTATATTGCATAATTGGAAGATTAAGGGCAGGCTAAAGAAAGAAGTCTACTTATAGACTACCAAAGTTTTAGAAAATAGAGGTATAATTTTACTCCAGCAGGACTCACACATCTCAGGAAACTTAGAATTTTACATTTCGTATACACTGGTTTGCCCCTATTTTCTGAAAGTCAAAAGAGCTTGATTGAATGCAGACTACAAACTTGTTCACTACAAACCTAGTTAAACATGAAATCTTGTGGGATTAGCTTAATTGTTCCTTAAATAAAAAAGCCACTTTGTACACAGACTACGATTTTATGCTTGCCAGATAAAGAAATGTGAACCTGTCCAGAGACACAGGAATTTGTCTGTGTAGGAGTATCACTGGGCCAACTGTCTTGCCTTTTGTGCGATATTGCGGTGTAAAACATCACTCCACTGGTTTCATTTTACAGAAAATAGTCTCTGTGGTGGTACCCTGTGGGAACTGAAGTATCAAATTCTATTTTCCCTTCAAAAATCCAACTCCATTCATACCCCGCTCCTGACACCGCGCTCTGCGTGAGCGTCAGCCAGCGCCTGGGCTCGGGGGATGCTGCGGCACGGCAGGGGAGCTGCAGGGAAGCTGTTCCAAGCAAAGCTGGAGGTGCCACTCTTTGACATGGGAGAGGCTGCCATAGGTAACACCACAGTGTTTGAAATAAGGGATGGCATCCCTGATAAGATTACACTGAAACTAAGTAAATGAGGAAAATATTTTATTATTCCACTTTTAATTTTCAGAGGATTATGTGACACTTCTGATTAGCAGACATTATTACTCTGACTGCAGTCTTCTGTTTTTCTTTGGCTTCCCTACTGCCTCCTTGAAAGCAAGGGTTGCTGTAATTAAAGACTTTATTTGTTATATAAATGTAACCATAAAACATGTGGAGTTCCTATCTTCCAGAGTTACCAGACCAAGCAAATAAAGACAAAATTTCTGCAAGTGTTCTCAAGTGACCTATTCTGTTTAATCTCGTTTCCTTTCTTCCTAACCAGTCTTCTCAAAAAGCCTCTCCATGTCAGGGGCCAATAGTTTAACAAAGGCAATGTGAAGCAGAAAGGAGAGGCTGGCCAGGAACCGCTGGAAGGGCGAAGCTGGGACACTGCTGCTGGTCTCTGAACACCGGCAAGTCTCCAAGTCTGCACAAAAATGAGCAACCTATGGGCGAAAACAGCATGGGAAGATGATTTGAGCAGCAAGGTGTCATTCACTCCCCTCTTCACTACAAGAAAGAGCCATCATCACCCCTGAGCCTTCCACTTACCTGCATTTAGCAGGAGCAGTTGTGTTACCCCTGTGTCAGGTAACACATTCCAGTGTGTAGTTCTTGACTGCCTCATGGCAGACTCTGCATGTGCTCCCCCTTCACAGTGTCACTGAATGTAGCTCTTGACTTTGTGGTCGCCAGAAATCATCTTCTGAAAGTGGTATTAAAACCTGCCTACACTTGAGAGTCTGTTCGAGTCCAACAAGTGCCAGGACAGGTGTGGTTGAAGTGTCTGTATTGCTGACAAGGTGATTGCACTTTTAATCCTGAACCTCCTTCACGTTTACCTACTTTGTACCAGAGGGGTGGTGGTGGCTGGTGTTAACTCTTCTGCCCCTGGCAGAAAGCGGTGCATTTATACATTTGGTGTTTGTTATCGTCCCTGCAATCACATTTGTATCCCCAATGAGATACTCACGCTCAGATTTTCTGCAGGAACTCCTGGGTCACTCCCAGCTACACTAATTTGTCTGTCACAAAGTGTAAGTGGAGGACACAAGAGGCCAGATTCTGAATCTGACTGAGCTCTGCAGGGAGCCAGTGCTACTGCTCTGTTCCCCTCTCAGCTCCGCTTACAGCAGTGGTTACTTGGCTTGGGCTCATGAGCATCATGTAAAATCCTTATGGATCCTCACAGTTTCAGTGCTCAGGATTGATGATTCTTTATTCTCTTTTAGCATCTTGTGAATAACTTAGAATTTTTTCATGCTAATGCAACTCCCTCTCTTCCTGGTAAATTGCCTCATTTTGTGCTATTGGAAAGTGCTTAGTCTGGATTGCTTCACTGTGAGTACCTAATGGCTGCTGCTGCTTTCTCTATCATGTGCTTGGGACAAGGGTAAAATATCAGCAGAGAGCTGACACCACTTCAATCCCTAAAGGAGCGATAGTAGGAACTCCTGTAGTTAGCCTCAAATGACTTTCATCTGTACCACTTGAGCACACAGGATTGTTCCTGCAGCGTGGCACAGATGAGATGGGAGTGGATGAACACAATAAACATGCAGTGCTAGTGAGGTTAGAAAAGTTTCATTTTTATTTTAACAGTATCAGAATTTTACTTCTTGTCTTTCCATGCCTGGGAAATGAGGAATGCCTTTGCTCTCAAGACCTTGTAATCTAATGCCAGGTCTTGCTGACTTTTACAGTTGAACCTTCATGCCTCGTTTCATGTGTGGTCCCTTTGACTTCTCTAACACTCCTCACAATGGGGTTGGCAGCTCTTACCCTGGAACCAAGCTGATTACTTCTCTGGGCTCAGGGTCTGGCTTTGAGATAAGATGCAATCAGGAAAGATGATAAATATTTCAGCAAGTAATCAAATGTGTGAGAGCTGTCTGGTTATCGTTGGATTAGTATCTGAGATTAGTATCTGGGAGCAAACTTCAATGCAAATGCATCAGAGTCCCATCAAACATGGTAGTAAATACGTGTGGCTGATAAATCTATTGACTCTTTGTCTAAATTGTTTAATGGAAATTGTGGGACTGCATTATATGGCCCTGCCCTTTGCTGCTCAGCTGTCCTTTCAGCATTTCATTTCTTTTACACCTACAGTGTGGTCATGATAAATCTTCTACACGTTCTTAAGTAATTTTCCAAGTGCTCTCAAAATGGAGGCAGCAATTCATTGCTGTTACTTTAGGCACTTATTACTAAAATCTACAAAACAGTGTTTTGTAATAATTAACCTTAGTTAACCTTAAGCCTTGAAAGATTTTCTAGTGTTGCTCAGCAGCCTGTAAGCTGCCAGTTGTACGTTTGTTCACAAGTTCACAAACCCTGTTGAGTGAGCTTTGTCTGCTTTGCTGATTTCAGCTCACGCAAAGGCACAGCACTGTACAGCTCAGCTTGTAAATGGTGTATCTTGGGGGTTTTTGTTATTATATTTCTGTGTAATACTTTCCAAACTCTACTTTATTGTATCTTGCAGTTAAAAACCACCTGGATATTCCTTTTCAATTTTTTTTTTTTAGACTATCTCTAAGCCTTTAGCCTTGCATGTTTTTGTAATGTGTAAGACAGACTCAGAGGTTTCAGAACACTTGTGCAGCTGGTAGCTTTTTGATGATTTCATTTCACGATTCTTTGGAAATAAATGTGGGTACTAATGAGAACAACGGGTAAAATGTCAGTTGTACAAGATATAAGTGATCTGTTCTAGAAAAATACAAGCACTTCTGGCAGTTCAATTACACCTGTGCATCGTTCTACTTTAGCAGAGTAAAAAAAAGTACAGTCTGATGGATGTGTAGTAAGGACACAAATGTTTTGATCCAAGGAAACATCATAAATCCTTCATACTAGAAATTTTAGTGAATGTTTTAAGGACTGGGAGATGGGGATATGTCCAGGAGTCCTTTGAACCTTGCAAGATGATTAAAGTGAACAGTATAAAGCTGAAATGACAGTACTGACATACATGGAGATAAATGCATGGGATGGGGATTTACAGAAGAGGAACAGCAAGTTCACGGGAATGGCAAGACTGCCATGCATGGGAAATAGGGCAAATGAACATTTACAGCTTTCTCTAAGTGGGAAAACTGGTTGTGTGGAATCTCTTTATATATCTTCTTTCACCGGAAGTAAAATCTTATTTATTTATCTCAAGTAAAATATTCATTGCTCTGCTGAAAGAAAAATGAGAGCCATGATGAGTTGAAAGAGTATAGCCAGTTACAATCAACATCTAAGGTCTTCATGATCAGTGAAATACTGAGTGCTAGACGAGGATAATCAGTTTTATACATTTTTAAATTAATACAAAATGCTACTCTCCCATTTTCACTGTACAGCCCGGGTTTTAGAATGTCAAGAAAGTATTTGACATTTACAAGAGACTGCAGGCACTAATACAAATCATTTTTATCCATTTATGCATTTTAACCACCACGCTGAGTGAATTGTTGGCTCTGTGCAATTAGTCTCTATGCTTCTTGACAATATAACCACAGATTTTCACAAATTCTATTAATAATGCAAGGTGGAAGCTCTGTTCTCCAAGTCTGCTATTTTGCTTCTAGAAAAACATTTAATTTCTTACAAACCTGATATAAATAGGCCAGCTGACAAGTATCCCAAAAGAATATGCTTGGAATAGTGAAATTCAAACTGACATATTTTTGGCAAAAAAAAAAAGTAAAAAAAAGTTATACAAGCTGTATTTGTCTGAAAAATTAAAAATAGGAGCCTTTGTCATAATGGCAGGGGAGGCCAGGTTGAGTCATGATTGATGTCACTTGCAAGAATACTTTAAGCTTAGAAAATTACATCAGAATCATCAGAATTTGGTAAGATATAGAGCGATTCCTAAAGCCAGGGTACTGGGGATTTGGGAAGATTCTTTGTGGATGATACACAGCACACTGCCAGACATCATCTGAACAGAAGCCAGGAGTTACGGTACATTTCTGAATGATGGGTATAATTTGTTTTAATAACATTCATTTAAAGTTAAATGCATGTTTTTGGTTTTTTAGATTTGGTGCAACCCCCCATTTCAGGTTGGCAGAGCAGTCTGTCACTGCCTGACCTCTCCCCTTATTCACTTACATGACAAGTTTCCAAGAGCAGTCAGGAGTGCTTTCCTTATTACCACAAGTCTGCAAATACAGCAGGATCTCTTTCCATTTACTCTTCTCCAGTTTTAGTGCTCAATTCCTGCTGACTTTACTACTGAGCATTTATAAGTCAGACTGTAACAGTACATATGTATGTTAGAAATATTTCTTTTAGCTCCCAGGCTAAAACTAAACTTTGTCTGTCTGTCTGCTACTGCTGGTGTTAAAATGGAAGTAACAAAACAGAAAAGGCGCTTGGATTTCGCTTTATTGAAGATAACCAATAAATCGTGCAGAACAGGTCACAGAGAGGCTGAGCAGAGCTTTTGCTGTGCAGAGTAGCGAACCTCTCAGGAAAAGTTTCTTACGTTTCTCTGATTTGCCACATACGGCAAGTCTTTGCTCCTTAAAGTAATTTTAGTGTGAAAATCAGTTTATTTAAGCTAAGTACACAATGCTACTTCTGATCTGGTTAGGTCTGTTTTGCTTTGGAATAGCTTTTAAACATGAAGGGAAAGTAAACTGCAAATCACGTTTCTAAGCAGACTTGTGCTTGTATTTAGCAGCAGCATGTTTTGTTCCTAAAAATGATAGATATTAGTGAAAAAGAGAGTTGTACAGTTGCTTGGCTGCATGCCTTTCACAATATGCATGATCAGTTTTGATAACTAAAATGAGCTCGTTCCAGGAAAAAAAAAAGTTCTTCCCGCAAGCAGCTCCGCGGTGAAGCCTGTGTGTGTGTGTCAGCTGAGGGCCGCCGCTATCTGCCGTTTAGATTTGCACGTTGTGCTCGTTCCTGTTCTGTTTGAAGAGCCAAGTGGTGGATGAATTATTCCTGGTATTCCTGACTTCTACTTCAAGCCAATAAACACCTGTGTGCGACTGGTCTGCCAGAGCCATTCCATGAAACATCTGGGCATGCTCCAGCCCTGGGGCTACTGGCGTTCAAAACAGTTTTCCCTGATCCCCTGATCCCGCCGCTCACTGCAGCTGCAGTCGGGCCTGATTACATGCAGGAATTGGATCGGGAATCCCATCACTCCCATGCACCCAACTCTCCTGGTGGCATAAGAGGCAGAAAAAAGGACAAGGGCTCTGGTGGATTATGCCAGTGGTGATGCAGAGGGAACCGCGTGTGATTTCTTTGGGCAGGGCGAGTTTTCGGTGGCCTCCTGTGCTGTGTAGCGCACTGAAAGCACCCGTGCTGGAGGACGGATCACGGCATAGGAAAAGTCAATGTGCTCTGTACAACCTGTACTTTGGTGCAGCTGTTGGAAGGACACAGCGAATGAAGCAGATAACTGCAGAGAACATGTTTTCATGATTAAGGCATGAGTGCAGCTCTGGCGAACCAAATCGTATCCCTGCCTTTGCCATAGATTTCCTGTGTGATACGAGTCACTTTGCACACGTGGTTATTAATTCTGTTTTTCGTGGTGCTTGGTATGGAGGAGTGTAATTTGTAGGAGTGCCACTGCAAACTGTAGGCAGTGGGAGCTGTGCTGTGCTGAACACTGAGAAAGCAGGCACCCTACATCCCAACGAGGCAGGCAGGGATTACAAAGATAAATCTTTGTGAGTTCAATTTCTGTGTTGAAGAACAGATTGAAGGGGTTTGTCCTTCTTAAATGTGTCCTTCCTGTACCTAAAATAAGAGCATATTTCCAGTTAAATACAAGTGCAGTATTTGTAAGCAATTGCTGAGTTTCAGGTACATCTGCAAAGGCTGAGAAGGAGTAAAGTTACTGTTTAGCACTTGTCTATCCTTATCTCTTTCTTTTTTAAATGGAAACTATAGGAAAAGCTATTTGAAAACATGCTTAGTTGTACATTCTGCCTGTATTTGAGGACTGGTTTGAGGACAATTATTGCATCATTGAGCAGTCACTGAAGAAGTCCCTATTAAAGCAATATTGTGAATACTTGTATGCCTTTACTGCCCATATGCAAAGTTAGAGATTCAGTTACTTTTCCCATAGTCTTAAGGTGCAAAACAAAAGCTGAACAGTACAGCTAAAAGGAATAAAAATACTACACTCTTCTGTTGGTAAAAGTTGAAAAGTACAATAGGACACAGGAAGATACTTCTTGAAATGAAGAGTTACTCTTCTGCTTACGCACAAAATAAAGCATGATGGTTTGTATTGTGGATCTTATGCACCATTACATTTTCATTACATGAAAAAATGAATTTTTTATGGAAGCCATTCTTCTGTCAAGATGGGCAAAGGCATGTGAAATGGAAACAATGAGAACAAGAAAGCATATAACTTCACAGATTTCTGTAGTATAGTTTTGTCGGCTTAAATATTCTCATTCCTTGATGTTGTAATCCAGTGCCAAGGACAATTACAGTTTGCTCTTCAGGAGTGCTATTTATTTTGCATATTCACCACATTTTATTAGAAAATTCTTAAATTCTCCCACTGGTTAATCACAGATTTTTAAAACAATAGATTTGGAAGTACCTGTTTTATGTAACTGGAAGAGGTATGCTCCATTCAGCCAGAGGTGTTAGTTACATAGGTGACTAGAAAATTACAGGATTCTTTTTTTTACTTTAGTAATCAATAGTACATACTACATACTACTTCCATACTACAATGGAAACCCAGCTATTTTCTAAATTTTGTTTATTTGAGATGTAACCTATATTTTTGCTGGAACACAGATTATACACTCAGGATGTACACAAGGTACCAAAAGTGATATTCAGGCAATCCAAATCCACAAAAGTGATTCAGAAAAGCTCTGCTTTACTGACTGTAAAATCTGAATTCACTTGGCTCCATTGTTTTGCTCCTGTCAGTCTGCTGAATCCAAAGCTCAGATTTCTGTAAGTAAAACTCTCAATTTTTACCTTCAGCTTCTCTTAACCCCACTAAAAGACAAATTTGGACTTGGTTCCTTGAGGCAGTCCAGGTGCCCTGAGCACACCTACCACTTACTGACACCAGTGGCTTCTTCCAGAATGGATCTCACTCATGTCCTGGGCTCATGGGTGCTTGGCAATTGCCCATGACCTTGTGGAGTTGTCCAGTAAAGTGGTGAGTTACAGAGGACCTGGGTTCCTGCATGCTTCAGAGTCCCTGCCTGACTGCAAACCTTCAGCCTGTTTTATAGAAGAAGATCCCACTGGCCAGGGACCGGGGCTCCATGAGGAGCCTTGAGAGAGTGCCTTAGAGCCCCGCAGCCACACAGCACCCCCAGGCTCCAAAAAGGAGAGGAGGGGTTCAGAAACCCCTCCACACTCACCATTCCTGTTTGGCAGACTCAAGAGCTGAGTACAGCATGTCTGTGTGTGCTGTGCAGCATGCTCACAGAATCTGAAAGCTGTGAAATGTTTTGAGATGTATTTGAACACGGTCTGCTCTAAGTCTCAAACACAGCATATATAATTATCACCAAAAGTGGACATCACAAGATCATCCTTTACACTTACCAGTATAGCAGACAACATCAAGTATTTCTAATTACTCTATTCTACTTCTACAGAGGATAAAATAAAGCTGGGTTTAATAGTAAAGTCTCAACAGAGTGAGATTGGAAACAATTTGCCCCCCTGAAGATTCTACTCAATCCTTCCCCATGTGGAGTATTTAATTCCAGTTTTGCTTACTTTAAACTGAACTGAATTTTTGTACCAAATTAGGACAACTAAGTCCTTCCACGCAGAAAACTACTGAGCTCACTGAATATTTTTCTGTCGTGGTGCCAAACCATACAGTAATCATACTGAGGATATGGATGGAAGAAACGTTGCTCTGCACAGTAATTCCATATAGGAATCACTATTGATTACAGTGAGGCTACTTTATGGGTAGTGGTAAATTATGAGGTTTCTGTTGTAAGTGAGAACATTGATTTACATGAGTAATGCAAAGGCTCACACGTAAACTGAACTCAAACTTTAACTGTCAGCCGTAACACATCTATTTATACCACAGATCTGTGCTTAGCTACTTATATTTAATTACAATCAGTTGTGGTGCCTCCATTTTCTGTGTTTACCCAGAGGATCACATTTCTGAGGTCAAATGGAATGACAGTTATACTGTAGCTATTTGAAAACATGCTTAGTTGTACATTCTGCCTGCATTTGAGGACTGAACTTCTGCAGAAGAGAGGATGAGTATGATTCATCAGTCCTTCCTTACATGAATAAAATTTCACACACATCAGTTTTAGTCAGGGCGTATCTGTGCCGCACACACGGTGCTGTGCAGAGATACCCAGAGCAGCTCAAAAGGAGCCAGCTCGGGTAACTGGAAGCAGTTTAACCACATTGCTTAATGCTGCACACTGTCTAATTTACCCTGGTTTTTAGCAAAGTAAATTAGCTTTGACAAAGCACTGCACAAATAGGCTACCCTGCTCCCAGTCCATGAGCCAGCTTTGGCACAGATTTCGATGTTGGACTTACTGTGCAGTGCAGCACAGCACAGCTAGTAGTAGATGCAAAAGACTGCTTGCATAAAAATGTGCAGATTCAGATCCTCAAATTTTATTCTGCACTTACTCATTTTAATGGCATAAAGCATTTTTAATTCTTAAATGTCACTGCTTAACATTCAGTGGTATTACTGAACCAGAACATCAAAAGACTACAATAAATGAATCACTAAAGCACATCCGTTTAGGCCTGCCATGATTAAACATGCTTTTATTGTTTATTTATTTATTTACTGACAGCAGTAGCAAACTCCTGGTTGGTAGTAGATTTATTCAGACTCTTAAGCCTAATTTTTTCTGACCTTTGGCAACCTTATTTCCAGTGTGAAAGGCTTTACCAAAATCCTAACAGATCACAAACCTTTCACACTGAAATTTCAGAAGAAAAATGTCATTAATATAACTAAGGTATGTTTTAGAATGTCACAGGAACTCCATTGTTTTAAAGACTCTGAAAAAATGAAGTTTTATTGCCTGCTTTCTGACAGTACTGTTGATAGACCAAATCTTTCCTCCCATGAAATCAATGACAGAAATCCACCAATGACAATGGGTGCAGATACTAAAGTCTCACCTATACAATTTTCCAGGAGGGACAGAATCTCTTTTCACCTCTCAGAAATTATTTCAAACTTCCTAGTAAGACAGTTTTTTGACATCATAATGAGCAACCTTTTCAATACCACAGCAGTACATGCTAACTTGATATTCCAGGAAAAAATTACTTTCAAATTATTCTATGTTATTCTTCCCAAATCTAAACAGAGCACATATACATGCATTTTGAAGAAGTGGCCTGCTTCAGCCCCCAAATTTTACATTCAGAGCTCAAGGCTTGCTGAAAATCAACAGCTCTTGTAATAAGCTGAAATACTAATTTATGCATAAATTGGATAGAAAAGTAAGAGTTTCAAAAACTACATAGTTTTAATCTCTGTCTCTGCTCAAGCTAAAATATAAAGATGTAAGATCTACATGCAACTCCTTCTACAATAAAATACCTAAGTACCTAACTGTGGCAGAGCTCCAGATCCTCTAGGAGAGCCTTAATGATCCTAAATTAAAATACTTGAATGTATACAGTTATTACCAGAAAAAGAAACGGAAAAAATCAGAGGAAAAATGTACCCATATGGAGGACTCTAATATCCACGGCACAGATCTTGAGAACAATACCAGAAAATTGGCTGAATTAACTGTATCAGAATGTACACTATGCAAGAAGACATGTATATGCAACACATATTTCTGCTTCTCTCAATAAAAATAATTTTGATAAAAAGGCAACTTTCCTCCCCAAATTGAAGTTCTACCGTAAAAGGATTTGGAACGGAGTTATAATCCCTGTTCTCATCCATGCAGGACTTTGTTTCCATCCAAGTTGAGTGAAGATGTCATATTTATCAAACATATTCTGTGGACTTAGAATTGGATTCTTATTTTGCTTTGTTTAATAGCTCACACAGTGCAATCACTATGAAGCAGAAATTTAGATAAATACATTATTTTTCTACCAGGCACTGGATTAATGCTCAACCTTGCAACATCCAACTGTTGCTCCATATTAATTTTACAGCCAATTGCTGCTCAAACCCTGAAGTGATTTGGCTTTATTCTGATCTGCACTCCTCTCACAATTTCACATTTTCCCATATAATATTACCGTACCACCATAAATGATAGAAGCAGTCTCTTCAAAACCAGTGATTGCTCCAAGGTGCTTGAATTTCTGCCTTGAAATGACCTACAAAGTAGAGAAAACGCCCTGATGTCAGTCTTGGCTTTCTTTCTGATTATATAACAGGGGGAAAATGATACTTTTTTTTTTTTTACTTTTATTTTTATGTTGGTTTTGTAAAAACTATGCAGGGAATTATCCAGAATTACTATTGGTGATTACCTAAGGAGTGAAATGGGGCTGCCACAGTAACAACTGGGAGCTGAATAACTGGGAAGTATTTTAACCTTCTCTATGTAGTGAATTTTTGTGTTCATATTCGCACCTGGTGCAAGAATCTGCTCAAGAAACAGCCAAGCTCTCTCTCCCGATTCATATCCCCACATTACAGTCCAAAATACTTTTCACCAATAACTCTCATTTTTTCGCTAGGAGAAGAAATTCATAACTAGAGACTACTTATGACATTCTATTTCTAATTTTAAAACAATCTCCTTTTCACACTCCCACCACAAAACAAACAGCCCAATCCTTTTTTTCCTTTTACCCCTTCAAAAAGGAGGCAATTTATAGAAACTACAAAGAAAGCAAAAGGCATTTGAGCACGTCAGTAGCATTCACTTGCAAAGGTTTTATGTTTGAAAGCCAAAAACACTGTCCACTGTGTACAAGACACGCTATCTGCAGCATTGCTTTTCATATCAAATCAATCACTGCAAATGTCTAGCACCACAAGCTAAACCTATAACTAAGAAGTGTAGCTAGCAATTTTTCTGCATACTCTTGAAAATAATTCTCAAGTTTTATTTTTACTTGCCAGAAAGTTGAATTCCTTCCAAAACTGCTAAGGTGAGAAGTGTTTCTGGATACGCCTAACTCAGGTAATTTGCAGGGTTATCACTTAGTCCATTACACTTGGCATACACTGTTTTGGATACATATTTTTGCTTTGATTTTGTTTTGTTTTAATTGAATCTCTACTACTTTGGAGAAAAGTATCACTGCTAAAAGTATCATAAAGTTCCATTTATTTTTTAATGTAAATTAAAATGCCCAATTTACACCGAAGCCTTAAAAAGCTGCTATATCCTTCTGATTGCTGCACAGAAACTGTATTAACGCTGTAGTTATAATCCACTCACAAAGCCAATTCAACTCACCAATGAGCAAGTTTTAAAAGACACAAGTAGTTTCCATTGATATTGAATTGCTAAACTGTTAAGGTCAGAACAATTAACTAGTTCTAGGAAAAGCATTTTATCTGTACAACAAAAGGCATAGAAATTCTTTCTCCCTGGAAAAATATAGGCAAAATATTTTTTTTTTTTTTTCAGGGACAGATCAATCATAAAAATAAAGAGAATTAAACATTAATGCTTTCTCTGTCTAAGGGTTGTACCAGTACATGAACAAATTAAGGTGGCTCGTTGAGTCAATACTTTAGTGACTCCACCTGTAAAAATCAGAATTTTAAAACAATTCCAAATGTATTCATATACTTAGAAAAACCTGCTTCAGAATAGCTTTCTCCAAAGATTTCTCTTTCAGTATTATTAGGCACACATATTTTTTTGCAGAAATTTCAAGGCAAAATATTACATGAAGAGGGAATTGAAGTTGATGATGCAAAAAGATAATGTAGGGATTAAAAAGTAAAATCTTTGAATATAATTGCTCCCCACTGAAGTATTACAAACCCAGGAAAAGCAACCTAAGTTTCACTGAAGTGGCATACCACTGCCTTAAGGCCCCTGATAACCTGACCTGTTTTTTTTTTTCCAATTCTACAAAGAAAACAAATGAATGAATTTGCTGCACCTTTCAAAACCAGTCTTCTAACCTAGTATTCGAAATATTACTACAACACAGTTACAGTCACCTAGTTATTATACCAGACTGATAATTTCTTTCAAATTATACTCAAAAGTCTTCAAAAATTCTGCGTAGTAGTAAACATAAATTAACAAAAGGGAATAAATGGCCATTTACAAATAGAGGGAAGTCTAGTAACACAGTTCATATTCTGAAATATTATATTTTTTATTGATAGAAACTGATTAAATCACATTCAATCTTGGACTGTAAAACATAAATCCCATCTGGAAGCCATTTCTTAAAAAGAACAGCAGAATCTCTGTTACTGTCATTGCTCAGAAAATAACTGTGCAAATATTGTCAATCTATCATTCATTAACCAAAATATTGTCCTTCCTTATTTTCTTTGAAGATTTTTGAGTAGCTTTTTCTTTGCCAGACACCCATGCACACCCTTGCACACCTCTGCCCCTTGCATGAAGTCCCATTTGAAAAGTGTCCTTTTCTGTTTCTAAATTTCTAGGCCCAAGAGAGTGTATTGCACAATGTCCAAGCCTGAAAAATCCTCACTGCAAATGATCTGTCATTTCTTGAAGCAGTAATTACTCAGTAAACAAGATGTAAGTAGGAGATCACAACACAGAAATCAGAAACTGGGTGAAAAATCAGTAGTCCTTTTCTTTCTAAAGATTAGGTTTTAAACATTGTTTTCCATAAAATGTTGCTTAAAGAAAAGACATTAACAGATTCATCATGTCCTCTGCTTCATTTTACATTCTCATGTACATCATGAGCTGAAACCCCGACTTTCCACAAAGCACTACTCCCCAATTTAAAAAAAAACCCAAACACACAAAAAAAACCACAACAGCAAACAGAGATTACCAGTAATTAAGGTACATAAAAATGTTTGTTAAGAATTCCAGGCACCTAAATGGTGTCTTTGTACTGATACAAAATGAAATAAAGGCATTGTTCAACCCTTCACATCAAAACAGTAGGACTTTGGGATTTTTGGTGAATGCCAAAAATATGTAATTTTTGCATGAAAGGCAAGCTAATGAACAATAAAAGTAAATTGATGACTATTATATTGTTTTCTGCTGATTTTCAGCCTGTCTGACAAACTGCCCATAAAGCTGATAGGCTAAACTGCTGATTAACAGAAGGACTACCTGGTATGATTGACCTTTTTTATTTTACGTAAATAAAATACGTAAAATTTTATTTTACGTATTTTACAATTTATTTTACAATGGGTGTCACTGTTCTGCTTCAACAGTAATAATTTACACCCTCCTCCATAATAATGTGAGGAAAAATATACATGAAAAATTGCTTGCACATTCTGGCTGCAACTTTTAGATTGTAAAAAAAATTTCCACTTGCCTTACTCTCCATGTTAACAAATTCTTCATATTCCCCATTTCTTTGTGCCAGTAAGAAATGATCTCATCTTTTGTTACTGGCAAACATCTCACCTACTGTTTTATAAAATGTCTTTTACATTCAAAATGTAAAAATAACAGAAAAAAAATCTTTCCTACATAAATGTACTACTACTAGTTTACAGAATTAGCCGAACATGGTGCAAATGCCATCTCTGGGTGGATGCAGTTCCTGAGTGAGCTGTTTTTGAGAACACATTGCAGCTTTGTTGCCTGGAATTTTTTGCATACCGATTTTGGGGCACCAAGAGAATACTTTCATATTTCTTTAAGTGATTACTTAACATTTTAGCTTTCAGGCAAAATTTTCTTCCAAGATATCCATTTATACTCTTGTGCTAGGCAAATGAGGGAGTACCTAAGTACTTATTTTTCAGTAATAACTGATGTAAGAAGGCAAGATTCCTTGTCATTCAGCAAGATATGCCTGAATGTAAACAAGGGAATAACCCACAGCTCAAATACCAATGCAGTAACTGCAGTAACAACTTGCTACAGCTGATACATGTCTGAAAACATGCAAAAAACTACAGAGCACAGAGACTACAAGCAGGAACAGAAATTGTTCATATCAATTAATTATTTTCAAGACCACAACCCTCTGTGAAATATGTTTCAAATTTAATATTAGATTCAAAAACTACTTTGTAAAAGAGGAAGAGGACGGGGACCAAAACACAGACACCACATGCTATAAATATTTCTTTTGTATAAAAGTGTAATTTGATTTTATGAGGGCAAAGTGCAGTATTATATGCTCAAATCCTGCAGAAAGCTGCAAACTCATCAGCTGAAAATAAAAGTAATGAATTAAAAATTGGTTGATTTATTCAATTACAAGGTGACAGCAATCCCCAAATGTGAAAACCAAACGTAATCCTAGAATGTAGTAGTTGAGGAGCTTCCAAAAGAGATGAAGGCTATTAGTGCCATTGTAATGGAACTTGGTGAAAGGATCTTTAGCAGTGTTGAATCTATTTCATAAAAAAAGCTCAGACTGGAACACAGGGCAATAAGGGATACTAAGATGGTAAAAGAAATTAAGAACTTGCAGTTTGAATCTAGAGTAGCTGAACTGGTTTAGCCAAACAAAATTCAATCTAGGAGAAAATATTCTAACTCAGAAAATGGGTGTAAAATCTGTAGAGGAAAAGTAGTTGAAAATAAGGTAAAGAACCAACATTTGTACAAGAAAAATGCACAAAAATTAGTCATACAAATTGAGGTTATAAATTAAAACAGATGGTTTCTAGGCTTCAGAAGAATTAGAGCAGTCGACCTAGGAGAACTGCTACCTACAAACTCTGCATTTGCCAGCCACAAAGAAAAAAGTGGGAAACCTCTGACTCTTGAGCATCCATAGGCATTGCTTTTAATACCAATCCCAGCAGCATTCCTCACTGCTGGCTTGCAGAATTTGTTCTGCCTTTTCATTTTCTGACTTACCTGTTCCCACAGAAAGTTCTACTGGCAACTAAACCTGAGCTAGTGACCAAAGCTCCTTCTAAGGCCCGTGGAGATGCACAGCCTTTGAGGGCACACCATCCCATTTATCTCCACCATTGAAATATCTTTTCTTCTTGCAGTTCAGTGGAAGAGAGTGATCTCATTTAGGAATTCTATTTCTTACTCCACCGACTTCTTGCTTAAAATACTCAGCTCTGTGTGAAAACTCACTGTCTTCACTCCCCACCACCCATGGCAGGGATACTTTTATTCCCTTTCACATTTTGTTTCTTGCACCTTCTGCCCTGAAAATCAATTTTCAAAGAGTCATTACTTCAGTAAAACGAAAAGATCCCTTCTGGAAATGCATTCATACATAGTATTCCATACAGAAAAGAAATTGCATTAAGTCTTTAACGAGGTTTTTAACTAAAACAATTCTCTTTCAGTTTCACCTAATAAAATTAGTAATTTTCTATCTTCTCTAAGTTAAACAAGTAAAACAAGAAAAGCCAATACTATTCTTAAACCATTACTGTGCAGACTGCATGTACTTATATATAGTTACTGCTTGAAAGTTTCGGTAAATAAAATTTATATGTACAATCATCTGCATGCAGAAATGTCTATGAATCCCCATACTGTTATTCTTTGAGATACACCCTGCATACATCCCATGGCCTTCCTCGTGATTAGAAGTTTCTTACCCGGCTGATTTCTCAGTTGGTAAAATAACTCTTGGCTATGTTGACTCTGTGGTGTTGGAAGCTGGGTACTGCTGCTGGACTGTCCTCAAAAGGATTATTTTCCTGCGCCTTCATGAGGACACATAAACTGTAGTGCTGACCACGCTAACTTCAGTGTCAGCCAATGTACAGCAGGTAGCCATTCCTTCCTAAGTCAAATCTAAGTCCAATTTTTATCATCTGATAGGGATTTTGATGGAGACAAATAGCAGAACTGGAGAAGTAATTTACAAGTGGGAAGTCAGAGAATATAATTCTTTTTGGCTCAGTGGTACAGAAGAAGAGACAATGCATGACGAGTTCAGTAGGAACTTTGTAACAAAAATGTATCCAGAGCGATGGCTCATTCAACAACATACGGATTGATAATGGAATTTGGGGAATAGTGTAGCTTTCCATTCTGTGTTTGGGGCTGTCTATTTGTGCATGTACAGTGCTGTGTTGTCCTCAGTATGTGAAAGGAGTTTATTCACTAGCCCTGCCCATAGCTATTTCCTTCACTTCCTTCAAGAAACACAAATTACACATTACATTTCCTTTAACAATAAGCATTTCAAGCACGATCTGTCACACTGCCTCAAGAACTAAAAGTGGTCAATCTTAACCTTTATTAATTAAAGCTGTTTTCCTGTAACCGCTGACAGCCAGGGCAAGGTTTAAACTGTACTGGCTAAAATTCAAGCTAAAAACCGTTCGGTGATCTTCCTTCAGCCTCTGGCGCAAGGTAGCTCTAGTTACTGCATTGTTTAGCTCTACACCGAAAGCACACAGCCCGCTTTACGAGCTCGAATGTCGCTCCCCTTCCCTTCCCACGAGGAATGCTGGCCGGGGCCGCGGCTGTTCCCGCTGTCCCGGTAACGCCGGCCCGTCCCCACGGCAACGCCGCCGGCCATGGCGGGGCGCGGCGCGGCTGGCCCGGGGCGAGGTGAGGGTCGAACACCGGGCGGGCTGCGTGCGACCCCGGGGCTCCGCTGTGTCCCTGCTCCGGGCCCTCGGGTCCCGGCTCCCTCCCGCTGCCACCCCAGAGCCTTCCCCGCGCTCCCCACACGGCCGAGGCCGCCCCGGGCCCGGCTCGCTCGGGCGGCCCTCGGCCTCCCCTCGGCCTCCCCCGGCCGGGCGGGCGGGGCTGACCCCCCGTGTCCGCCATTCGGGGAAGGCGCCGGGGGGCCGGGGGCCGTGTCTGTCCGCCTGCACGGGGGGCTCCCAACAGCAGGATCCTTCTGCTACAGCCTCGACAGAGGCCTCCTGCTGTCGGCTGCCAGAATTTCTAATAGCAGCGGGAATTAAGGTGAAATAATCAGTGTTTGCACTTGATTTTCCCATTTCTTTAAAATTTGCAAGTTATCTTCATTAAGTCCCCCTTCCCCTCTTAATTGATTTTAATTAGTTAAAAGAATCTGTTCGTTCCTAGATAGGTTTATTTCAAATCATAGCAGCCGCAGCGAATTTGACCATTTGAGAGCTCAGTTTGGTCATTCTGTGACAGGGTCTCCTTGCCAAGCTGGGCTCCGGTGACACTGACCAAGACCATGGGAGTGGCATTGGCGAGAGCGGCTCAGTGGACTGCTGCTGGCTCTGGAAGTGGCACACTTGGAATCACCCCTTTGAACGAAGCCCTTTTAAATCAAATCATTCAGTTTGCAGAGGACTTCAGCACTAAGCATCCTCGGGAAGCAGCATTTGTCTTCAGAGAGCCCCTTGAGTGGAAAACGCAGTTGGACTCTTCAGTATTTGGGGAGGGTTATGAGATCAAGTAAGTCTGAATTGCAGTGTGTTTTCAAATGCAGATGGTGAACTATGAAGAAATATTGTCCTCATTTTGCATAAACAAAACTTTAATGTATTTGGGAGGCTGAAACAAGTGGGGATTTTGTTGATATACGTTGAAAATTTTGAGGCAAAATTTGTAGAGTGTGTAAAAACACACTTTTTGAGAGTTTGAGACAATTCTGTCTTGTGATGCAGACCTGTTTAGCCAGTGATCTATACAACATGCCCTGCCTATTCCCAAGATTTTTACAACATGTGTCTAGCAGTGACTAGCTGTGTCATTTCTCTTGGTGTTAGGAGTTGTTCCTGTTTCGTGGATTGACCTTGGCTGGTTGTCAGCTGTCCAGTAAGCTGCTCCCCCTCCTACACGGGATGGGGGAGAAAAGTACAATGAAAGGCCCATGGGTTGAGATAAGGACAGGGAGAGATCACTCACCAGTTACTGTCATCAGCAAACTGGACTTGAGTCACAGAAATTAATTTAATCTACTGCCAATCAAAAGTCAGAGTAGGATAATGAAAAATAAAACAAATCTTAAAACCTTCTACCTTCCTCCCACACCTACCTCTTCCCAAGATCAACTTCAGTCCTGATTTTCTCTCCTTCCTTTCCCCCGAGTGGCACAAGGGGACAGGGAATGAAGATTGATGTCAGTTCATTACATGTTTTTCTGTGTCATTTCTTCCTCCTCACACTCTTCTGCTCCATCATGGGGTCCCTCCCACAGGACAGTCCTTCAGGAACTTCTCCAATGTGAGTGCTTCCCAAAGGCTGCAGGTCTTCCCAACCTGCTCCAGCGTGGTCCCTTCCGTGGTGTGCTCCGTCAGGAGCAGGCTGCTCCAGTGTGGGTGTCCCTCGGGGTCCCAAGTCCTGCAAACCTGCTCCAGCATGGTCTCCTTTCTCTATAGGTCCATGGGTTCTTCCAGGGGCCTGCTCCAGTGTGGGATTCCCATGGAGTCACAGTCTCCTTTGGGCCTCTCTACCTGCTGATGGACTGTGAATAAATTGGTTTACCTTGGAAGTTTTCTAAAACACAGTTCAAAGAAATTGTAAATCATGAGTTATCACGTGATGCTTGAATAACATTCAATATTCTTCTCAGTTTTCTTATTTTAAAAAGATATAATTTAATTTTTCTAGTGAAGCAACTGTTCAGTCTGAAGCCAAAGCTAAAGATGGCCAACCATTGCTTATCCTCTCAGCATCAACTCTCAGAGTTCGCAGTTTTGACCAGCTGTCCCGTTTGCTACGAATTGCTATGGAAAAAAAGTTAAAGGAAGCACAGGCATGCCTTGAAGGTTTTCTTTCTTTGTTTTTTCATCTCTTCTCTTTCTTAAGAAGTATATGTCTTCTTCAGTTCATGTTTATGAAATGTCCAGAAAGGAAGGTATGCCTTCATTTTAAGTATGTGAGGTGTTAATTCATGAAGGTGGCTAAAAGTGCTGATCCTAGAACATAATGGAGTTTCTATTTTTTCTTTTATTTACACATAAATTAATAACACAGAAATTTGGAATAAAGTTAAAATAAAACTGTTGAACCTCATATACAAATTCATATATACTGACTAATATCCCAGCTATTGCAACAGACAATAGGCTTAAGTTTTGGAAGAAAAAATAATGTTTTATTTGAGGTTAATAGCAGGTTTTCCTATGGATGTAGTTTAATACTTCTTTAAAGTGTTGCATCCTTTAAAGATAGCCTAAGAAAAATAATATGCTTTAGGCTTTCTTACCTGTACAAGGTTCACTGTGAGCACTTCCAAATCCCTTCTCACAATGGCTTAAAAATATGGGTATGAGTACTTCCACTGTGTCATCTTCAAGTCCTAGATTTTCAAGCCAACAAGACTCTTGATATGCTAAATGGGGTATCCCTCTCCTCCCTGGAGGTAGAAGAAATCAGTGGTATTCTTTGATAATATTAGTAGAAATTGCATCTGCCTTAATAAAATACAAATACTCATACTGGATCAAGTTTCAGAACCATCTAATCATGGGTCCTGTCACTGATCAACTATGAATATTAGGGGAGAATAATATGGACAGTGTGTCACGCAGAGCCATTCACAGATGCATGGGACTTCATTTGCAACAACAGACCAAAATGGTTTTGTAGAACACATTGATATGCAGTTATATCACTGTTTACCAAGAAGAACAGCTGGCATAGCTGAGTAAGTAATGGGGCCATTGGGAATGCTGCTAGAAAAGCTTAAAGATGTTCTTAACACTAAATCGTATTTCCAAAATGATCAATTTTCCATGAGTTAAGCCCACTGATTTCCTGCTTTGGAATTTAGCCAGGCATATTTTTGGATAAGGGGACTGTTGATAAAGGGAACTATTTAATATTCACCCCTTGACTGAATGAATCTTAATCTTTGCTTTGAAAAGCAATATGTTTGTTAAAAAAAATCTTTTTGTTCTTAATGTTTTCATAGTAGACCTGCACATTTAAATTACACTAGAGTGATATGAAAGAATACGTCATACAGTAATGTTTGATGAATAGCTACGCAAATTATAAGCTTTTTATTGTAAATTAATAGCCCCAAAATCATTGAGCAATTGAAATAAAAAGAGTTTGTCTTACCTGATCATTTTAAACAGAGCAGCACATGACATGATTCTGTTTCATGTTTACAGCTAACAGAGATCCTATAGTGAAAATTCTTGGCCCTGAATATGGGACTGTTGTAGGAGAAGACATGTCCATCTTGCATTTATTTGACAAAGTGAAAAAAGAATCTAATCTTGAAACAGAATTGAAAATGAAAATCCTTCTTCTTCTTCATCAGCTGGACTTGCAACTGCTTAATAGTTCTTTGAAACAGATTTCACAGTAAGTGCATTTCAAATAGAAGCTAAGCATCTCAGCCAGTGCATTTTTTTGTTTTATTGCTAAATCAGATTGGTTTTAACCCACAACATGTGTTTTTGGTGTGACAAAGAAATTTATTGAAATAACTTTCACCGTTAGCTAAGTTAATGAAAAACCTTTTTTTTCTGAAGTTTTTTCTATAGGTGTGGGTATGCAAGTGTGAGGGGTTTATTGCATATGTTTTGCATTTTGTTAGCCAATTGAAGTAATTTGTACTAACAACAGTCACAGTTAAATATTTTCAAGGAACTGTTTACTTCTTCAGGGAACTGTATTAAGCATTACATTGAGTCTGTTTTATAGTTACAAGGACTTTGCATTAGTATGGAACTAAAATTTCCCTAACCTATAGATAAAGTTAAGGAGATGGAAGATAACCCCTTTTCATGTTTTTTGTTGCTTCTATTAAGACAATGTAAAAGAAAAAAATTGTGTAATATTCTCTTAAATTCTCTGAGTACATCCTTTTGGATGAATATATATTGGACCATTTTCAATTAATTGCAGAGATGTAAGACTAAATCCAGCTGCTGTAAATAATGAAGTGACTCTTCTCAAGAATTTCTCTGGGCAAGGAGAAGATACTGTATTGGAATCACTAGACTATACATCAGGTACAAATCTGATCATATCTCACATTTACATAGACCTTTAATAAAGTACTTGAATTCTGTGTGAAATTTTCTGAATTTCAATAATACATTTAAAGTGTTTATTTCTACCTTAGTTATCATGCAAAATGAAAACTATTTTCCAATATACAATGGCATTACTCAGCCTTTACATGCAGAAATAATCTCCCAGTTTTAGGAATATTTTCAATGGAAGCAGAGGAAGAGAAATGAGTCCCTGATCCTGAAAAGTGCTAAGCACAGTTATAGACTTGGTTGGACTGGGCCATGGGTCACGGAGTTTTGGATGATTAGTATTTAACAGTATGAATTCTTAGGAGCAAGGTATTGTTTTTGGAATTAGATTTGCATACGTGTAATATTAATCATCAAGCATAACTATTAAAATATTTTAAACTGGATACAAACACTGATGCTAATTGATTGCAGATTACATTTTCTCTAATGGATGCCGAGCTCCTCCCTGGAGACAAGTGCATGGAGAAATTTGTTATTTAGTCGTCAAACCACATGACACTGATCCTTTGTATATCACTTGCAGCACAGCAGGAGTGTTTTTAAATGGAGTAAGTAATAATAAAGGATACCATTGAGTAATGAATATTTTTATGTGCCAGAATCAAAACTCAGTCATGTTTAAGGTAGTTGTACTGGGGCTGTAAGACCTGCCGAGCTAGTGTTTTGGTACAGAAGGAAAAGCCACAGTGATAAATGTATGCTAGGTTTCCACGTGTTTATGCTTTTTCTATGAGTCTTATACTAGGAGTGTATTCTGCACTCTTGGCTAGCAGTGTTTGATTAGTCTTTAAATAACAGTTCTTCACACTATTCCTAGTTAAAAGTCCTGTGGGTGCCTTTGTGGATGCCTCTCTAGTGCCTCATTGCTCTTGATCTGAGGTGCAGTATTATTATGTGGGGCTAGTAGAGCTTGCTTTGGTCTTTTTATAAATGATAAGCAGTTCCTTCTTTCAGAAGAAGCTTTTTAGAAATTACTTCTCTCTTTTCTCCTTCTTTTCATTTTGGCTCCATTCTTCCTCTTGGGTGGGTTTTGTTTAGACCCTTACATGTGTTAAATAGTGACCAGAACTCTTACCTTCATTTTGAAGAGAGACTGATGTCCATCAGGCGTAACTCCACAAACTGATTTCCTAGGAGTTGAAAAATCCAGGGGAATTTTGACTTGGCACATTTTTAATAGATGAAGCTCATAAAGTGCAGGCAGCCGAGTCAGGTTATTTTCTGTGCCTTTTAGACATCTGCCATACTGCACGGGAAGCTCATATTTACTTGATTGTTTGCCATGAGCCATAAATTCTTTTCAGAACTACACAGGGTACAATTGACTGATGGTTATTGCCTGCAAAATCCTCTGTAAGATCTTGATCATCTGCTGGGGTCCATGGAGATGATCCATGCGTCTTTACGAAGCATTTTTGAAGTTTGGTCAACTCTGCTGATCATGAGACTTCTTTATCTAATTCATTACATATGACCTTGGTGCTCTTTTGCACTGTTTTATGATGCAGATTAAATAACCTGTGTAAGGCGTAACTATTAACAATTTAAAATGTATTCTTTTCTTAAGGGTCAGCTAAAGGGTAAAGTTATTGACTATGAAAGAAAAAGTGATCTATATAAAGATATAGTCACACTTTTAAGGGAGAGATCACCTCGATTTGTGGAAAATATGGCTAAACAGGTATGTATATATTGGTACTTGGTGTACTTCTTTGTGCAAATGTACATTGGTAAGAATTACATTGTAAACCTGGCTGAATGTTTATGTTCTTGGTCAAAGATAAATCTATGATTAAATGAAGAATTTTAAAGACTTGAGTGTTTTTTTAAGGTATTATTTGTTTCAGTTTCTAAAAAATGTTTCTTTTGCAAATAGCAAGTAATACACCATTTCATGTGTTGCTCTATCATACTTTTTGGTGGGGTTTGATCCAACATGTGAGGTCAGCTTCTAGTTTTGTATTAAATGTTCTGTCTGTCTTCTGGTCTTGTTCTTTATGGAGCAGTGGAAATGTTAAAGCAGGAAAATGTGATATCTGTATGGAAAAGGTCAGCTTTTTATTACAGTATTTTTCTGTGATGAAAACCACTTAAATTTTTATTTTCATTCTTTGTAACCCAAACATAAATAATTGCCCAACTTTCTTATGAGAACTGCCTGATTTAAATATCACAGCTAAGTATCCAGCTTACACTCTTTGTCTTGCTTCAGACACTGTAAAATGCAAGTGTTTTGACTTTTATTTAGAGCTCTATACTAGCTACAATCACACAGGATCAATACAATTTTAGTTGTTTCAGTGTTAAAAATAAAACTATATTTTATTTTTTTAGATTTCTAGTGTGGTTTTAACAGATGACTTGGTGGTAAAATTCCTTACAGGCCAAAACCTGTCAAGAGTTTCATTGTGGTTATTTATATACAATTTTAATTATTGCAAGAAGGAAGTAATTAACAGCAAAATTTCCTTATCCTCTAGTTCTGATTTTCTGGGATGTAGGGCTGATATTTATTTTTTGAGACAGAGATATTTGACAGTTTTGAAAGAACAGAGCATTCCAAGTCATACACATATATACAGTAGCTTATATTAACAGTATTGGAATTAGATTTGTGAGTTGTTCTGTTTGAAAGTGTATTAAGTTCCAAATCTTTTATTTATCTCATAGGCAAATATTTTTTAAATGTTATACCTACGTATTGGTTTACACTTCATAAATAGGACAGCACATGAATGTTTTTAGACATTGGTTTAATTTATTTGCAGTGATTTGGCTTCATTTGATTATCATGAAAGGTAAAATATGGTAACATTTTACCATTTTTTCAGATCTAATCCTAAATGTTAATACAGAAGAATGTTACTATTGATAATAACACTCCTTTATTTACTAGTTTTCAGCCCTTTTGAATATATTGTAACTTTTTAAGTTACACTTAATAAGTCACACTTATTAAATAAAAGCAAATAAACAGAATTTATCCTGTTTTCCTTCAATTTTCATGTAAATCATACAGTCATTATTCCCTGGCTGTGTAAATAATTTTATGCAGAAGAGTATACATTTATACCTTTTTAATGGTTTGGGAATTTCATATCATCTTGCCTTGCTGAAGAGCTGGTTTAGTACATTCTGCTTTCTACAACTAGATTTTAAACAAGTTAATATCATAGAGCTGCAGAGCATTTGTACCTGAGGGAAAATCTTCTCTGCTCTAGAACTATGAAATGCAGAGAAAAGCTGTATTTCCAAGTTTGCTTAAATGAAGCAAAATATGAGTGGAAGTAGTTTTGATTTATTTTCTGAGGAGAGGAGAGCTTCAAAAGCTCATTACATGCACATATATTGCAAAACCAATTAACTTTTATAGTATCTGCCTGGCCTTGTTTAAGCTAGCGTTCAGAATTGCTGTGTTGGCATATAGTGCCATAGCAAACATACTTTTTAAAGTATGCTTAACTGATCAAGCTACAGCACCAATTCCCCTGTGATTTATCTAGTTTATCATGTGCTAAATTGTCTTGTCTAGAGTACATTTTCAGAATGAGAGCATTAACATGAGTTAGTTTGGAATTAGACACTTGAGTTGGCAAGGCTTCAACAGCCGATTCTCATCAGGGACCAGTCGAAAACAGACCCTGCTGTGACAGTCTCCTTAAAACTGCCTTGAATCAGGCACACAAAGGAATGTCTTCACCTATCTGCTACTGACAGCTGCAATAACAACAAATATAATAATAAGTAACGATCGTATGTTGACCTTCCTGTAAAAATTGAGTGTGTTCCAATAGAGAATAAGAGTTGACAAGAGTCCTTTCTGTTCTGTATATTATTGATCAGCCATGGTCCTAGACACTGACAGCTGAAGCATTGGTAGGTGCCACTCAGCTCCATTCTTGTATGTGACTTGTTCAACAGTGTCTTGTCCTGAGGGACGGAAGATGAAAAAAAATTAAATGGAATGTGTTTATATTAATTCTAAACTATATCAAATTAAATTACTTGGAACTGAAGTCTAGCATTTTATGATAGCCTATTTTCAGTTTTACGTTCATTACTTTTTTGGTGGGAATTTTGTGTAAATTCTTTATGCAGGGAAATAATTTTTATGTAAATGATCCATTGAAAGCAGAATGGCTGACTTTGCATGTCTAAATGTTAAAACTCATTTGGACCTATGTTCTATAAAAGTGCTTTTGTCACAGATTTTTGATGTATTAGAAATCAAACAAAACCAAATATTCAAGAATGTTCAGGAAGTTCCAAATTTATCAACTTGATTTACTTAAAAAACTTCAATTTGCACATGATAACTGCTACTTTCCAAATTAATGTTTTGTTCTTTTAAAGACAATATAATTTGTGCTTAGAATCTAATTCTACATTTAATGCATACAATTTTTAAGCACAGAGTTGTGGAATTGTGCTTTTAACTTACTGTTTTAATATTCATTATTCATATAGCAATATGAGTGACAAACCATGTCTCCTTTTATTAGGAATATAGTTTTTTTAAAGAACCAGCACATGAGAAGAATTATCAACATGTGGAAAGTGCTGAGATTTTTGGCCAATCACAGAGCTTTCATGATTTTAGACGAAAGACTGTACGTGGGAAAGGGAAAAGTTCTTCAGTGGGATCCACTGGCCAGAGGTTAAAACCATGTATGAAGTGGAAGAGCAGTGGGCTTTCTGCTTCCCAAAGATAAGTAGTTGTCTTTAAAACTGAATTTGCCTATAGATCTCTAAACTGTGCTAATGATAGAGCTGCATGTTACTGGTTTCCATTTTTGTCTTAAGGTAGGAGAAATAAAACAAAGCTTACTACATGTTAATTTCTAAGGAGAGATTTTGGACTACCAAAGAGAGTTCTCAGGTTTTTTCTGTCATGCAGCAACTTTGATGTTGTTACATCATTTCCACAGCAAGGCAGGGAAGGAAGGAACTTGGAGTCATCTGCAGTACTGGTTCTCCAGGACTGTGATATCATCATATTTTTGGTGTCAAATGCCTTTTAAAGCAAGACTTGTTAGAAAACCTGATCTAAACCACACTTTCTGAAAGAGGTAAAAGAGGTCCAGGATGGAAAATCGGAATGATTCTTATTACTACCACTTGTAATGATTTAATATTATATGAGCTACTTCTTCAGCTCTGCTTAGCAATGATATTCACTGATGAGATTATCTCAAAGTTTGAACACCCAAAATAGAGTATACATATATTGGATAATGTTGGATTTGTCTTCTGAAATCAAAACTCTGTTTTGATTTCATGTTTCCTGATTTTGTGTTAGTGGAGGAAGAAGAATATCTGCAGAAAAGCCTTTCAATGTCATCCTACAAAAAACAGTATCTTTTTCTTTCAAGTCTACCAATTTAACAAGTTGCAAGAAACATTTTAAGAGATTTTGGATGTGACCTATGGTTATCAGTTAAAAAGAAATTGGCTTTCCAGAGCAAGAGATAACCTTTTTCCACAGTTATTGATGAAGTCTTGATGTAGTGAAATTGACTGCAATCATAAGTAATATTTTCTTTTTTTCTTGTGACTGTGATAGAGTGACCTGCTCAGGCTCAAAAAGACATTTTGCTTTCACAACATTGTCATTTCAGGACAAAAAAAGCACCGGAATTGTGGCCAGCTAGAACTAGGAGTTTTCTTGGAATATGAGGAAAGTAATATATATATTGTATTCAGTGTGATCAAAGCTGTGGAACATCTAATTGTGCGGAAGAACTAGGCAGACCAAAACTGCCTGGAAATAAGATGACTAGAGGAGAAGAAAAAAGATAGAGGAACTCATGTCAGGGGATGGTAAATACGGAACAGATAGTCACTGTCTGTTCTAGGACAAAAATAAAGGGCATCAAATGAAAATGAGCCAGTGAGATCAGTTCAGAACAAAGGGGGAGATGTCTTCATATGCCACATAGCTAAGCACTCACATTCTTTGCCAGAAGATAGTAAATTCATTTGTTTATGTGAGTTGAAAAAGCAACCAGAGACATTTATTGAACTCTTCATCCATCCCAAACTGTTAATGCATGGACAATCAGGAGTTCTCTGAATCACAGTATGCTGAAGAATATTCTGGAAAAAATAATTTCTGTGGTTTTTTTTTTTTTTTTTAATAAACCCAAATCCAGTAGTGACAAGGCTCCAAAAAAAGACTCTGAAGAAGAAGAAGGGAAAAGTAGTACTGTACCTCTGACTACGAAAAAGAAAGCCAGTGGCAAACCTAAAACAGTTAAAATTCAAGAAACTTCAAAATGGTATGGGTGACTTATTTTTTCCACCCTTCATTTTTTAATTTTTATTTTCCCTATCTACAGTAATTATTACTATACTTACCATTTGGTAATGTTAGTTGTATTTTTCTAGTTATTAGGCAGTGTTGTCATACCTGTTTGAAATATGCTTGTCCATATTGTCGTTTATAACTATTTGAAATTGGTGATTCTGTTTATTTATTTTTAGCAAAGCATCAAGCAGCCTTGAAGATGCTGGTGAAAGTTCCTCAGAGACTGATGAAGATGAACAGCCTGTACGTCGTCATGAAGGAAACACCGATTTGTCAGCAGAATACTGGGGAATTCAGAAACTTGCAAAATATGTAAAAGTAAGTAAGCATTGATAAATTGTATAAAAAGTAAAAAAGTTGCATTTGAGGGGACCAGACCAGTTCCTTATCCTTTCCACTTTCATTATACTTTAGTATAGCCCTGCGGTGTAGTATTTTCAAATCCTGGAACTGTGGACTTTCCTATCACGCACTTGCTTTTTAATCTGCTATTTTTGGCTTATATAGCCCTTTAGATTAAACCATCTGTTCAGTGTTATTTAAAAGGTAAGATGGCATAATCTCTTTATTAATTATTGGGTTTCTGTTTTCCTTTTTGTATGAAACTTTCCAAGAGATTTCTTTATGTGGATAATAACTTTCAAGAGTTTTTATTAAAACTGAATACTTGCCTAAAGTCTTTCATCAACTGTGATTAATGCATGTCTGAAATAATTCTAACATGGTCTTGTGTCTGGATAGATGCTTTAGTGGACAAGAAAATGTACAATAAACAGGCATCTTCTAAAACAAACCAAAAAACCGCTTTTACACAGACTTGTTGAAAATCTTTTGGAACATATAAATAGAGATAGTTACAATTCTGAATATGTCTGAAACAGATCAAAAACCCAACAACCCTTTCCTATTCTGGAAAACTCTAATTATGTTTTTCCCTCAGGAGAAGTTCCTTTACAAGTTCGTACTGGAATTTATGTTCTGTTAAGTTGCTAATAAAAGCGCTGGCTTATTTATTTTTTTGAGTGCAACTACAGAGGATACGCATCCGACAGATAAAATGATGGTGCTGACTTTTGGTGCAGCAGAAAGAGCAAGTCATATGAGGAGCAGCTGAGGGAGCTGGGCTTGTTTAGCCTGGAGAAAAGGAGGCTCAGGAGTGATCTTATCACTCCTTCCAACTGGTTGAAAGGAGGTTGTAGCCAGGAAGGGCTCAGCCCCTTCTCCCAGGGAACTAGAGATGGGACAAGAGGACATGGCCTCAAGATGTGCCAGAGGAGGTTCAGGCTGGACATCAGGAAGAATTTTTCACTGAAAGGGTGGTTAAGCATTGGAACAGGCTGCCCAGGGAAGTGGTGGAGTCACCATCTGTGAAAGTGTTCAAGGAATGACTGGATGTGGCCCTTGGTACTGTGGTTTAGTTGACGTGGTGGTGCTCAGTCAAAGGTTGGACTTAACGATCCTGAAGCTCTTTTCCAGCCTTTATGATTGTATGATTCTACAATTAAATACTTGTGAGGAATAAGCAAAGTTTTGGCTCCTCACAGTCCTTTTAATTATTGTAGAAAAGTAACTCAGTCTTTTAAAATGTATTCAGAGTAGTCACGCTGCTTGTTTTCAGTTCATGTCTGTGGGACCTTGCTAGTGGACCTGGCAAAGAGACACAGACAAATATAGATAATACAAGCCTGTCTACATTTATCTTTTCTAGATTGGACCTCTATGTTTTTGTCATTTTGGCTATGGTAAAATAACCCTTTGCAAATGTAACTTTGAGCATGTAACTTGCTCAGCTATTACTAATGCTGAACACAGCATATACACATTTTGCATTATAGAATTCTTCCTACTTGCGTGAAATTACAGTTCAAGAGATTGTTTTCAAACCTTTCAGTTTGCTAATTGCTTGCTTCTGTCTGTATTATGAAGCAACTCTTTGTACTTCTGAGAGCTCAGAGAAACAACCATTTTACTTTTTACTAAAGACCCAAGGTCCTCCTGGAGAAAACACTTGAAATTCATTACTGTTGATGAATTCCCACTAATCTTTTAATTGGTCCATTTGTGTACCACCCTTTATACTGACAAGGTTCTTCTCTCCTGGTTACTTAATTCTCAAACTCCCTTTCCTCTTTAGATCCTTCATATAGTCATGTTTAGACTTGAGTACTGAACTTAAATCAGTATTGATATTCATATCTACATTTGCATAAAATTTGCATAAAACAATTCTGAAAGAAGACTGAGAATGACAAATAGGAAAGAATATTTTTCATGCACCTCTGTTTTAAAAATTGACTATATTTTGTTCCAACTGTCAACAAACAAAATTACATAATGGTTTAGAACTAGGAAATGACAGGGCAGCATTTTTGATCAGATAGTGAGTACCCATTAAGAAGTTTATAATATAAAATTAAATAATATTAAAAAGTTTTGTTGTGAAAATTCAAATATATACTTCTTTATGTATTTATGCACACCTGAGTCTTCCAATAGTTCTTTAAGTTAGATATAAATTAAACTAAGTATTTGAAGATAAAATAGTTCTGTAAAAATAGTTCTGTGCTCATTCTTAACTGCATAAAGCAAGAACTCCCTTGTGTCAGATAAAGCTGAAAAGAGATGCCTCAGTGCCATACCACAGACAGTGGTTGAAATGTTTTATTGATGGAGTGCTACTTTAGCTTGCACATGGAATTCATTTTAATTCAAGTATAAATACTGCACTTCTGGCCAGACTTGGGAGATTTTTTGGCATTCTTGTTGTTCATGTAGGCAAGTGTTCATGACACATGCAACGTAAGAGAAAATAAATTTATGACTGTGTTATTTAAGTATCTACAAGCATATTTATATAGAAGCACAAATTTCAGGGCTTGTGTTGTTTGCCCATCTGAAAAAAATACTAAAATGCCTTAAAAATAGTTGATTGAGATACCAAGAAAATGGGATGATTTGTAGATGCAATGGTTTTTCAAATGTCTGCTTAAGTTAATGTGAATCACAATTCAGCAAGACTCTATAAAAGATCAATTTTCAAACAAAAAACTCTCATAAAACCTGAAAGATACCTATTTTTTTATATAATATTAGATTGTCATTAAATGCTAAAAAGTTGGTTGCTCTTTGTATAAAGCAAACTTGCAAGATCCCGTGGATTGTGCCTGTAGGCTCTGTACTTGTATTCCTCTTCATAGAGAGAAAATTCCACTGCTGGGGAAATTCCCTTCTGACTTTTTGCCCTTCTCCACTCCTTTCCTTTCTGGGAAAGAGTATCCACGTTGGAATTGTTCCGCTGGGAAGCAGCTGCTTCTGTGGTCTGGCTCCTTGTCCTACCTTCAAGCTTCCCAGAGCTGCGGAGCAGGAGATGGAGCATGTGTGTTCCTGCCATGCTCCCCATTGACTTTACAATAAGCAGCAAAATAGATCAGTGAGCTTGGTGATGGCCTTGTGTTAGAAATCCTTTGGGGCCAGAGTAGGTAAAATGGGAATGAGGTGCTCTGTTGATGTTTGTAACAGTGAGATAAACCCAGCCTACTTCAGATTTGACATTATTTATTAAGTTGGTACTTCTGAACAATTGGATTTCTAGAGGAAGGACTACATTTTACATCTGAAAAATTTTAGGAGTAGGATGAAGGCATAATCTTTTTCAATTATCCTTTTACTAGAAATGCAGAACATCAGGTAGAAATGCAGTATCTTCTTTGTGGCAGATCTAGGGCTGTTCACTGAAAAGAAAAAAAGAAGGAAAAAATGGTGAGAAATGGGCTTTGTGCTGCTCACAGTTGAGCACTGACTATTGCCAGTTTTTTGATAAAACTTAGATGTTAATAGGTGAATTGGGCTGGTGACTGTGCCAGGAATAACGCCAATATCCAGAATAAATACTTAATCCCTTAAACCCTTGTGCTGTTTGACTTTGGTTCCTTAAAAGGGTGTGATTCAGATGTACACCTATGCCAGGATGAAGATGAATAGAGTTCTGCAGGACCATGTCAGTTACAGAACTCATCCTTCAATTTCTTATGTGGAAAGTCGTTCTACTTTTGGCTATATTTCAGGATTATGCTAGTGAAACCAGTCAACTCTCACACTTCATGTAATATATCCTTTAATTTCATATCTGTTTGGAATTACTCCAGTGCAAAAGACCTTGTTCCCAGAACAGCATTGTGTTTCTTCTCTGCTGTGGAATCATAGATGGACAAATCTGCTGTCTCTCCCCAGCTGCTTGTGCCCTGTGCCAGGCCCAGGAGCTGGAGAAAGGCTATGGCACTGCACAGGAGCTAGGGAAGGTGTTCCCTGAGTGTGGCCTTGAGCAGCAGCTCCCAGGTGCCCATGTGCAAATGAGAATTGTGTGGTTTAGCAGCTGATGTATACAGCAACTCTTTTATAAGAAACAGTTAGAAATTTATGGCACTTGTGAAGCCATTGATGTGGCTTGTAGATTTTTCTCAAAATTTACATGCAATAGAGGACGGACAGTATTTTTGAACTGCATAATGGAAAAGTATAGCTTTCGTAAGTTATAATGGTATTGGAAACATTCCATATTAGTAAGATTACACTGGTGCTCATTATAAAAATTTAAATCAGTTTCTTGAGCCATGTATTAAAAAATCAATTGCATTTTGGGATTAGCAAAAAAGTAATCTATTTTATTCTGATGTGCAAGACCTCAGAAAAAGACGTGAACATCCCAGCCTAAGGAATACAATGGGTCTTCAAATACTAATTGTTTAAAGGGAAAAATCTAAAATCTCTGTTGTTTATGGATGTTCCCATAGTCTTGAAATCTGGCCCTTTATGTATGATGGATACAAATGTTAGGATCTAATAGCAGGAGTAAAATCTGTGTAGGACATATATTGCACGTCAAAGCTTTTTCTACAATCTGTGGACAAGAGTGAAATGGTTTTTTTTAAAATAATATTTTATTGGCAAGACTTGCACGAGATTATGTTTTAGCTAGTAAATACATAATAAGCATATATAAGTGCATGTAAAATATTTTTGTATATGTAGTAACTTCGTGTAAGGCCCTTTTTCAGGACTGACCACTTTGACCAACTCACCTTATTAGTAAAATGTCTAACAACAGATCTTCTCCCTTCCTTATGAAAGTATATGGTGGGGTAATATGAAGGAGGTTTTCAACTGTATGGAAAGGTAAAGAAGAAAAATAAACTTTACTCTAGTTTGGCTAAGACTGTTATTTTTCAGAAGATCCCAAATGTATGTGACATAATCATGTGCCACCTGCTAGTGTTTCCTGACACATGTTTGGCTCACCCATCAACCTTGGCAAATCTGTCAGCCTTCATATCACTCTCTTCTCCACTGTTCATGAATGTCTCTTGCTCCCGTCTGCCAGTATGAGCCAATATTTTATTTTAAAATTCAGTAAAGAGTGTCATTAGTGGGGAAAAAAAAGGAAATAAAAATATGTGAAAAATTCAATTTATAGTTATGATATGTATTTTCTAACAACCTAGATAGTGCTGATCATGAAAAAGAAATATTTTTATGATAACTTTACTAGGTAGAAAAAAATTTGGCAAATGGTGAACTCTCAAATTATTATTATAATTGGCAACTTTGAAGCACTGGAATAGCTCCCTCCTCAAAATACCATACAATCATTCTTCATCCCAAGTGACATATAAAATTCATAACAACCGGTTGAATTTTGACCATTAACACCAATACCAACTCTGATGAATTTTTGTGTAGTGAGGGTTTAATTAATGTTCACAGGGTCACACATTCCTTAGGGTTTCATAGCTGATGAGATGAAAGACAATCTGGAAACAAAAAAAAAGTAAACAGAATTCAGTAGAAAAGGGGAAAGAAGAAATGGTAGATGAAAAATAAAGGACTGAGGAAAATAATGTAAAATAACAAGTGTGATTCTCCTCTTTAGGCAGCCATGTATTCTATGATGAAAGCAGGTAATGAAATTAATGAGCTATGGCTTTGACACCGTAACTGTAGTACCTTTAAAATGGTAGTAAATTGCCACAGTTGTCTCAATCTGACTTCAAATTTTATATCCATGAAGTAGGTAATCAAATTGTTATGTTTCCTAATTAATTAGGATGTGATTGTGTCTGAAAGGTAGCAAGAGTTTTAAGTAGTGAGAACAACATTCTGCATTGTTTTTAAGTGTTCCACATTGATCTAGGCTCAATTGAATCACAGCTCACTCTACACAGTGTTATTCCAGAAGCACGCCTGTGCTTCAGCCATGTCTTCACACCTATTTGTTTTTCCTATGCTCTCACTAAGCCCCATTTCTAAGTTTGTTTTATTTCTCCAGAGAACACCTGTCTCTTAGTTTTTCATAAACTATTGCTATAATTTTGTTTTCCTTGCAAAATTTTTTGGCTGGTTTCAAATGACACTGCCTCTTCTGTCTGTTCAGTGCTTGTAAAGCTTCAGTATGCAGGCTCTCCAGCAGCCTGCAGAGGCAGTGGCCCTTCCTAGTTCAACCTCATTAACTTTCCTCCTCAGATTCACATCCTCTGGTTTCCTAAGTTAGTTGGATACCTAAAATTAAAATGGCTGTAATAGCATTGAGGCTTTTATCCTCTTTCTGAGACAAGTACTAGCCAAAGTCAGAATTACTTAGGCAGGTCTGACACTGTCACACAAGATCAGTAGCACATCTGTGTTATGGACAGCAAATGTCTCATCTTCAAGTCTCCAGTAAGGGTTTACAATGTTAAATTACTGTTAACAGTAGTGCTGTTTGTGTAGGGTTTTTTCTTTTTAAAATTTAATCCTAGACCCTTTTCCCTTTCTCATTCAATCCTATTTGCTTCTAATTTCTACATGTCCTTTTAAAGCACATATATGCTTTATTTTCCTCGGATGAAGTGTCCTTACAAAATTGTCCAGATGCATCTGGGAAGAAATATACTCCTAAACTGAAAATTTCACAACGGAGTAGAAGATAAACTTGCACTGTTAAGATATTATATATTATTTTGGCCAGATTTTCTGTGGTTTTGGGGTCACCATTTCACTTCTTTCCAAGCTTGAGGTTTAAGAAGTTACTAGGAAAATATTCTATTATTCCCAGTCCAAGGAAGTAAAAGTTCATATGTTTGCACATGAACTGTTAGACTCTTGCCTCCTCTGTAGCAGAGTCCAATTTCTGTGAATCAGAAAAGGAAAGCTAACAGAATGGATACATGTCTTGGAAGAGTTTTCAAGAGGGAGTCAATGCTTGCCTAACAAAACCTCCTGGTTCACGCAGAAAATAATAGACATCCTTTTGTTTGGAAACTCATTTATTTTCAATTTCATAAAATATGACAATTTAAACTCACTGTATCTGGGTCGTGACATATATGTCACTTTTGCCACTGTGTAGGGTCAGGGTCAAGGTATTAATCTGCAGCTAAAACAGTGCAGCTTCTGTGCATTGTTGTAGTCCAGTGTGAATGTTTTGAAATTTTGTGATGCCTGTGATTTTCCACTGGCTTTACTTATATTAATCTGTATGGTTTACATACTGCCAGGCTGGAGCTAAAGAATGCCAGAAGATTCAGGAAATGGGTCAGGGAATTATTCCATAACTCAGTTATACTTGTCCATAACTCATGTCTTAACAAGTTGCAGCTTGTATGTTTTATAAACTAAGATGAAAAATTGGAACTAGTATTTAAACCATGACACAACTCAGCATGTTTAGAGATTCACTAGCATAGAAAAATTGCCTTGCTCAAGCATATTATATATTTTGTAGTGCAATACTCAGTCTTTCATTAAGCTTTATAAAAATTTATTTAGATGTTTAAGTATTTTCTAGCAGAAAATTACAAAATTTTCTCTGTGGTTTAAGAGACTAAAGTTCAACAGAAAATAAAAAAGTCACAAATTTTTAAAGTAAGAATTCTGTTTCATACATTACTATTTGTTTTGGATTTCTTGTTTTATAAAAATGACAGTATTGCTTTGGGTTGGGATTCCAATTAAACAATGGGGTTTTTTTCTAGCAGTTTTTTTGTTCCATTAATGAATTTGAATTTTGAAAGTCTGATATAACAATAATTTGACCTACTTTTTTTGAGCTATCACATTATGCTATTTTGCTTGTTCAGTATTTTTTAAAAATATATTGACTTGGTATGTTTGGTCTTAATTTTGTCAAGTATATTGTAGTTGCCATTCAGAGTATATATATTCATAATCAAAACTGGGGTATTATACAGAAGAATGACAAAACTGCCCACAAACAGTGATTTTTTCCCCTGTTATTCAGCCATAGGCTTGATATCATAGACATGCACAGTTAACTACCTATCCAAGATTTGCTTAATACAATAGAGAAAATACACTTTTACTCTGGCAAAATAAATTTCAGCCATTGGTCTAAACAGTAAAAAAACCCCATCTTTGACATTGCCATGCAGAGTAAAACAATATTTCATTTTCTGGTAGCATTCAGTCATGTTCACTCTAAATCCTAAACCAAATTAAATAATTAATAAAACACCCTTCAAATAGGTACTGTATTATAGAGATATTTGTGAGCCAAAACCTGTATAATTTTCATTTTACTTAATTTTGCTTTCTCTTGGCAAACTGCACTCTAACTTGATTGTAATGTTTATGTATTTCCATTCACATATTTTCATTTTACTACAAATTGGGCAAAATATTTGGAATAATATTCTTTATAATCCTCTTCATACTTTTATTACTTGTATTCTTATAATGCCTTTAGGTTTCAGTTGAAAGGGTTGACTCTAGAGTAAATTTTGTATCTTTCTTTCCTAGCCTGCTGAACTGACATCAGCAGTCCAAAAATGAAAGCTTTGTATTGACTAAGAATGGTTTAATGTGCTATTGAAACTTAAGCCTGTATATTTTATTTTCTATTATCTGTATCTATGATCATCTTATCTATTATGGGTTAATTATTTTTTAAAAGAAAATAAGTAAATATCAAAACCATGTATTATTTACAAAATTTCGTGATAGTAAATAACAGAAAATAGGACTAGAGCAGAATGTAGGAAGTCATTGACTCCATTTGCTTGCCTCCAAAACAGCACCAATTCTTTGTGTGTCTTCTGGACAAATACTTCTCTACCTTTTCTTTCTGTCATGGAAATTTCATGACTGCTGTAAGCAATGTATTCAAGAAATCAAATATTCTTACTATTATAGTTGGTTTTGTTGAGTCTTTCTTTTTTTTTTTACCAAGTGTAGATCAACCCTGATGCTGTTAAAACCCATTATTTCTTGTCTGGACCTGGAGAACAGATGATTGCCATTGAAGATGTTCTTTAAACTACCTTCCTATTGTCTTCTTCAGAGTAAACAGTTCCAGTTCCTTCAATTTTTCTGTGGAGATCAAAATCATAGTTAAGGTGTTAAGGCATGGGTTGGACTTGATGACCTTAAAGGTCTCTTCCAACCTAGCCATTCTGTGAATTCTGTAATTTTGAGATACTTTGACATCTTCTGGTCTTTATCAACTTTCCAAGTATCTTTTTTGAAGTAGAATACCTAGAATGAATGTAGTACTTAAATTTGAGCGGTGTCAAATTAAAGAAGGAGGATTTCTTGTATCTTATAGGTTACAAATCTGGTTATAAGTGTCTCTGTAAAGTTTGCTTTTTTTGTTTGGCAACACTGTGATATTGATAGATAATATCAGTGTTGTGTTCTATTGTTGTTCTAACAACAGATTTCTTCCTACAAACTAATCATGGCATCAGCCACTTCTCTGTATCACAGAGCAGAGTCCATTGAGCTCATCTAATCTGAAAACATCTGTTATCTAATTACTTACTGACTAGTTATGTCCTTAGCATAACCAAAGTGTTCACTGCATTGTCAGAGACATTAGGTAACCATTAGCAGAATCTAGTAAAGGTGAATGCATAAAAAAGACCCCTTAATGCTTTTGCTTTCTTGGTTCCATTTGTTGAAAGGTTGCCATTGACTAACAGGGTTTTTCCTCTTAATTATTGCAGGAGTCAAACAAAATGATGGTTTGAACTTGTGTATTCCTTGGTAACTGTACTTTGGGTTGTGTCTGTATTTGCTTGTGTTTTTCTTTTATTTTAATTCTTTTTTGATCTTGTCAGTAGTTCTGCAATTCTCAGTTGTTCTCATTTTTGAGCTTGAGTATTGTAACAGAGACATTACACGTTCAGTGCAAGAAGGTGTTTTACTGATAGTGTAACAATGATACTGGTTTGTTTTCATGGATATATGTGTTACACCAATATATAGGAAGAAAGGCACATTTTTAAATAAGTCTGTGTTTAATTTCAAGGCTTAAAATTGACTGTTGATCTGCCAGTAGAATCTATTTTGCTTCCAACATATCAGATTTCAAATGGTATAACAACATGATGCAGATTTTATGTCAACTTAATAGAGAGGTAACTATTTCCATGCATGTTAAAATCTATGCTGTAACTACTACAAGACTTACTGTAATGATAACTTCAAGAAACAAAAAATAATTGTTGAAACCATCAGCAATATTTCTTATTTTGTAGAACTGATACTTCAGCACATCTGAAAAATATTTTATTGTGGTTTTGCATTAAAAACACTTAAAGTGGTGTGTTCGTTTTTAAAGCTGAAAAAATAAAATGTATATATACATAATGTACGGTTGAATTTTTAATTCAGTATAAAATTAAAAGTTGTTTTTCTTTTAAAAAACGTGGTCCATTTTAAATATCATATGTCAACCATTATACATGTAAGATAAGGGAATGATGGACTACTATGTTATGTGTAAATGCAGTTTCAGTGTAGGAGAAGCAGTCCTCAGAAGGAGAGACATCTCTTTTTAGGTTAGCAATACACTTCTTACAGTTTTCTTTTAAAACCACTGTTGCAAATTTTTTATCACACAAAAATAAGTATCAAAGTCTAATCTATGTTAAAAGGCCACAGATTTCATAAAAGGACAGCTGTTAGTTTTTCTGAGCTGCAGAATATTCTCTGTAGTTTTGTAATCATATTGTAGGGACTTTTTAAAAATAATTAAGAATTGTATATGTGTGGATAAACTGATTTCTCTAGGAAAACTAGGAAATCAGGAAATCAATTTTCTCTAGGAAAAAATAAAATTATTTTATACTCTACGACATTTTTTCCAAATAGATGAAAATATTTTATTAAAGCAAGACACACTTCATTCTCCTGAAGTCAAGGTGATAAAGATGATTTAAAAAGATAATTTTAAAAAATTGTGGGCATCTTCCTCGAGGACACTATGTTACACATGTTTAAAAATAACCTTTACATTCAACGGCTTTTGTGGGGAAATTTTGTGTTATCTGTTGTTACAAGAAATGTAGGTAAAAATAATGAAGCACTATGAATATGTACTTCATTTATTAGCAGAAGTGTTTTGCCTGATGTAAACTACTTCTGAAACTTTATGAAGTAGTTCTCTCACATTCTTTTGGGATGTATTTTCTCACTTGTGATTCTTTACTACATTTATAACAACCTGAAGAGCATGTTAAATTTAAATTCCTTTTGTACTGTGTCTGTCACACTGTTTCTCTTTACATTTAAGAAATATGCTTCAAAAGTTCTGGTTTTGTTAGATCTACCTGTTTTATATTAGCAAACATTACTCAGTTTTGTAATGTTCTGTGTTTCATTATGATGTCCACAATTTAGCAGAACAGTTTCCTCTGGGAAGGGTTGACCAAAAATCCTTTACAGATTCAAAACTCTCATTTAAAAGAGATGGGCTTGGGCAGCACAGTTCAGATCAGGATGGGAGCCAAAGCTTCCCTGGAATGCAGGAGGTGGATGCTGTAGTTTGATTTACTAGGTACTCTAAGTTGTAACTTCCACATCAGTACCAGCTGGCAATGTTCACTCCAGCTTCTGTTGCAGCTACAGCTCAGCTCTTCTAATTTCCATGCAGGTCGGTTCATCTCTGATTTTATTGACAGTAAACCTATATTACAGGTTTAAAAGAATCCGCTGTCATATGGTTTAACTTTCTGTGTTGTGTTCTTTGATTTTTTTAAGTGTAGTTGCAGTGACATTTAGAAAAACATTCAATCTGGTCTATTCACAGCAAGCCATCATTTAGTCATTTTCCACCTGAGCTATTTACTCATTGGAATCTTTATGCCATTTACAGACTTTATCAATAACTCCATTTCTTACTATGTTTGTGTTATTGAACACTATAGAATCAAAATATCCTAACATGTTTCTTCTTTAGTAGTAGTTTTACTAGCACAATTAGAAGTGATTGAGTTTTATATTAAATGCACTTTACACATTTGTTAATTATTTGCTTTATTTTAGGGAGGTGATCCAACAGCTACTGTAATTGCACTGTGTTCAATGAGAGATTTCAATCTGTCTGAAGAAACATGTCAGCTGGCCATCAAAGACACTGGATGTCTTGAAGTGCTAATTAATTTACTTGATACAGAAGAAATTAAATGTCAGGTAATGAGCTTTGTCAAATAGAGCAATGAATATGCCTTTGCTATTAGAATATTTTTTTCCAGTTTCACTTTCTCACTTGTGATTGTGAGAAAGTGAAACTGCCTGTTCTCAGTACCAGAGTGTAAAGAAAATTGATTTCTCATTTTTGTATTTTCTTGTTTTCTTCAGATTTTTTAGAAAGACATCTATGTCTTTGACTTTCAGTTTCCTTCTTTTCTTCTGATTAAATATAAAGAAAAAGAATTAAATAACCCATCATTTTAAATAATGTTAATGTTTTTGTACACCTAAATAATGTTTAACTTCTATCGTTTCCCATTGTTTAGACTGGTTCATTAAAAATCCTGAAGGAAATTAGTCAAAATATATTGATCAGACATGCAATTGCAGATCTTGGAGGCTTAGAGATCATGGTGAAAATACTGGACTCCCCAGATACCAATCTAAAATGTTTGGCAGCTGAAACAATTGCCAATGTTGCTAGATTTAAACGAGCACGAAAGACAGTAAGGCAACATGGAGGAATCAAGAAATTGGTAAGCAGACATTAACATCTGGACCCTTGTCATATGCATATTTTTGTTCAAAAAATACATCATGTGTTGTAAACATGATTAATTGTAGTGTTTATCATAACTAGAAAGCAGCAAAGCAGATATCAAAGTTTCCTGCAGATATTAAGAAATCGGTATTTTTTTTAGATTGAGCTGTTGGAATCTATTTCGGTGGGATCATCATCCCAAGGCAAAGACACTGAAACTGCACGATGTGGGGCTTTGGCACTCTGGAGCTGCAGCAAAAGCACCAAAAACAAGAAAGCAATCCGTAAAGCTGGTGGCATTCCATTACTAGCTAGATGGCTCAAATGCTCAGACACAAACATCTTAATCCCAATAGTGGGGACACTACAAGAATGTGCCTCAGAGGTGAGTAAACACATACAGCTAAGTTACTTACAAGCATTAAAGAAATTTGCCACTAAAAGGAAATACTACATTCTATAGTCACTTAAATCAAGTCAGTTATCCCATCAAGAAGTAGATGCTTTATGTAATCAAAGCAGTTTTGAGAAGGTCACAACTTGGATTGATGTAAAAACCATGTATTTTTTTTTTGAAAGGCTAGGAGTAATGCATGAAAGAAAAAATGTGAAATGAAAGCCTTAATCAGTTTCTTTTTTTTTCTTTTTTTTTTCGTCATACTTTACAGATTGGGCAACCTAAGGTGCTGTGTTCTGGTTAAGCAATGCATTTAAATTCTACAAAACTCACCTGCATGTGTGGCCAAAAAGATCCAAGGCAGTGCAGGGCAGAATGGTTTACAGTGTCCTTGTGCATTGGGTCTGATCCATTGCAAATAGAAGAAAGGAATATATGTGATTTTTCCACAGATTTTTGTGGCACATCTTGCAACTTTGAGTATATTCAGTTTTAAAATTTGAATACAAATATTTTACCATGGCCATGTAAGGGATTACACTAGTGGGACAGTTCTGTTTAATGTCTTTATGAATGACCTGGTTGAGCAGATTGTGGGCACCCTCTACACGCTCAGTGTTTGCAGACACACCAAGGGTGGGAGTGTTGATCTGCTGGAGGGCAGGAAGGCTCTGCAGAGGGGTCTGGACAGGCTGGATCCGTGTGCCAAGGCCAGTGGTACGAGCTTCAACAAGGCCAAGTGACAGGTCCTGCACTTGGGGAAGGAGTGGCTGGGAAACAGCCTGGTAGGAAAAGAACTGGAGGGCTTTGTGCATGTGCCCAGGTGGACAAGAAGGCAAATGGCATCCTGGCCTGTATCAGCAGTAGTGTGGCCAGCAGGACCAGGGCAGTGATCATCCTCCTGTGGCAGGCGCTGCGCAAATCCTGTGTTCAGTTCTGGGTCCCTCAATTCAGGAAGGACATTAGCAGTGGAGTTGGGGAAGGGTCTGGAGCACAAAGCTGGTGTGGAGCAGCTGAAGGAGCTGGGGGAGTTTAGCCTGGAGAGAAGGAGGCTCAGAGGGGACCTGATCACTCACTCCAGCTACCTGAAGGAAAGTTGGAGCCAGGTGGGACTGTTATCTTCTCCCAGGAAACAAACATTAGAATCAGAGGAAATTGCCTCAGGTTGAATCAGAAGAGGTTTAGACTGAATATTAGGANGAATGACCTGGTTGAGCAGATTGTGGGCACCCTCTACACGCTCAGTGTTTGCAGACACACCAAGGGTGGGAGTGTTGATCTGCTGGAGGGCAGGAAGGCTCTGCAGAGGGGTCTGGACAGGCTGGATCCGTGCGCCAAGGCCAGTGGTACGAGCTTCAACAAGGCCAAGTGACAGGTCCTGCACTTGGGGAAGGAGTGGCTGGGAAACGGCCTGGTAGGAAAAGAACTGGAGGGCTTTGTGCATGTGCCCAGGTGGACAAGAAGGCAAATGGCATCCTGGCCTGTATCAGCAGTAGTGTGGCCAGCAGGACCAGGGCAGTGATCATCCTCCTGTGGCAGGCGCTGCGCAAATCCTGTGTTCAGTTCTGGGTCCCTCAATTCAGGAAGGACATTAGCAGTGGAGTTGGGGAAGGGTCTGGAGCACAAAGCTGGTGTGGAGCAGCTGAAGGAGCTGGGGGAGTTTAGCCTGGAGAGAAGGAGGCTCAGAGGGGACCTGATCACTCACTCCAGCTACCTGAAGGAAAGTTGGAGCCAGGTGGGACTGTTATCTTCTCCCAGGAAACAAACATTAGAATCAGAGGAAATTGCCTCAGGTTGAATCAGAAGAGGTTTAGACTGAATATTAGGAAACATTTCATCACCAAAACAGTTGTCAAGCTCTGGAATGGACTGCCCAGGGGAATGGTTGAGTCACCATCTCTGGANGTGCGCCAAGGCCAGTGGTACGAGCTTCAACAAGGCCAAGTGACAGGTCCTGCACTTGGGGAAGGAGTGGCTGGGAAACGGCCTGGTAGGAAAAGAACTGGAGGGCTTTGTGCATGTGCCCAGGTGGACAAGAAGGCAAATGGCATCCTGGCCTGTATCAGCAGTAGTGTGGCCAGCAGGACCAGGGCAGTGATCATCCTCCTGTGGCAGGCGCTGCGCAAATCCTGTGTTCAGTTCTGGGTCCCTCAATTCAGGAAGGACATTAGCAGTGGAGTTGGGGAAGGGTCTGGAGCACAAAGCTGGTGTGGAGCAGCTGAAGGAGCTGGGGGAGTTTAGCCTGGAGAGAAGGAGGCTCAGAGGGGACCTGATCACTCACTCCAGCTACCTGAAGGAAAGTTGGAGCCAGGTGGGACTGTTATCTTCTCCCAGGAAACAAACATTAGAATCAGAGGAAATTGCCTCAGGTTGAATCAGAAGAGGTTTAGACTGAATATTAGGAAACATTTCATCACCAAAACAGTTGTCAAGCTCTGGAATGGACTGCCCAGGGGAATGGTTGAGTCACCATCTCTGGAGTTACTTAAAAGATGTGCAGATGTGGCACTTACAGATGCAGTTTAGTGGTGGACTTAGCAGTGATGGGATAATGGTTGGACTCAATGATCTTAAAGGTCTTTTCCAACCTAAATGATCTTATTTGTTTTTGATTCTGTATCTTCATTTGAACTTGAGGTGTATTGCATTTCAGATTTAAAAATATACATAATTTGTCTTGGTGAATTTGAGGCAAAAAAGACATTATTTTTAAAGAGATTTTACATTATTAAACACTTTGTTAAAAATTAGCTTCCTGAATTACGCAAATTAATGCATGTTCCATGAGATACAAACCTGGCAGGTTTAATGTTCAGTAAGTATGTATTGAGAAGGTGTCATTTTTGAGGGTTTCTTCTATGGCCTAACTTGGAAATAACACTAAATGCATTTCTTACACAGATGTTTCCCCCACTTAAAATATGATCCCCTGTTACAATGCCTGTAGGTTAAAATTTGGATGACAATATCACTAAAAAATGTTAATTCTAAGAACATGTTTTTCTAACCTTGTTTTAGGAATAGATCTGTTGTTCTGGCTGCTGGTTCTCAATGAAGTCAGTAGGTACTTCTTGATCCCATTATGAAGCATCTTTTCCTTTCTTGGGTCTGAGCAGGGAGTCTGAACACCTTTCAGAATATTCTGCATTCTGCATAAGCCAAGTGGCTACAAGATAGGCAGTGCAGTACCTTGTTTTACAGGTGATTTGGAGAGGACTGCAGAGAATGTCTGTATTTGCTTACCTCTGAGATCATCAGTAGTATTTTCAAGGGAATGATGACTTGTGCTTACATAAAGTACAGGGCTTCTCAATATCAAACCCTATAATTGTAGCATTGTATTATTATTGTGACCTACTAACTGTTAGTATGCAGGATTTAAAAGATGCAGTTTATCTTTTTAGCCAAGTTACAGACTTGCAATACGGACAGAAGGCATGATTGAGAACCTAGTGAAAAATCTGAGTAGTGAACATGAGGAGCTCCAGATGAATTGTGCAAGTGCCATATTTAAGGTAATTTTATTTATAATCAGTAGATCAGAACCAGGATTAGCCCTTTGTTTTCATGTCATTGTCAGTTTTAAATTTTCTTAATTTCATTATTTCTCTAGTGTGTAAAAAATTATAGAAATGTTGTGAATATTTTAGCTCCATATTTAATATTATACTTAGGTTCCTACTTGCTCTTCTTGTGTGCAAGCATTAAGTTGCACAGGTAACCAGTGGAGAGAGGTGAGGCATACTGTGCATAGAGCTGCTTTGGTTTTTTTGTTTGTTTGCCCCTAAAGTGGACAATGTGACAGTATAAGCACTGCTGCATATACAGGAGCAGTTCACTGTCAAACTCTCTTAGTGAGTTGTTAGCATATTCAGATACCCAAATACAACATTTATGTTTTCTTCTCTATTAGCTTTTACTAGTTACAATGTAATACACCTAGCTTTTGAAGACATAATTTTTACACCTTTCTATATAATATATATGTTTAATATGTATATTTTTTATAGTGTGCAGAAGATGAAGAAATACGTGACCTGGTTAGAAACTATGAAGGTCTACAACCACTATCTGTTCTGCTTGATAACAGTGAAAACAAACAACTTTTGGCAGCTGTGACAGGAGCAATCTGGAAATGTGCAATCAGTAAAGAAAATGTGTTAAAGTAACAATTTAATTTTACAAGCATTTCTTACATTATCATGTTTTGATTTTATGGGCCTCTATTGTTTTCAAAACTGTTGTGTCATAATTCTTCAAAATCAGTCTTTATAATCAGTTGGGCTTTCAACTTAGGTTTTATAGTACTTAAAAATTGCCACCTGACCTCATCAGGGTAGAGTGGAGACAGTGTTAAGTTCCTAGAATCTTAACAGTCAATGGAGACAAGTGGTGCCCCTAGTTAAGCTATAGGTCTCTGAGTCAGGAGGTGTACTAGCATATACTAAACATTTGACACCTGGCCATATCTGATATCCCCCCTCCTCTCTGTAGCTTACAAGCCAGAACCACTGCTGCATGGTAGAGAGAGTACTTAGTAGACTTAACTGTAATGTTAATTACATATTACACTGCAGTCTAGGATAATTAGCCTAGATGCCTCTCTTCTTGGCTACAGAAGTGGCTCAGAAAAGTAGCTTGGTCTGGAGAACCAGCTTCTAAATGAGTGGAATTAACTGATGGGAGTTCTACTGTGAGTACCAGCAGCCTGTTCTCCGTACCAGGATTCTGAGTAATTATTTAAGAATGTGACAGTAGGAGTTGTCACTCCCCATCTTCCATGGAGCAGCTTAATGATTGCAAACACTTTACCCTCTCATCTAAAATTAATATAACAAATTCGTGCACCTTACCTAAAAAACGAAGCTGGCTCCACTATATATGTGCTAGGTTTCCTGCTGAAATTACGCTGCTCTGTACATAGACCATGTAGAAAGGTTAGAAAAAGTATTAGTAAGAGGTAACATCTTTCTGCTGCCCTTATTTAGTGTACATTGCTGGACAAGCACATACAATAGATAAAGACTGGGTAAAAATTAGGAAGATTTCCAGGTTTTACATTCTGGCTTTTTACTGTCCTAAATGAGTTCCTAAACTGTTGGTATACAGACCTGTGGTCTCTACATCCTGTACTGATGTCCTTCTGCTTTTTTTGCATTCTTAATTGCACAGTAACCTAACTTTTCATATGGATGTATCTTTTTTTTCTGTGGACTTCAGGTTTGTGCAGAGGTATCCTGATTTTGGATCAATCAGTGATGAGACAGACTGAATGGCTCTCTCTGTACTAGTAAACTAAACAGGGCCAAACCTTGCAGGTTTCAGGCTCTATGTTAGGATTATCCCTACTGTTTAACTGCCAGCACAGTCCTTTGCACAGTTTGCCAGCAAACACTCTCCCAGACAATGCCCAGACACTCCTTGGGAACGGTGCAGGCAACAGATTGTTCCCATTAGGCAGAATGGGTGAGGCCACCCTGCACTGTGAGGATAAGAGATTTTAGCCATATGGATGCTATGTTGTGCTTCTTGTCCTCAGGGCTAGAGAATGAGCCCTAGCCTGTTTTATTTATTAGTATAGCTGTAGCCAATAATTCTGTCCAACTGCAAACAGATTTTTGTTGGGCTACTCACATATCTTTGGCAAGTGTTTGATGCTCCATAAAGGTTACTAGCCCGGCACAGCTCCAGCTGAATTCACGTGTTGTGTAGTGCTGAGTCTGAAGCAGTAAACCCTATCCAAACTCAGGATGGGAGGGCTCTAAAGAAAAGGGAGCGAGGATAACATGAAAACACCTAAGTAGATCTGGAGGGGATGACCCTGAATCTGGCATGAACTAACAAACCCTGCTGGCTCCTGCAGGGGCACTTAATTATCTCTGAAGTGCTCCAGAGTGTTTCCTGTACCTGGAGGTCACTGCTGAGGTGTTGTGCTGACCCAGCCGTGGGCCGGTGCAGCTCTGGGTGCAGAGCCAGCTCACATCGTTCCATCTGTGAAGCAGTTGAAAGGCCAGCAAAAATCAATTTTGTTTCGTTGGTTTTTAAAATTATTTGCTTACCTTAATGCTCTTTTTTCATGCTGTTGATGTTTACTCTTGAAAAAAATAATCATAGGGATACTTCCAAATTACAGTGAACAAAAAGAGGAAAATTTCTCTTTAAGCAAAGGTTCGGATGATGAAAAGCAAAAGTTTCTCAATTCTCAGTTATTTTAATTATTATGCTGCTAATCCATCTTGGAAAGATTAATTTTTATTGAGACATCTAGTTCTGCCATTAAAATCTCAGAAATACTAATATATTTTGTGTAAAAGGAAAGCCACATGAGCGACTGATTCCTGGAAAATAGTTTTTGTAGTTCAAGTAGAGATTCCCAGAAGCTAGGGGCTGGGAGGAAATCACAAATGAGAGCTCAGTACCCTCAGAGAAATTTTCTCTGATAATTAGATTCTATACAGGTTAGATCTAGCTTGATATACCACATGGAACTGTCAGGGTGTATCAGAAAATGTATAAAAGGAAGATGCAGTATTTGTTAAGAATCCCCTAAGTTTTAAATTAAAAAAAAAAACTTAAAAATTATTCCAGCACCAAGGAAAAAATCCTGTTCTGAAAGACGAACTTTTGAGGTTTAGCACACATCTCTTTGTAGGATAGGACCTTCAAGATTTTAAAACCCATATTTTTCATTCTCAGTACCAAAAGTTCTACGAAGAATAAAGGAAGTATTAATATAACAGTCAAGTCAAATTTCTGTCAACTTATTTCTTAATTACAAGTTGGAATCTAACATTGTGCTATGGAAGTGTACTAGAACTGTGATTCTGACCTCAAGAAAATGCAGTGTATTAGGCCTGAACTAAATATAAAACTGCTCAGGGTAAACTCTCTAAAGGCTCATATTTAGTGAAAAGCAAGGGCCATCCTTTGGTTCAAAGAGGTGGAGGAGCGTCTGCTACAATACTACTCTAGCTATTGTTAACATAGCAGGAAAAAGTGCTGGAAGTAAGGATAGCACATTAATTGCCAGTCTTCTGGTTTGTTTTCAGCTGTTTGTAGGTGTTGCATCCACATGTCAAGTTTAAAAAAACCTCAAACTACCCAGGAGGTTCTTAGACAGCTAAATTGTAGAAATGTAGTTAGAAAGGTAGACTAAGAAATTAGATTTTATGTCACACTTCGAATAAATGATTGGAATGGTTTTCCTGTATTGGGATTTCTTCAGCAAGATGATTTACATTACATTTACAGAAATTAAAACTTGTACTTCAATTATAATAATAATTTAACTATAAAATTAAGCTTATAATGGTAACATACTGAAAATACCAACTTTGGATTTATTGCTGTCTTTTAGATTTCAGGAATATAAAACCGTGGAAACTTTGGTAACGCTGCTTACTGATCAGCCTGAAGAGGTCCTTATAAATGTCATCGGAGCACTGGGAGAATGTTGCCAAGAGCCAGAAAATCGAGGCACTATCCGCAGATGTGGTGGAATTGCACCTATAGTGAAGTTACTGACTACAACTAATCAGGCCCTGCTTGTGAATGTCAACAAAGCAGTGGGAGGTTGTGCAATGGATCCTGAAAATATGTTGTAAGTTATTAATATTCATAGCGTTTTGAATATTGAAAAACAGTTCAGTTATTCTGATGCAAATATAGTCAATTCTAATCTGATTTAAAATATTTTTTACTTCTTGATTTTTACAGAACTGTGTGGGTTAGTTACATCCTACTGTAAATATGCTATAGATAAAAAAATATTAAGGAAATATATAGAATGTAAAGCTTTTGCATTTTGAGAAAAATCAAATAAACCTTTAGTAAATTGATTTTTGTTAAAGTTGAAATTCAAAGTTACAAACCACCATTTTAAAGTGCTGCATGATAGGTCCATGTTTTGCCCTCTCTTTTTACTTCTGTTCTCAAGTCATTAAAAATAGCCTAAATGAGAGAAAGTTATTCTAAAAGGAAATGTGGGCATTTACTGTCATGAAAATAAACTCAATTTTTTTGTAGTAGAGTATTACTTGTATTGTATATCTCTTTTGTCCCTCTCCATCATTCTTTTTGTGAACTCAGACAGTTTTGGACCCTTTACTCCCCTCTTATTCCTTTGCAAAATCAAAGAAAAAGACAGTCTTTGATTTTGTGATATAGATTTGTACAAACCATGAAGATCATTGAGTTTAATGATGAAGTGTTTCAGTTAAATGTTGAGGTCGGCATTTGCTGGGCTTGCTGTTCTCTTACAAGGATATTTACTTCAAGATTCTCAGCATATTTCCCTCCTTATACATAAGGGAGGTCAGAAAGAGGGTTTTATTAAGCTCCTCCTGTTCTGATTTGCATAATTCACTTGATATTCATATAGCAGTGCAGGGAATTCTTTTCTTGAATAAGGCTTTTGTTTTCATGCTTTGGCTGTCACCCAGTGGCAAAAGGCTGGGTGGTACACAACCATAAACAGGGGTTGTATGAGCAGTTAGCCATGTAGCATAAAAGTATAAATAAATGAAATCATTTTAATGACATTTCTCACTAAAAATCAGCCTTTAGCATAATATATTAACCTAAGAGAATTAGGATTGCAAATACTGAGAAACTTAAATGCCAATAAACATAAACTGATATTTATAAAACCTCAGACATACTCCAGTACTCAAAACTGTCACTCGTAGTATCCAGTATGGACAGCTTCATACTGGAATGTGTTCAGTATAAGCATAAAAAAATGCAAGTTGCTGCTAAAATTGTGATAGAACAAAGTCTGTCTTGTCTTTGAGAAGGAGAAAGTACACGTTTGGGACAAAATTTATGTTACAGAGTTTGTAAAGAGTGAACAAAGGAATCAAATGGTGAATTTGGTTCATATAAAACATTCTCTGTTGAAGTTCTCAGCTTTAGAAGTGTTTCTAAAAGTATTTCAAAACATTAGCAAGTAGGCAACATCTTAAAATAAGTGTGAATATACTTTTTGCTACTACAAAAAAAGTTACACAAAAATTATTAGCATGACGGTGCCATGTATCTGATGTATTGTGCTAGCTATGCTTGTAGTACTAGAAGAGATAATGCTGCTATATTTTTACCAAAGCATGATTCATCCAAGGGTGAATAAATTTGATACTAATTCAGTGAAATGTTTAAAAATAATGCTTGGTTAAAACATTGGCAGCAGTGTAAGTGCTCGTATGTTTAAATTATTTCCTTGATTGAGTGCTCTGCCTCTCACAGGGCACTTACAAGCAACCTCCCCCCTAATCACTGACCCCCACGCCTCTCTCAAAAAAAAAAGAAAAAAACAAGAAAAAGAAAAAAAGTATGTCCATTCCTCTCCCTTCTCCTCCTCTCAGACCAGTACAGCAGAAGTTGAAATTGTATCTCCTCATCCAAAGTGCTCTCCTTTTGGAAAAGAACACCTCACCAAAGACATATACACACACAGAGTCTGTAGCATGACTCTTTTCTATTTACAAAATTGGTGCCTAAAACAATAAATAGCCTTGTTAGAAACTACTGTGGAGGTCAGTCCCTTTCTGTAAATATTTTCTGAAGTTCTTAATCAGAAAGACACATCTTAACAAGGGTGTGGAAATGTGCCAAGATTACCTTCTAGAAAGAAGCAAAGCAAAGCCGCCTGTAGCCTGTGAGTATATACAGGTGGTGAGAATTTTCTGTTGCAGCAGGTTGATGCTTAGGTGCTTATGGTCTTTCAGATTCATGTGGCTGGATCCCTATTATATTTCTTATTTCATAATCACTTATTTCTCAGAATGGTTTGACAGGTTCTAGGTAATCAGTTCTTCTCTATTGCCTTTTTGCTACCAAATTTGGCTGGCAGGTCTTGAGGCTTGGGGGTTTTTTGTCATGTGGTACAGACAGGCTCTGTTTACAGTGTAACTTTTTTTAGTTTGGCATTATAGAAACTTTTAAAATTATGATGATTTTCCTGGATTCTGCTATCATTGACTTTCATATGTAGAAAAATTTAAGTCCTCATAAGAATTGAGAATTTTCAGATATATTCTTATATTTCATTAGCTGCAAGTGTGTTTAACAAAGTGTGGCTTAGAGACTAAATATTCAGCTTACCAGTCTTCTACTTTGAATGTGCTTATCCTTGCAGCAGTAGGTATGTGAATACCATACAGGCCAAGAGTGGAGCTCACATAATTTCTGTGGATTATTTGGATATATAAGGAAGAGGTTGTGATTAATATAAGAAATAAAACATCATTATGGACTAAAAAAAGCTGAGAATGTTCTATGAAGCAGGGCAGTTAAATTCCGAAGGAAATACTGTGTGATTATTTTACGTTCCATGGAATAAGCTTGCACTGACAAAGAGAGACTAATAGATAGGCATGGGTGAATCTACATCTTCTATATATCTTTTGTACATTTTATTTCTGCCGTGTTTCCTATTTGACACTGTGGCTCTTACAACTACTGAATGGAAGGTATGCTAGTGTTACTTTTCTGCACCAATCCTTTACTTCAAGGCAACTTAAAGCAATTATGTGATTCTTACTGAATCTATTGAGCTATTTAAAATAAAAAACAGCAGCCAGGTTCTCTTACAGCCAAAAAAAAGCTGACTTATCTAAAAACCTAACATAATTATGTGACTGAACTTCCTTACTCTTATGCAGACAGCATGAAGGTGTTCTCCATACTTGGTCTGCTGTACCACCACTGACAGAGATGTTGCTGTATATTTTTATGTATATTTATATTTTTGGGGAATTTTTTATAAACTAAACTAAAACTAAGGTTAACTTTAACTAAAAACTAAGGACTAGTGCTTATTCTTTAACTGACACTAGATTTTAATTTGCCCTTTCCATTTGCAAATCCATAGACTGCATTGCTGGCATTCAAAACTGTGGGCTTAGAATCTTATAAACTAAAATGTACAATTATTTTAGCCAAGCAGATGGAGTTTGAGTCATTGGTATATAATACTATTTATCAAAGCAGTCAGCAGCAACTAGTGAAACTTTTAAGAAAAATGCTAAATTGTGGTTTCAAAAAAGATGAGATTACATTCTGACAGAATTAAACCCTGTAATCTTACCAGTGAGCACAATACAGAGTCAGTATAACTTTGTTTATTTACATTTGTATTTGTGGTCTAAATTGGCAGGCAATTAAACTGAAGTTCTCAAAGTTCTGGTAAGTAACATTTTAGCAGAAAAAGATGATAGATATGACAAACAGATGTCTAGGCTGTGTGTACTCATGTGTATTTAAGCAATTCATGTTGACATTTCTACTGGAAATGTTCAATATTAAGTTTTAACTTGAAAGAGAAGTACTATTTCAGATTAACAGCTTTGCTAATTTCATATATATTTAAAAAAGAAAAGTAAATTTCTAGAATTGTAAGCCACATGTTGCTCATGATGTTCAATGATATAATGATAATGAGATTCTTAAATAACGTGAAAAGTCTTCATTAGGCAACTTTTGCCTGTGAACAGAGAACAAAAGTAGTTAAAAAATTATCTTAAGTTGACCAGTCTGCACTGGTCACATAGCAAATACCAATTCACTGTAACCTAAAACTTGCAGTAATCTCTGAATGGGTTTAATTGCATTAAAATTATTTACCCATTAGACCTATTCTTTGTACACCATACATATGTTCTGTGTTGGAAGCAGGAAGATGTTTTGGTCCTACACCTTGCAGCTGCCTTTTGGTAGGAGTGATGATGGCAGCTGAAAATATCCCTTCACCTCTGCTCTAATCATGTCTGGCCAGCACAGGAGCACGTGACAGGAGTGCCTCTTCAGCCAGTTCTAACTGCCATTGCTATTTCTTTTGGTTATTTTGAGGAGCAGAATAATATTCTAAATTATATCATTATAATTACTGTATTATATAATCACTATGTTATAAATTTAAATTCTAAATTATATCTATTCTAAATTATATCAGTGATCAAACAGTATCATCCTGTGACAGAGAACTTTGAATTAGAAGAGGTGGCCCAGTTCTCTTGTGAGATGCCTTGGCCATCCTAAAGAATAGAGGCACAACAGTTCACAGCCTGGGCTCTTGATTTTGAACTCCACATATTCATGTATTTTTATGTATTTACAGTGAAAGACCAAGTGGCTTATAATAAAGTTTACATTTCTACTTTGAGTTTCATGCCTGTTAAGATTTTGACTATTAATAGTGTCCTGTACATTAAATACACTACATACATACATACATGCATACAAAAGCAGATCAACTATTCCATAAAGCATTTAAATACTTGAATATTAAGTATTAAATATTAAGACTTTTATATCAACTAAATATTGTATTATTTCAGCTTTTATGAGATTCCATTCAGCTTTCAAAGAAAATGTTTTGCATTTTTATTTAAAAACTTGGTTTTTAACAGTCCCATGGGTGGTTGCTTGCTCCAGATTTTAGTGTAGTTTAATTTTATCAACAGAATATCAATAAATTATTATAAAATAAATTACTTAAGTGACTGAAGCCACTGAGTGAATAATGTGCTAACTATGGATGAATACAGAATTGAACCAAAGTAAATTTTATGTTATATTTGCTTGTATTTATTGTGGTAAGAAGCTTTAAGCTTTATTACTTCATCCTGCTAATAATATTATAATACATTGTGGGAAGAAAATTAGATACAAAAACAATATAAAAAACCAAATTATAATGTTTAGCATTATGCCGTCAAAGCTAAAATTTTCAAGATTACAAGTTTATTTTCCTCTCTCTGTTTTTGTAAAGAAAACTGAATGTGTATTTTTTGTCAGCTTCAAAAAGGAGTTTTTACATAGGAAGGAAATTAATGTCTAAGCACTTTTATAGAGGAAACATTTTTCAGGACCATTTATTTTAGTGTTCCCTTTGCTGTAAAGGCAAATGCACTCATTCAGCACCGATTTTCTTCATCTGCTAGATTGTGTACTGAAACCATAGGAAGATTTAAAAATTGAACTTTTTAGCAGTGCTTTTTAGATTGGCAAGTCTATGTTCTCAGCAAGATGAAAATAAAGTTTGTTCTTGCATGGTGATTACACAATTATAATTCTTCCAGAGTGAGAATTTAAGAGCATCATTCCTGTATGTAGAGGTATTTTTATTTGTGTTAATCTACTGTAACTGCAAGTAATCAGCGACGAAAAATGTGATTTAGAGATTTTATAGTTTTGGTTCTACTTTTTCCTAGTTTGATTTTATGCATGTTGAATGGTCAGAGAACTATACTTTCATATATTCTGAGCTGGGTTCTGTTGATCTAAGACAACTGGTCTTTCCAGTCTTTAAACAAAAGGCAAAACTCTTCTTCAGCAAATTAACGGTAGAGGGAGGCTAGTTTACCTTGAAATACTGAAGACCAGAAAACTGAAAAGAAAATGAAAGTAAGCTTCTAATTGAAAAGGAAGCTTTAAAAGAAATATAAAGGAAAGATAAATCAGCCTAGAGGTTGTTTTCTTAAGTGTGGTAGAAAAATCTGAGCTCAGTGTTTGGCTCCTGTCTCTTGATTTTTATATACTTGTTGGAGCTGGGTCATTTATATTTAGCCCCTCTTGGGAGGAAGTACCTCATGTTGGTAAATGATCAGTACTCTGCTTGACTAGAGGAAAGATTCATGAGTTCTTTTTAATTAATTCCAATATAGGAAAAAATTCTTTGTACCTTCTGAAATGACAGGAGAGTAATGTTAAAATTGCTTAAAAGTGTTTGGGGTTTGGAGGGACTTAAAAGTTTGTTTTGAAGCTTTTACTTAAGTCATCATTACTATGTCAACATATATGTGTAATTGTGTAGTTCGTGCTCCTACTGTTTTATTTTGTTGTGTTAAGACTTCTGAATTTGTCCTTTGATGATTTTCTTGCAAATGATTTGGAGCTGAGTGAGTAAAATAAGCTATACTGAAACTGGCAGATCTTAAAAAACTTAGGGTTTTTTAGCTTAACTATATCTTTGTTCAAAAAGTATTATTGTGAAAAACATAGTCGTTTAAAAAGTTTGCTTTAAAATGTTATGAATAAAGTCCTTGCTTATTTTAGACAGACTTTATGTCCTTGTTTATTTTTTCTGCTTCAAATGATGCTAGAATTACATACAAAGTTCATTTTATAGTTAGTTTTAAAATTTCCTGGCAAAGCATATATGGTGAAAACAAATGAGATGCTTTATCTGCTGTTTTTAAGCACTCTTAAAAATGTGTTTTTAATTCTGTTGCATTTACAATTAAAGACAGAAATGCATTATATGCAATAGAATTTTTTACTTTTGAGGTTACACAATGAAGATGTGCTTGCTTCTCTTCAACTTCAGTTCATCTGCTTTGAGTTTCACACAGTTTTTTGAAAAAAGGCATGTTGGTAAAGACTATTAAGTTTTGTCTGACCTTCCTTTCCGTTCAGGGTATTCACTGGAACCTAATGTGAAGTTATGATCCCCAAGCCTGATCGATATGTAAACATAACACAGATGGTGTAGAGATGATTCTGATGATAATTCATTTCTCAGCTAGTTATGAAGATACTTTGGTTATAGTATGTTTAAATAGTTATAACATAGTGCTCAGTGTTGGTCTTGTTAGGAAGGACCATATGGGAAACAAGTTACACGTTATTCATGCCCAACAAAGGATGCTCTGTAGTGTGACCATTTTAATTTCTAATGCTTGATTAGAAACATAGTATTTTAAAATATGTCATAGAGTAAGGTAAATACATTAAGCATAGACTGAATAAAAAGTTAAGTACATAGTTTTGGGCATAAATATTTGTTTTGGAAAGTATTTGTTACTATATGAAAGAAGCCAGTATGCTCAAACTCAGATTTCGCTTTGCATGTGGATCATTAAAAAGTCACATGCTTGTTTTCACATTTATGAGCTCTGGTTATAATGTAGCTTACTTTATCTTCTGTAAGCACTCTGAATGACAGTGCTGGAAAAAAAAAAAACAACATTTATGAGATTTAGTTAGAAAACATTCTGTCTTTACATCAGTTATTGGCACCCATCCGTTATAGTGGGCACTGTTTGTTGAGTATATTGATGGTGATTAGCTGACAATAAAACACAAGCACTTGCATAAAGCAAAACAGTATGTCAGAAACAAGCCAGTGTTTCTTAGAGCAGTGTTCCAAACAAACTGATATAATTTGAGATTCAGCATTGTATATTTGATAATTAATGTTCCCTTTTTTGCTCTGTTTCTGCAATAGGATAATTGACAGTCTAGATGGAGTTCGCTTGCTGTGGTCGTTGTTGAGAAATCCTAACCCAGATGTTCAAGCAAGTGCAGCTTGGGCTCTTTGTCCTTGTGTTGAAAATGCTAAGGTAAGAAAGTATTTAAAGTAACAGTTTTGTTATATATACCCATATAGTTTTTAGATTTGGATAATTTGCAGCAATACTTTGCTACTTACACTCTCTTTATTTTATTCTGTAAACTGCTTAAAAAACATATGTATTTACTTTTCAAAAGTGGATAGGCCTCCATCTAGCAACCATTTTATAACCTGTCTTGCCTTTACAGTGTTTTCTGTATTGACAAATACATTTTAGTAATTTATCAGGACCTAAGCTTACTGTTCCCAAATTAAGCATGATGAAAATCTGACAATGCTGAAAACAGAAACCTTCTACTCACAGGCTATGAACAGCATGGGTAGTTCTAGTTGTTCTCCACTGTGGTCTACTTCAGCTGTGTTCTCAAGAGACCATCATTTGGTTTTAGAGCATATTTTAGACTCGGTGCCAATGTAATCTTCAGGTTTTCTGCTGAGACTGCCAACAAAAAGTGCCAGTTGTGAATAGTGGTGGTTGTGCAGGTCAGTTGTGTACAGAAGACTGAGCTATTCATTTATTTCCTGTCAGTTTCCAAATAGAGATAGAATAGTAAGGATAAGCTGCAAGTCATCTCTCTGAATTCTTAGCACTGACATATGATAAAATAAATGGGCAAGGTTTTCTTTCCCATTAGAAGTTTCCTAGAGTACTAACTTTATACCTTAATCCTTGTACAGTACTAGCTTCCATTTCTGATTTACCTCTATGTTTAATGCAACATTTACATCTTTTCTCTACTATACCAAAAATATATATCCTTCTACACAGAATTGGAGATCCTGACTATGTAAAGAGCAGTAATTCCTTCAAAGTGCTAGGTCTGTAGCATCCTGTAGGCATTTTCCTTTTAGGGATGAGCACTGTGTGTCTGCTATTAATTTATGTAGATGTTTCAATGATACAGATATATAGATATATAGTGACAAAATTTGGTGGGTTTTTTTATAACTTAAGCATTTTTTATTTCTTCCCAATGATTTCTACAATGGCAGCTTGCTTGTCATTTTTCACATATGTTAGCTATTCTGAATTATCTTTTCATCCTTTTTTTTCTAAATGTGCACTCTAGTGCAGTAAAGTTTTTTGGTGCCTAATGGTGCAGTCTAAACACGTCGCCTCTGTAAAGATACTAATATAACTGCCTCTCTCTTGAACAATATTGCTATAACTGAATGTTAAAATACTACTTGATCTCAGTACTGAGGTAATACTTCCTATGTGTAAGACTCTGCGACTTGAAGTGCCGGAGTAGAACTGCACATTGCTAGAACTTCCACTAAAAGCACTTTTTCAGAAACTATGGGAATAGAGGACAACTACTGAAATTATGCATTACGTGGATTTTTTTCTTCATTTTTTCCCTGGGGTGTTTGATGAGTGCAAGCTATGTACACCCTTAGTGTAGCTATTCTCCTTTCATCTCTCTTGGCTGCCTGCCCTAATGCTAATCTGTGATCCCACAAAGAGCTCTTTGTGTGACAATGAGGCCAAGTGGCTCACTGAAACAAACCTACCAATAATACCCTTTCCGCTGACACTGAATAGAAAAAATATGTATAAAGCAGCAACTACAGCCACACTGAGGAAGTGCAGCAACTATTTCTATCTAAAGAGAATTTGGGGTTTTTTTTCCAAGTTAATATTTTTCAACAATTTACACCATCTTCCAAGAAGCACTTTGGTTTATGCAGTGCTTGATTCAAAAGCAATAATAAGTACATGACTTTAAAGGGGTATGTGTGTTCTGGCCTTTCTAAGCCTGTACTTGGGACTGCAAACTGTGTTTCAAATAGCTGTGAGAATGGAGTCCGTTTTCTTTTTGTGTTCTTTTGTGGAAGCTGTAGTTCTCTTCTGTGTTGTGGAGGTTCACAGATGAAATTGAATTTGTTAGTAGTATCACAAACAAATTTTTATAACAGTGTAATGCGCCATCCATTTTTCCGCACAGATATTTTCATTTTACAACCAACTTAAAGGTTATTTTCTGTATTTTAAAAATCTCAGAAGCTAATCAAAAAATCTGATAGGGCAGTTATTTTGTAGAAATATGTGATTACATGTTTCTCTTTCATGCTTACTCTCACCATAATCTGTTTAAGAGTACTTCCCATAGAATAGAATTTTATCAGTATGATGTAGCTAAGTGATATTGTTTGTGACAATTAAGAAATTAAAGGAATTATCTTAATAGAAGCAGATTCTTATTAATTAGTTCCTTACTTCCAAAAGGAAAACTTACTACTGCAGCACATTGCTAGTAGCAAAGTGTAAGTGCACTGTCCAAGAAACACAAATGATTATGAAAAATGAGTAAGAGAAGTATACTCAACTCTGTTGATGTTGGAACAGCAATATTTGGTTATGATGCTTCTTTGAAAAACAGTACTTGTAATGTTCTCCCAACATACATCAGCCCAAACATAAACATTTGGAGAAATTCTACAAAGATGTAATTTGGGCTATTATAAAAATCACCCAAATGCATTGTGCCAATAAGAGGAACACTGCCAGCTTGAGTCTGTATGAAAATTCCTATTTCCTCACAGAGGAACTTTCTACTAGAATCTTTAAATAAATTAAAAGAAAAAGAAGAAAAGAGAAAAAAGTTCTAGAGGTTATTTTCTGTCCTCATATTTAGTAGAGTTTTGGGTACAAACATTAAAATGCAAATGGTAATATCAGGCATCGTGTTTTTCTGTCCCATGTGCCTGCATAGAAACTTTCAGCATTCAGTTTTAGCCTTGTTATAGCTACAACTGTCAGGCTTTCTCAAAGAACTTCATTAAGCAGTCTATGTATACAGTTGTCCTGGTTTCAGCTAGGGTAGACTTAATTTCTTCTCTATAGCTGTTACAGTGCTGTGTTTTGTCTGTCAAAATAATTTAAGTAAAGAGTCAGAGACTGGGGATTTGAAAGACAAGAGAGAGAAAGTTACTCTTTTCTTAAAATTTACTTGTGGAATGACATCTCAGCTTTTTCTGATAACTTGTGGTTTCAGTTCTACAGGAGACTATCATGGGTATGATGAAAGATGATGAGACATCTAAAGTTGTCTGTGTATTTCTTCCGTAAAGGGAAAAAGAATGCCCATGCTGACACAAAAAAACCCCAAATTAAACCAGGTTTAGGAGGGAAGGGTCACCAAATGGGTAGGTGTGAAGGTCAATTAGTCTTCGGTCCTGCAACAGCATTATATAATGAGGAAGTGAGTTTTGCAGTCAACCAGCCTAGAGTTAACCTCTGTGTAGAAAATATGTTGCTGATGACCTATTCTTACATAGGTTTTGCTTGTTATGGAAAGTTTAACATAACCATATGTATAAAACCACAGAGAGCACTTCTTTTCTAAGAAAAACAAAGAAATGTAGTTGAAGTTGGAAATTCTTCTAATATTTAAAAAATAGTAAAACCATTTGCTGTTTTAAATACATTAAGATGCTTTGATTGCACATTTTACTAATTTAAAAGTGTAGTGTCTAAAGATAATTGTGCTCCATAATACACACTGTTGTTCCTTTGTTTTACATTTTAAAAATTTTTGTTAAGTACTACCAATGCATTTTTGTTTATGTACCATTCTTGGGTTAAGCCTTAAATGTCAAAATTCCCTTCTTGTGTATGTAGAGCATTTTCCGGTTTCTTTGTTTGCCTTGCGGTGCTTCTTGCAATTTTACACAGAAACCTTGGTTCAAACTTAGTGCTCTTACTCCTCTCTTTCCATTTTTCTATTTGTTTTCTCTAGACATTATAATTTTTTACATCTGTCATACCTACTTCTCTGTATTTGCTCTCATTTTATGCAGCTTTTACTCCCTGGTATCTGGATTTAGATCTTCCAAATTTTTAATCATTTTTTACTAACCAAGCATCAAAAGCGTACCATAAGAGAGACAAAAAGGAATTTTTTCTTGCCTCTGAAGCCTTTCAGAGAACCAGGGTCCTCAGAGATTTAGGAAGCCCAGGAATTCAGAGCTGGCTTGGTGAATCCATAAGTGACTGCTGTGCTTGCAGAGTACATACAGAGCCAGCTCATCCAGTGACTCTTAGCACGGGCTGCCTTGTTCAGTGAACTGACTCTTAGGAGTTATTTGGGCCTCCTACAGACATGTTGGAGATCCTAAATGGACTGACATAAATTGCCCTGAGGTCTTTAATGTCTACAAATATAGGAGTCCAGTTTCTGTAAAACACAAAACGTGGAAGCCGGGAAGCAAAGGGTGCAGCCTGTATCTCCCTCACACAGGAGACTTGGGCCCTAAGTTCCATGTCAAGCAGCTGCCTGAGAGCTTGGAGACCACAAGAAGCCAAAAAGCTTAGGAGCTCCTGGAGACCTGGATTTCCAGCTGTTTGGCAGCCCATCAGGCAAGAAGTCAAGGATTCTATGAAAACTAGAAGCCAAGGAGCCTGGCAGGCTACTCATCAGCCATCTGGCTGACAAGAGAAAAGATGAAGAGACATGCTGGTTATTTAGCCTGCCTTTCTGCCTGGTTTCTGTCAAAACTTTTCAAGAAGTCGTTGTGTTCTTATGGAAGGTTTTGATTCCATTCCATTAGCATTTTCTGATGGAATATTGTTCCACTGGAAAATATCTGACCAGCTTTTCTTGTAGCTTGGTTTATTAACAGCTACACATGCTAGTCAACAGCTTGTTGTGTAGCTTCTTTGCTTTTAAATCTGATTCACTAATTGGATTTTTAAAATCTAGAAAAGATTTAAAACCCATCCTCCTCTAATTTTTTTTCCTCCCTTCTTTGTTTTTCCTTTTTGTCCGTGTCACTCTTTTCCTGTCTTTACCCTCTCACTTGCCGCTGGGACTTTGTAGGTCTTAAAGCAAGGAAAGAGCATGGAGATCATTGTGTTTCCTTTGCTACATAATCTATACCAGAAGATTACAAGCAATCATTTTATCTAGTGATGAAACTTTTGATTGAACTAAAGCATATTTTATACTTCATGCTGCTTGTTCAGATTTTCAGTGGTCTGTAATGGTGAGTGGTACAACATGATATGATTGCCTTTTTATGATTGCCTGTCCCACTCTATTTCTGGAATCATGCCAGACATGAAACGACAAACAATAACTGTTCTAGCAACTTCTTAGTTTGTGTTGTCACTGCACTGATTGTTTAATTAGACCATCCCCAGAACATTCTAATATTGCTGTCTGCACTTCTACAATATTAAATAACATATTAGTGATGACTATCTCATGAACATATTAATTATAAGAAGTTTGCTTAGACGTGTTTAAATTCAATTCAATCAAAAAACAATTTAAATAATATTTTTTTCCAGCTATTCAATGTTATTTGTTTCTCATACATCCATTACTTAAATGCTCCTCAAAATAATCTAAAATAATTGAGACAACTGTGGCATCAAAGGCCTTTGATATTCATTGTTTCACTGCTTATGTGGGGAAAAAAAAAGGATTTTGGCTATTACTGAGGACTGAACTTCAGGTATAGTCTGCCAGACTGAAAAGTAAGGGAAACAATAGACAGAAGGACTACTAAAAGTTGCATTAGTGACTCAGTAGACTTTTTTCCCCCAACATTTTTAGAGAACCTGCATTGCATGCCTTCTTGGCCTGTATGCTTGGATAATTGACTTCACTTTGGTTTCTTGAAACTGTCAAGAGCAATACAGTTGCCAAGTGTATGATGATCAAATCCCTGAAGAGAGAGAGGAAATTCTGAAGAGGAATTATACTCTTACAGGCTATAGAGTAGCACTGGAACCATGTCAAAGCTACTCTGCTTTGTTGCTTTGGCTTTAGTTGCTTCTTTGAGATAAAGAGGACAGGAAAATCCATGTTCATTGTCTGCTGTTGTTTTCCCAACGCATTGCATTTTTTCACAGAAGGAAAGTTGTGAGATGTAGGGAAGTAGTTTCATCTTACAAATGCTTCTTCATCTGTTCTGCAACAGTGGAAGCCTCCATAACTGTATAGGCAGGAATAAAATTAGCCTTAATATATAAAGTAATTTGATCAATATTACCATTGAGTTATTTAATAAGAACAATGAATAGAAACTTCCTTATATAAATTTCGTTTTCTGTTTTCACTAAGCAGCTGTAATATAGAAACTTCTTTGCATTTCTTTATTTTGAACTTTAAATTGGTTTGTGCACTAGGATGAGAAGTTGTTCAGTTGGGAATAGCAAATGGAAAGGAAAAGCTTCCTTCATGAAAGAAAAGGTAGTTTAAAGGTGACTCTTGATAACTAAAGTTTGTTTGCCCAGACATACCATCACTTTTTTGAGCAAAAGTGATTCAATTTGATAAATTAGCTTTGACTCCTTAAGCTTTTTAAGATGTCCTGAGAGTGAAATATTACTTGTCTTTAGTGAAGAAATTTTGTCTTTCAAGTGGAGTATATTTTAAAGATAAAGTCAATGTATTTTTGTAATAGCATGTTTGGCTTTAAATCTTTCAAATAAAGAAAACAGTTTTCACTTTGGAAGAAATAAGAAAGGAATTACGTCACAAAAGAAGCCAGTAGTTCTTCTACAAGACCTGTATGTCTCAACTTAAGACTGATGAACTTTATTTACTTAATGAAAATAAACACAAAAAACATAAATATGATGATGAGAAAACACAAAATCCCAAATGTTCCCTTGTATAAACCACAAAGATCAAGTCCTGCAAATACAATAATAGTTTCTGCTCTTAATTAGAAAAACTGCAAAGCTAGCCTGTCTCAGAGTATTTTTGCTCTTGGCTGAATCCAATATAGAAATAAGTGAAAAAGAAAAGTTAACTAAATCTTGTTAATAGTCATGCAGGCCAGCAAGATACAAGTATGTAATAAGAGTAAGGGGATGAGGCTTTTCTTAACACAGCAGGTAACTTTTCTGGCCTCAGCATCGATGCCAGATAGGTGTGTTTTTACTGCTTGAGATTGCAAACTCCTCCCCTTGAATCCAATTTTAAAATAATATTTCTCATACTTTCTGAGGATAAAAGCTTTGCTCTCCACTACTTAGAAGATGTGGTCACATGAAATCATGAAAGATGCTGTTATCTCTCCTTTCTTCTTTAGCCACTTGAAACATAATTTAACAATCCATGTTTTTTCATGTGTCACCTCAGGTTAAATGTTGCATTAAAAAGTATACTAATGATGAAGATATCTCCTCTTAATACAATAACACCTTCTTCCCCCTTTCAGTTTTTTTTAAAGTTTTTATGACTTCTTTAGATGTCTTTGCATTTGGCCTCTTACTTTGTTCAGCTCAGGAAATATTGTTGAAACAGATGCATTCAACTTATCACTACCATGTGCATGTAGATATATACAATAAAATTATCTGGTTTATTGCTTGTCAGTGATTTTATCAATGTTTTTCTCTATAAAGACAGTTTCTTAAGCTTTATTCTGTACATTTTTTTCCTGCCTAATTCTACCTGAATAGCCTTATTAGGACAACCAAGGAATAAGATTTTGTCCCAGTTGGTGAAGGAGTAGGACACATGGATAAAACATAGTACAGATAAATATGAAAGCTTAACACACACCAATAGCTGGAAATTACAACCCTTTGGGTTGTCCAACAAAGTAAGTTGTTTGCCAATTAATTTAGAAGGTGAAAATTTAAGACTGAATTTTTTTGTAATTGAAACAGAAAGTAAAGAAGTATTTCCAAAGACATGTTATGTATTCTTTTTTCTCTTATGTTAATTTAAAAAGTATAAATGAAAATGCCTGAAAGTATTTGAAAACTAAAATCACAGCAGTTACTTAATACTATAAGCAGTATCTGATCATTAATACAAAGACCATAGATTCAGAAGAATTCAGTCATGGCCTCTGCAATCAGAGGCACAACTTTGTATAAATTCTTTTTGAAATATTGAGGTATGGCAATTGACTATAATAAATACACATACTTCAGTTTAAAAAAGAAACCTAAAAATATATTGTACAAAGCAAGTGTGTGGTTTTGCTTAAATGACACAAAAACCATCATGTTTATTGTTTAAATTTCTCCAAAAAAAAAAAGAAATCTTGTACATAACATAATGGATTTTAAAGCTCTCATTTTGGTCCTTCTTTCCGCTCATTGTTCTTCAAATTTCTTGCTTTTCTCTTTGTCTTGCACAGACCACCAGACTACACCCACAATCACATTTGGGAAACTTCCCTGACATGTGGTTTCTGCAGTTTCCCTCTGCTTTTCATCACTGGTAGAAAGTTCTGTCCTTGTGTTTACTTGGTTTCACAGATGATTTTTGAAACTCTTTTATTTTTCTTACTGCTGAATTGTTTATATTTTATTCCGTGACTTTAGTGGGATGTACTCCATTACAAAATGTGGAAAGTATAAGCTTGTCAGAAGAGAAATTCAACAAATAGGGTTACAATCACCTGGAAAGAAAATATGTACAGGTAGAAAAATATAAAATGTTGGTATTGGTTCATTAAGATGAGATAAAGGCTATCTTATCTCTTCATGGAATATCTTTCAAAAGCAGGAATATGTAGATATCTGAACCATGCAGAAACACAGAATCGTGTTCAGGGCCCTTTCAAATCTTAGACCTTGTACTGTAGCATTTACCTGTTGAAAAGAAGCCTTTCTCATCTGTTGAGGCAATCTGCATACACAAGATATTGCTGTAGTGGCCTTCAGAGATTGGAAGTAAATATAAAATATTTCATTTTCTTTTCTCCTCCCATGTCTGGTGATTTAACTTCTAGCCCTTGAATACACGTAGGTAAGAAATTTGTGTGTAGAAAGCTTTCTCAGTAACCCATTGCCATGGGTTCAATTTTAAAATTTCAAGGCAAACATGAAAACTGATATGGAGAAACATGGTTTTAATTCAGGTGATTGTCTATAGATGCATTACATTGTGGTATGCATACACGAGCAATTATAGAGGAACATTTATGCTGGTGTATCCATGGGAAATCCTCTGTAAGCCCACCTGCCTCTACTTGCAGCTCACATGGTAATAGAGTGGCAGAGCATTGCCTTTCCTTCTCTTTCTCAACTACTTTTCTGAGCCACAAACCTGTATTATCCCTCTTCTGCATTTAGATTCTATTTTATTTTCTATAAGGACCTCTGTTATGTGTTCATTGGGGGGTTTTTAGGACTTCTGCATGAAGTTTGCTCTTGGATGCTGCCCTCTTTCCACATGCTGTGGCTTCTGTTTTTCACCCTTACACAGTTTGGCTTTAACCTCTCCCTTCCAGTCTCAGGATTTGTTCTGCCTGTGGCAAAAAATGTTTCACTCCAATGGGCCTACCCACTGCTTTTGCTTTCTGTGGGAAGGAAACATCACAGCTAAGAGTTCTGTTTGACATTTAGACCTAGAACTAAAAAAAGATGAAACTGCAGTATCTTATGAAATCTTCATTTACCAAGTCCATGATTTGATAGATTTGCTCAGCAAAGCTAGCACAATACAGTTGGACCCTACTCTTCATGAATCAGCCCCCCAAAAGAAATAAATACGATCAAAACCATGCTTGGTCTTCAGGGTCACTCCCTAGCCCTAGGAAAGTTCATACAATCCATGTTTGCACTTACATGAAATCCAAAGGGTTTCAGGAGAGTGTCTAGTAGTGTTTATTCAAAATTCTCCTGTTGACCTGTTGAGAGAAACAAATAAAAGTAATTCCACTTGCAGACCTTTCTTTCCATTCCTGCGCATTTATCACCACTGAGGAGCACAAGCTGAAATTTATCCTATGAAGTTACTGCCAACCATTTGACTTTTTGACTCTTGTTCCAGTGTAATAACAGTTTGACACCAGAGTGTCCAATGTCACCTTCAGATGTGCCACCATAACATCACTTCAAGAAGTTTGTGTTCAGGAAATTTCTAAATCAGAGAGAATATTTTCATACTGAGTAACCCTTAATGGATTTTCTTTTTTCCTTTGAATTTGCCTAACATGTAAATTTTTTGAGAGCCACTGAAATCCTGCTCCAAGGACTTCCAATTTCTCAATTGTACATTGTTTAAAAACAACTTTGATTCTGAGCATGCCACCAGTAATTTTATCTGATGATTCCAGTTCTTCTCCTAGAAGAGGGATCCTGATGTGCCCTTCCCACTCTACTCACGGTTCTGTACATCTATATCACACTGCTCCTTCTTTTTCTTTTATTACCTTGAGTGTTCTAGTTGGTTAGTCATTCCTTCTACAGAACAGTTCCCTACCCACCACTTATTCTTGTTGTCTTTCTCTAAACCTTTTCTAATGTTATGATAACTTTTTGAAGATGGTAAAAATGGACCAGATCTGCCCACTGTATTCAAGATGAAGGCACACTGTTTTCTATTTTGTTTTTATGGGCAAACTTAGACATTTTTCCAGGGTAGTTTTTTGTGTCCTTTATTCACATTTTACATTGATTTTTCATACTCTGAGGTGCACCATGGTTCTCCCGCAGTTGCTCTCATGACTTCTGTAACTTTCCCTCTTAAATATTCCTGAATACTTATTGGCATTGATACAAGAAAATAATATTGCCATTCCTTTGTCTTAACTGTCAGACTAAATGTAGGAAACAGGCGACACTTTGAGAGCCTAAAGTGTCTGTTGCTGTGTTAGATGCCCTAAGGTGGGCAAGGCACCCATCTGGCCACTCTGATACTAGTGATAAGTGAGACTTGCACCCTTCTACAGTGACAGCTTGAGACTTTTATACCCTGCGGTATGAAAAATTATAGATACCTTTATTTAGGCATTGAATTTCTGCCTGTATGGTGGTATGTAAAACAGTCTAACTCTCATACATCAATCAAAAAAGCTCCAAGTTCCAAATTAGCCATATTTCTTGGTGAAGGCAACACAGCAATAGCTGCAGTTTTGAATAAATACGTAAAGCCAATCTCTTTTTTAAGCATTTGCATATAAATACTGTTTGAATATTTTAAAATTATGTTTCTTTTTATTCTCATTTAGAATTCTGGGGAAATGGTTCGATCATTTGTTGGCGGCTTGGAACTGATAGTCAATTTGCTAAAATCAAAGGATAAAGAAGTTTTAACAAGTGTATGTGCAGCCATTGCAAATATAGCTAAAGATGAAGAAAACTTAGCTGTTATGACAGATCATGGAGTTGTCCCTCTGTTGTCCAAGCTAGCAAACACAGTAAGTAACATTTAAACATATCATACAAAGCATCAGAATTTCTTATGTCAGATTGCATTATGCCCAACTAAAAGATTATGACAAGAGCAGTAGATTTTGCAGCAGTTACAAGGAAGAGCTGTGGAATCATTCCTCTGTGGGATGTATATTGGACATCAAAACAGTCTGTGTCTGCTACTAAAATTGGTTTGGAAGATGAGCTTCATTTTAATAGTTACTGTTGCAGAATATTGCTTTTGAGAGGTGCAGCTGCCATATGAAAAAAGCACAAAGGGTTGAGAAAACAATTAATTCGAACATGCAGAAAAATCTCACCAATGGGGCTATATTTTACATTTTACTGCTATCTTATCTAATTTCCAGTCAGTCTAAAAGTACATTTGAAACAATATAAAACTTCACAGCACTAGCTATAAAAAGAATATTAAGGGACTTTAATAGCTCTATGCCTTACAGCTCTCTCCAGTTTTAATTGTACTGCAATTAAATTGGGCTGCCTTAAAGATGTGTGGGAATACAATTCTGCTTTCCGATGAATTTTTTGTCATGTGTTGACTTTAATTTGTCATGTTTTTACCTTCTTCAGAACAATAACAAGTTAAGACGTCACTTAGCAGAGGCCATTGCCCACTGTTGCATGTGGGGCAGCAATAGAGTTGCCTTTGGAGAGACCAAGGCTGTGGCTCCTTTAGCACGTTACTTGAAGGCCAAGGATCCATTAGTTCATAGAGCTACAGCTCTGGCTTTATATCAGCTTTCGGAGGATCCCAACAACTGTATCATCATGCATGAAAATGGAGTGGTGAAGGTGAGGTGGAAGCCTTTGCTTATTTGGGGTTCAAACTACTGAAGAGGTTTGGCATTGTCAAAAAAAGAGATCATTAATTTGAAATAATTCTTGAATACGGCTGTGTACCTCAAATTTTCTAAACTTTATCCTAAAAATATTTGGTTAATTAGTGAATTAGGAAAGAATTTTGGTGCCAAAATATTACAGCTAGGTGGGTTTTGAGAATAGAAGTATGACATGGACATTCACTTTTAGAGTACTTGACTCCGATCTAGGCTGGTAGTGACAGCAGCATTTTGTCATTCTCAAGTGACATTTGCTAAACAAGTTGGGTTATTTTAATGAATGCTTGCCTAATATGGCAGTAAGTCACCTAGACATTGAGTGTAACTGCATTTGGGGACAAATTAAGATAGAATAATACAAAGGCTTAGTTTACCTTGAGGTGTTTTGCTGAATTCTGCATTTACTTATAAAATTATTATTTTAGGAGTTAAGCATAATCACATTCTGCAAAGCTCTTATCTTAGAATAAAATTTTCTTTTAAAAAGATTTTTTTAGCAATGTTTTGTTTCACTAGTTGAAGGTAGAAGAGTTAGTTCTTTGGCACAGGAGAGATGAGCGTTATGGGTGTAGAGATGGAGATAGTAGGAGTTCTGAATTTTCATAAATTCCCTGAAAGAATCACTGTATGCAGACCTTCCATTCTACTTGATGTTCAGATAAATGTATGTACAGTAAGAGTTGACTTATAATGCAGTGTTATTATTAATGCTGATTTTATGCCTGCATTTATGATAGTGTTCTTCATTGTAAGCAGTTTCAATTCTGGCACAGTTAATGGTCCTGAATTATCATGTGCTTATCTGTGCGCTGTTGCCTTTAAAGGATCCACTGGTCAAAAATACTTAAATATTCAGTTTGAGGTCCAATTCTTGAATTTACTCAAATCTAAGCTACCTTTTCAGCACTGGAGAGTAACACCTTCCTATTACAGTCACATTATATTGGCTATACAGCACAGGGGAATATATGCTGTACCACAGCATTAGCTTTTGTTGACTTTTGAATCTTGCTTCTGTCTCTGTTCAGCTGGCACAATCAATTTTCTGACCTCCTGTCATCTGTTTTCTTTCATTTTATTATGCAGATTTCAGGTTTTATAAGTTGTAGCACACTGATTCTGATGATGCACTTTTAGAGTAATTCCACCTCACTGTAGGTTCACCTTTATTTTTCAGTCCTAGTTAAAGTGTTTGGACTAATTAAAGGCATTAATTTGTACTTCTAGATAAATAGGGATGTACAGAAAAATATAACAAGTTTTTAATGTTTTTTATTATTCACAATAGTCTGTATTTTCCAGATGTGCTAGTCCAAGTGCTTTTGTTCTGTGTTGCCAGAGCTGAGCAGATCATGAAGCAAATCAACCCATGCACCGTGACAGCTCAGGGCACAGATGACCAATCCACCAACACTTAAGAGCTTGACTCCCTTGCTGGCACTGTTGGAATTGCCAAGAACCAATAACTGGAGTTTCAGAAAGGCTAGATAGGCATTCCCAGATGGCAAGGAGAGTGGATGGAGATTTAATTGCACAAACACAAAAGTCAGTACAGGGCTGAGTCTTGCCTGGCCTGTTCAGCTGCTCTGCCCAGCATGGGTGAGACAGTATTTTCAGCACTCTGTCTGTGCCCTTGGATATCTTTGCTCAGTGCTTTGCAGAAATGACAGAATGCCTGGGTGTTTTCATTCTTCTAGCCTCTCCAGTGAATAGTTGACTGAAAGCATACTTTGTATTTATATAGAGGTTGTTACGTACAGGTTATTCCAGGACCAGTCATATTTTTTGTAGGAAACTGGTTTGTATTTGTTTGATATTTTTTTCATCTTTTACCAGATATCTGGTGTTTCAGTGATCATGCACAGTTGGATTAATGTCACAGCCTCTGTAGCTGCAGCTAGGTTGCAGTACATGGCTAATCCCAGGTGTTCTTCAGCACACGTTCATGTGCTGTGTTCACGTACAAAGAATGTGTGATGCTTCAGGGAAACATTTAGCTTGTGTGAATGACACAGTTGCTGAGTGCTTTAACAGTTGGTCAGAGACTTTCTCAAAGCATTAGACTTTCTGACCAGTCCCTATTCAATGTGTTTATATACATTGTTTTTGTCCAGGAAACCAGTAATAAAATTATAAACAGAAAATAATTCCAATCGCATTGTTGTATTTCACATTTTACTACTGCTTCAAACATTATTTGCGAATCACAAAACAACAGTTTGTGAGAGGGCCTGTGTTGGAAGTTTTCACTATTTATAACTACACCCAAAATACATTCAATTTTCTCAAGTGAGTCTATATGATAAAAATCTTGAGAAGTCACTGGTGTATGTCAGCTGCCATGTGAAATTCTGAGAAGACAAACAGGGATTTTGGAGGAAGTTTAGAAAGGCAGTTTATGAAGTTTTTCTTTTATGTTCAGTTCCACAATCAGTGTTCCTACAACCAGGAATGGAACAATGGTTATGACCTGTGACAGATGAATAAATGCTTTCTTTCTACCAAACACCAGAACGTATTTCCTCTTTCTCAAGTAAAAATTCATGGCTGTGCTGGAAAATAGATTTGCATTTTCAACGATCCAGTAATGGCATGTGGGACACTAGACAGCAAGAGAAGTAGATAGACATCAGAGTAAGGAACAGGTATCAGTTTGAATTCAAGATAGGAGATAGTCATCCACAAACCAAGGGAGAAGAGAAATCCAGTGAGGGTTTGGCAGTTTATAGCTGAGATAAGCAGGAATATCAGGCAACATTGTTTATACTTGGAGTCTGTCACCAGTGAAGAGAGGGAAGGGAAGGGAAGGNGAAAATTCACAGGCAGCTGAAAGCAGCACCAAGCCATCACCACTTCCATTCTTTATGGAAACAGCAGAACATTTCCCTTAAAACTATTGCAGAGAAACAAAGATGTCCACCTATGAAACTTTGTAACAATCAAGCTCGTTCATGAAAAAGATGTCTAACTGTGAGCTAAAGAGTACAGGTTTGTTATAAAGGATGCCCTTGTAAGACGAATTGTAAAAAGACTGGGGAGGAAAGGGGAGACTGAGGAAGTGCAGTGACTTTAGTAGTAAAAAGATAAGTGTAAACATGTTTTAAAGGAAGAAGTAAAGTCATCAGAAGATACTAAAAAGTATTTAAATCATTTTCCTGCAGACCATGTCAAGATAATACAATGCTACTCTGTGCTAGTCACTCTTTTTCTTGGTCATGTAGGCAAGCTGTAGATTTGGATTGTTTCTGAAGTGAGTTAGTGAAGATGGGGGCACAATAGGACAGGCACCCATGCGACTGCTCATAATATACCTTCTAAAAGGCTTCAGATATTAAAAAAAATCAAAGTATATACAAGTGAAAAACATGTAGTTGATTATTCCTGGTGATTCTTCCTTCCTTTCATCTTCCTTCCTGAAGGAAGATGAAAGATAATCTCTTAAGGAAGTTAATTTCTGCTATTGCAGAAGTTAATTTCTGACTTTGTAAGTGATATAAAGGCTTTGGTTTTGTGGATGATGATGATGATGATGATGACAACAATTTCTGTGTGAAGAAGGCCTAGGAAGTTTGAATGGCCTCATAACCTACAGAGTTGAGGCCAGTCTTTTATTATTATGAGGCTAATGAGACTCAGAAGTCTCTGGGGAGATTATTAAAGTAATGAAAAAAGTAAGAACAAGAGAAAATAAGCAGCCAAAGTCAGGCTGTGGAAGAACAAAATTAATCAAATTAGTAATTCATCTTAACTTTAAATGTTTACATTGTGCACGTGCCAAACTGAAATAGTCATCCCAATTCTTATAATAGTCAAGGAAGAGGAATAGGTTTTTCACTGTTTCATCTCCTTTAATTTGGACATTTATGCAAAGATAAGGCACCTTGGTTCTACTGGCAATATTTTCTGGTCTCCCTTGGCTGTAATGACAGTGCAGGTTCAAAGGTCAGATCTGCACATCTATGCTGTAGGTATTTATGTTTAATGGGGTGAATCCCATCCAAGGCAGTGGAGAACTTTTAAAAATGAGCATACAGTCAATTCCATTATTAGATAGGAATGACAGAATTCTGAATAACAGTGCAATAAGAAAGAGCTATTAAAAATAGTAATTTTTCTTTTCCTAGAAGAGTACAGATGAGTTGAATTTATATGCTATGATGGTGATGAAACTCAATCTGCCCAGCTGTAACTGAAGCACACTTTGAGTATGATCTAATAATGCCAGATGTTTTAAATTAGTGGATCTAACTAACTTGAATCCAAGGATTTTGAAAGAGATCTTTAGAGTATTAAGGATGGATTCCTTTCATCTAACTTTGGCCACTTTTAGGTATGGAGTTTAAAGTAGTCTAAACTAAGACACCTTCTGTAGGCAATGGAAAGAGAGAGACACCTGCAGACTTATCCTAGCTGAAAATAGATGCCCAAGATATCTGCAAGGAATAGACTTGTGAAAGTGCCTAATTTTCTCCACTGAATGTAGAAAGAACCTAGGTGACCAGCTCAGACTAAACAGCTAGCTTTCAGACAGCTGAATTTAAATTAATATCCTCCTGAATGTTGATTTTCAACAAGCTTGTGGTACAGGGGAAGTTGCAGGGCTGGAGGAGAGGTAATATGCCAATATTTAAAAAGGCCAAATAAGATTATTGTCTGGTAAACTGGACACTACTCTCACGTGACATAGTTGTAGGTCCATACATTATAATACTGGAAGGATCCTTTTAATGACTGAGTCTGACTAGCCTTGCTCATGCAAACCAGAGACATTGCTTCATTTTTTTTCTGTTTGGAATAGAGTATATCTTTTAGAAAAACACTGACTCTTTGCTTAAAAAATTCCAGCAATGGAAAATCCACCAGAGACATCATGACTTGTTCCAGTAGTTAAATACCTTCCCCATAAAAACATTTGCACCTTATTTGTAGCCTAAGGTTTGTCTAGCTTTATCTTATGCAATTACATGTATGATACTTTTGCTTGGTAAACTGACAAGCCCTACATAACTTCTGTTCTCATATACATTCTTATTGAAAAAAATTAAATTGCTTGTCTCATTGTCATATTTTTAATTAGCTAGGCAAGTGTAGTCGCTGATGGAATTTCTGTCTTTTTAGTTCTTTAATTATATTTGTGTGTCAGTTCTGAATTTTTTATTTTTGAACTTCCTTTTTGGACTGAAGTGTACCATACTTCAGAACAAAATTCAATATTCCAGTAATATCTGTATGAATACTTAAATCAGGTAAAATAACTTCCCTGTTTCTGTGTAAGCTCTGTTTGAACATCAGAGATTTTCATTATTCTGTTTGGCCACAGTATTGCCCTCAAAGTTCACATTTGGCCAATTTTCTGCTTTGATTTTCATGTCTTTCTGGAAATGGATCTGCAGGTTAAACCTCTGCATGCTATAATGTTGGCCTTCATGCACTGGAGTCAAAATCACCAGTGAATTTAGACCTTGTGATATAAGCTGATACTTTTTCAGGTGATTAAATCAGATTTTAATTTTTGTGAAGATACTTTATAAATGTCAGATGACTTAGCGCTCATTTTTGAAAGAATAATTCACAATTCAAAAACAGCCACAAAATGTGTTCAAGCTTTTTATTGTTTTAGAAAGGAAGATATTTAGAGAGCAACACAGTGACTCTTCTTGTAATGCCTTTAAAACAAAATATTGCCTTTCCACAGTAGAGGATTGCAGCTTTGGCAGAGATAAGATTCATTAGAAAACTGAAGGAGTTTACTGGCTGAGAAAGTGGTAAATATTTTTGAATTATAGAGACACAAGTGTATTAAGGTCTGTGAAAAGAATACCAGTGGCTTTGATTATAAAGGATGAAGCTAAATAATGCCTGTTCTGCCTGCCAATGAAATTCTACCTTTGCAGGTACCCAATCAAATGGTACATAAATATTTTAAAACATTTAAGGAGATCTTCCCACTGAGGTGATTTCCAGTATTTTATACAAGGATCCCTTGATGTTTTGACTTTAAAATTCTGCTTGAATTCTGAACTAATTAACTAAGAAATAGTAAAGATTTTAATTTTTCTATTTATGCACTTTTTTCTGTGTACTGTGATGATGCTTAAAGGCACTGAAAGGCACAGGTAAGGGGTTCACTTTGCTAGGGAGTGATGTGTACCTGCATGAGAAGAAGATGACTCCAGAAAACTTTCAATTTAAATGTAACAAACAATGAGGTGGAGGTAAACAGATAGGACTGGAGTGATATAAAAATTATGTGAAATATTTATACGTTCATATTTGATAGTTTAAGCAAACCAGGTTATGTTTTTTTACTGCTAATTCATAGCTGCAACTCAGTCATCTTAAGTAAAATATAAATAACGAATACTGACTGCAAGCTTTTTGTAAAAATCTAGACCCACTGGAGAGTAGCCAGTCACCCAGACTTCAAGGCACTCACACCATATGGGAACCATAACTGGTGCTGTTGTCAGGTTATTGCATGTGTGTGCCTGTGCTGAAGGCTACATGAAGTCAAAGTAAATTACTCTCTGTTTAGCTTTGCATTGTTCTGAGCAGCTTTTATATTCCAAATTAATTAAAATATATTTTTCTGTGCTGCACTATGAAAAAGTCCATTTTCTCCTGTTCTTGTTCCATTGTACATACAGAACGAATTATTTTTGGGCTAGAGGAACCATTAACCTAACGATTAAGGTACATACCTGAAATGCAGATGATCAGAGGTTTTGTCCATGTTCTGATATTTTTTTATTACTGAAAGTGTCCATCCAACCTACCCATGCATAGAACTGATCTTTAGCCTTACTCTCTGGTCTGGTTTATGCTATTATTTACCCAACATGGAGGTGCTCTGTTTTCTTATATTACAGAATACTAATGGATGCTTTCTGGAATATCAGTTGTGGTAGCTTATAAGAACATCACCAGGAATGCTGAAAAATAAATTTCAACTGCTTGGTACAATAAAGTGGGCAAAGAAGACACTCATGCCCTAAGAATGGGATTTGATTTGTATAATCATACCTTTTAAATTTTTTTTTAATTGATCTTTTCGTCAGGGTACAGCCTCGAGAAATGCATGGGAGGGGAGGTGGGGAGAGTGTAGATGTGTTAAGCTTGGGCTTGTTGGTAGGTTGGTTTTGGTTTATTTGGCAAAGAAGGCATAGCAGCTATAATGTATCTTCTGAACCTGTGTGGAATTAATAGGAGGTATTTGTGCTTTTTGAGTTCAGTTCTTAGTGGCAGAAAGGTTAGGCTCTTCTATTCCCTTGTAATATTCCAAGATATAAAACCCATTTGTTTAACACTATTTCTGAAAGTTATTGTGAAATGTAGATTTCATATTTGGAAGGTTTTTATAGTGATTGTGTTAAAAAATACAGCTTCTGTAAGTTATTGTGCAGAGCTTCCAGAAAACTGGTCATTGTTTGCTAAAAGCATAAATCCTACAAGAAGTTTTGGTTAACTGTTTTATGTTCAAAGACTTCCATAAGACCATCTTTGTGAAATAAATAGATGCGAATTACAAAACATGGAAGACAATTACTAGTAATTTCCACTGAAAACATTCTAAAACCAACCTTTTATCACATACTATGTTTATCTGGAGTATAGAAAGTGAAATGGAAAAGCACTGGCACCCATTTCTTTAGGAGTATTTGGCAACAGGTTTGATTGTTTTCTTGTGGGGGCCTTTGGTGAGAACATTAAATGCACAATATGGAGTTTTACATTATAAAGCAAGGTTTAATATATCTTCATAAATCAATCCAAAATATTTCATGTAATATCTATGCAACAGTACTATTGGGGTATAATAGTGTGTATTTGCAATTTAGATATTTACGTAATTTTAAGTTTAGAAGAACCCCCTTTGTAACTATAATGGTTTGCTCAGGCTCTACAGTTCAGGCTGGAGATACGGCGTGTCTGGCACATACTCCAAGCTGATGCCTGTTGCTTTTTATAACAGTTGTTACAGTTCTTGGACATCAAGAAAGAGGGCACTAGATTCCAAAATTTCTGCATGTCTGTTGTCTACCGAAAATGTGCCAAATCCCTTCACTCACAAATGTATTGATCACATCACATCACACTTAAATTTTGGATATAAGAGATTCCATAAACTAAGTCACATACTAGCATGTTTTATTCCATTTCAGAAGGATAAATGTAAATTGACAGTGTTACACCAGTTTCCATTATGTTGGCAACTGCCAGGTTGCTTTAAACATTTTGCTTACAGTTTCAGCTCCAGGAAGCAGGAGCCAGTAGCTGTTCTACCATCATAATAAGCAAAATGTCACCATTCATAAAGTAAGGGTACTTTTATGTAAAACATTTTGCTTTTGCACCATTGACAAAGGTAATGAAGTTTGGCTTTAGTATAGATTAAGTCTCAGACTTCAGATTGCTTTTTTCAAAATTTCACATTACTGAAGTTTATGATATGTAGCAAGTGTTCTGTTAAAATCTGGCTGATTGTGGATGGGAAAAAACAGCAGCCTAAGGGAGATCAGCTTATTTTTGCCCAAACTCTGTGCTTCAGGAGATCTCTAATTTTGTAACATTTGGATAACAAACCTAGAGGCTGGCATAAAGCTCCTCTTGGCACATTTTAAACATCTTCTGGTCTTATAAAAAGAAGCTTGTCCCACTAAGCTGTACATTTGTTGGAGCTGTTTAACAGTAGCTGTGCCCTGCAGCTCTTTTAGTGATAAATGAGCCATTTCACATAAGGGCAATTGCAGCCAACTGTGCAGAAGGAATCATTAAAAAAATTTAAATAGACATTTTTGAAGCTTAAAAATGCGCAAACAAAGTATGTTAAATCAAAATATATGCTGCTCCTTTTAATGGAAAAGATTGCTACTGGCTAAGTCTGCCAGCTTCAATAGGTGTGCCAAAAAGCCAAGGAATCTGGCAGAATCCACAGATAGCAGTTCCATCTTTCATCTATATTTCTTTTCTGTATTTATCTTGCTTTAGAAAATGCAGAGAATGTCTTTTCCTTCTGACTTGGCGCTACTTCCAAACCACAGAAATACACAGAGCAGCTTCTTGCAATTGTTTAGCTCCCTGCACCAGTCTTATCCTTGTGACTGTGTGAATCATTTCTTTCTAATTTGGCAATAATAAGAAAGAAGAGCATTAAAATATTTTTATGTTTATGGAATAACATCTTAGCTGAACTGTCAGATATAAAATTAGTTTTCTTCATTAAGAGACACTGGGTTTAACGTGCAAGGACAGAATGCCAGGTAATTATTTTTGACATTCAGCTGATCAAAAATAGTTTCCTTGTATGTAAGGAGCTATTCAAAGAATCTGAACATAAGAAATACCAAGAGCAAGGTTCTTCCTGTAGAATCAATCACTCAGTTCAGTTTGGCTTCAAGCCCCACTTGTTGTAATCTCTCCTATATCACTGTTGCAAAGCGTGCTCTCTGGTACCTTTTAAGTGATAGGGCACAGCTTACTGATATCACTTTCAAGGTAAAGATGCTAAGGAAAAGCCCATTTTCAATGTGTGGATTATGGGATGGACTCTAGTGTTAATGTTCCTGGTCAGTGTTCTGTACTTTGGCATCAAATCTAAAGACCTGACAAGGCTGCCAGGCAGCACAAGCCTGATGAGAATTCTGTCCTGGCTTGAGTGAGGGCAGAGACAGGATATGAATTGTTGATGCAATTATGCTCATTTTACAATCAATTGCATGTGAAAGCTAAAATGTATCTTCTCCTGGACTATAAGTGAAAGTTCATATGATTTCATTTCATTGAAAATTTGATTCTAATTAATTTTGCTTTTATCGCCAAGGATAATTATTGGCTGTATTTACCAGCTGCTAGTCAGTGCAAAATTTTTTGCCATGGTTTATGATAATTCTTCATTCCTGGAAGCTTTGAAGAAAAAAATGTAGTGTTAAAGTGAGAGAATATTAGCCAGTAACACTTTTTAGTTACCAAAAGAGTCTGATACAGTGCAAATTACATGTTACCTTTGGATTTAGGGAAACTGTAAAGCTAGATAGAAGGTGCCTTTAGGCTGATTCTATTGCATTTGTGTTGAAGGTATAGATAAAAACAAAAAAAACTTTTCCATGACATAGGATTGAGAAAGCAGCAACTCATAAAGGTGCTTCCATACTGCTGTACAGGTATGACAGTTCCAAATACTAGGATAAGATACATAATTAGGGCTCTGTGGAAATAGAGAAAAGTTTAAAATATCAAGAAGATCTTTAGAACACCTAAAATCAAAATTGCCCCTCTGAAGGTCTTGTCCTTCACCAGTTCTTATCTACTGTCTACCATGACCACAGGTATGTGGGATGAATCCAGGATTATTTGCTCTTTGTATCTCTTACACTGTGTATGTGCAATCTGCACAAATACAACATTCATTAGATTGGATTAGCTCCTTCTCAGAATTCCAGAGAGACATAATTGCTGGACTCCAGGGGCATTATAGGCTAAGGGAGTGTGTATATATGAAAAGATGTCCGTCATACTTTGGCACTGATTTGCTGAGGATTCATGGTATAGAGAATATTTTATTAGTCTTTTGCTTCTCAAATCATTTTGTCTTTCCATTAGTTGACTACTCTATTGGTGTGCAATAATCCTGCTGCTGTTTGGAAAGGTGGACTTGATTGTGCTTGGATTTTAAGAAAGCATTGAGCAGCACTCTTCACCAAAAACTGTTAAATAAGTTAAAATGCTATGTGACAAGAAGGCAGAGTCCTAGAGAGGATAAATAACTGTTTAAAACTCAGGAATCAAAGTGTAGGAATTAGGATGAAGTTTTGGAGCCAAAGGATCTTGTCATTTAATATGTCATAAATGATAATCCAAAGGGTGTAATTGGTGAGGTCACAAACTGCTGACAATGCAGTTCTCCAGGATAAGTGCAGACAGAGACAATTGCAAACTGCAGCTCACAGTGCAGAACCACAGAGGTCAAATATCCTGTGCAGATACATCACAGCTCAGTGCAAAGCTTTCCATTTCATGGATTTACTACACTGACCAGTTTTGCACACTGCACGTGCAGCAGATGCAGAGGGACTGCCAGTAACTATTGGTTAGGACTGAAAAGATGTCCAAATGTTTGGGTGAGGCACTAAAGTCCTTGGAAACAATTTGGGCAGAAAAGTTTTCAGTGTAAGATACAGTTAGGGACGCCATGAAGCCCTGACTTTGCTTCTGATTGATCAGGCTGTTTCTGTTAATTCTGTTTCTGTTAATTCTGTTAATTCTGTTTTCTTTCTGCTCTTGGTCTCATAACCCAAGAATCCTCATGAAATTTGCAGTTATATGTAGGTGTTGTTTATCCTTAAATTTTTGTTGACATCCTGGAGTCATCCTGAGGGGAAAAACTGATAGTCTGCTTAATTCTTCCTCATCAGAAATGCATATGAGGGAATTGTATTTTGAGGAACCACTCTTTCACAAAATTTACAATATTCTGCATAAAGATATTTCTGTTCAGAGAAGGATGTTGAGTTCCTTAATTGTCATCATGAGTCAAGCCCATGATGCACTGTTTCAATGAAAAAGTAGCCTGGTTGAGTGGGGAGCTGAAGAAGTATAGAGTACATTCCCCATGTGGGAGTAGTACTTTCTCTTAAATCATCTTCCACGTACTGTTTTTATTAGGTGGCAGAATGTCTCAAACATACTCACCCAAGAATGCCCAACATGTGGTCAGTAAAGTTCTTGTGCTTGTACTAGTGTTGTGAAATAATGTCTTGGGTAGCTGGTTAGCTCCAACCATTTCATCCTACCCAAGAGACAAAGTAACCACCACACCAGGTTTAAATCATGAGTCTTTTTACCTTTTGCAGTAGCATTCAGGTAGAAGGTTCACATGATTTTTTTTTCCTGTGTTAAAGCACAGAGTTGCATGGTTTTAGAAAATTAATTTTCACATCTTCCCCCGCATGCTTTAACCAGCTTTAGCAGAGCTTTTATGCATGTGGTACAACCTCCACTTGCCCAAGCACAACTATAACTTTCCTTTTATAGAACTGAAAGAGCTCAAGCAAATGAATAAGCCAAAAACATTTCCAAAACCTGAAGCTTGGAATTGAAGTTGAGAAGTTAATTAAAAAAATTGAGGAACAGGCTTTTGTTCTAATCAGAGAAAAGCTTTAAATTTAACTTTTGTTAATTAATTTTTCATTCCCTACTTCAAAGTTGCATCTTTAGAGAGGGAAGGAAGCAGATCAAGGTCTCTAGTATTTCTGACATATAAAAGTCAGACAGGTCTTTTTGCTTGCTTGTTTGCATGCAACACAGTAGTTTTAAAAGTCTCTGATCTCACAAAGCTTCTAAAAGCCAGCAGCCATTCAAGCATCTTGTGGCCAGAGTCATTGAGTGGCTTTAGAGAGATGTTTTACTTATTTTTGAAAAAATATCTAACTGCCCTCTAAAGAACTGTATGCAAATCACAAATACTTTGGTTGAATATGGCCTGATTGAAGTGCTAATTCAAGCAACTCCCTTTGTTTCAATCACCAAAAAACCAAAGCATTTATCTGTCACAGTAAATGTACATGGTATTGTTTTTCCACAATGCAGTTTTTAAAAGCACACAAATTTCCAGCACCTGTAAATATATTTTATGACAACTAACGAATCTGTTCATAAAGAAATTTGTGTTTATTATAGGAACGTGACTCCTTAGTATAAAATAATTTGGTTTTCTCTAATAACAAAAAAAGCAGTTTGAGAATCTTGAGAAATAAATGGTATCATACATTTAATTTTCTGATATCATATATTTAGACTTACTAATATTAATGAACATGTGGACTATACCTGTACCCTTGTTCACTAACAGCCCCAGATCTTCTCTTGCTTCATCACATTCAGTTTCATATTTGTATGAATAGGGCTGATTTGTGTTCATACCATCTATACATTTATTTACCCTGTGTTCTAATTCAACATTTTCTAGTACATTTACTAGTCTAAAATCAAATTATATGTCAAACAGTACCACTCATCTTCCAGTTTATGTAAATATATGCACTGTTGCCACCCCCACATCTTAAAACATAAGACTATAGAACAGTCTTCTTGTGTGCCACAAAAAAAAACAGCTTTAAAATACGCTGGCTACTTATTTCAAATAAATGCTACTGCACAAATTCACAGGGAGAACGTCCTGTTTTATCCCCAGACTTTGATATGTAAGGTTTACTAGCAAAAGCACCTCACTGGTTTTGATTATAATGCTTGTACGTAGGAAGGGAGACCAACCCTTAGAGCATTGGACCTAAAGCTATATTAACTTCAGAGATCAAAATCAGTACTTTCAATTGAATACAGAAGAGAGTTTGAAGTCAGTTCATGCATACCAGTAGATCTAACATACTTTTAAAATACTGTTACAGTCAGATTATATTCTCAGATCCCTATTCTCAGGATAAGATGTACTTGAGAGAAACATTGCAAAATTTGTCAAAAGTCTGGAAACTGTAGTGTCCCTTTCCTGCAGTTCAGTATTGTTTCCAAAGACAGAATAGTTAAGAGTGCATTTCAGGCATATCAGACAAAGCAAAGGGAAAAAAACCCATCATATTTTCAGGGCATTGCTGGGAAATCAGGCAGAACCCTTTGGAATGTTAGGGTTAATGGACAGCTTAAACCTCATTTTTTTCCTCTGACTTGCTGCTGATAGTTTATTTGCAACTGCCCTGATTAACTTTCATATAATCTTCATATGATTGCTAGAGATAGGCAAAATTATAGTATTCATATCCATAGTAATGTTAAAAAATTTGAAACAAAACTGAATTAGCAATTCTTTCTCAATTTCCTATACTACCTCCCCAATAATGTTTGAGAAGAAAAGGAAAAGTAAAAGTCATTCTCCTGCAAAATGAAAAGGAAAGCAAAGAGTGAAAAAGCAGATAAGTATGGAAAAGGAGCAGGAAATGCAAAAAAGAAAGATTGGTCAGGCTTACAATGGTACAAAGGAAGGATAGTCCACAACAAGTTACTGAGCCAAAGTGAACTATGAAAGGAAAGGGATATCCACGACCCAAGTTTACATTTTTGAATGTCCATTTCATATAATAAGTAAGCAGGCTCATAATTTAATCTTAATACAATTAATTTCCATTGAAATTAAAAATAAAAATTTGAAATGTCACTCTATTGAAATTACAAAAAAAGTTCTTTATTCTCTCTATGCCATCAAAAGCCTTTTATATGTTAATCTTCTTTTGAAAACCACAGAGAAATAAAAATAAAATACAGAAAGTGGCTCAAATAAAAAATATGCTGTGAGACCCTAGGCTTCATCACTTTTGGATTATCAAATCTGCCTATTGTTTTTTATGGGATGACTTTCATATCCTGAAGGACTTTTTGTATATTGGAATGTTCGTGATTATTGAATTCTTTCTTAATATTGCGCCAAACATCTTAGAGCTGAATGTAGATTCAAGCTGTCTGCCTTTAAGGTCTCCAAGTAGTTGCATATAATTGTACCTTTTACACAAAGATTATAAATAATTTTGATTACTAGTTTTATTTAGCTACTTCACCTTTGCATGATATTTTTATAGGCAGTTAGATTTACACCTGAAATAGTTGTCAATATTCCTCTGAAATCCTGTAAGTAGCAAATTGAGATGGGAAAACCTTTAAACTTAGAGTATTTTAAAGTGGTTTGCAAATTTGCAGTTTTTAAACTATTCTACATTTCACCATTTGACATTTTGTTGATTTTCTCCTTGTCACTGATATTCACAGTTCTCTGCCCATTTATTGTGTCTTTGCAGAGAAGGAGGGCACCCTTCTCTGAATAACTATATAAGAAAAAGACAGCAAAACAGATGAGGTGAAGAGAGAGCTGTAGAATCTATTCATATTTTGTAGCTACATAAGCATTTGCAAGTATGTGTGTGTGTACCATATTATAATTCCCTTTAGGCATATAGGTTTTATGCATGTCTCCAAAGTAATGCAATGCAACATTTAACCTTTTTGGAGAATATGACAACTATATTCTTATTTTGTATGTTATTATTGGGTGGTCAAGAGATTTCTTTTCAAGAGTGCTGTGCCCATTCAGATATTGAAGAAATATGTCCCTTGTCCCAGATGCCTTTCAGTTTAGTTGTAACAAAGGAGGGCACTAAACAAAATAAACAGAAATGGACAGATAGCAGGTAGGAAAAATGGAAAAATGAAGCTGTACCCAGAAGGATTTTAAACCTCAAGTCTATCATGGTGTAAAATCAGTTGTGGGTCACTGAAACTGTTTATCCTAACGAAATAGTAAACATCTAATGGTAAAGTAGCAGTAATCATATGTTCAGAATACTTCACTGAGACTATCAAGCCCTACTCTTCTTTTCCCCTCACTTCCTGGCATTTTGTGGAATTCACCTTGCCAACAGTCTTTTTGTCCCAGGCGGTCACATAAGAAAAATTACTTGCCAAGGACAAATCACTTGTCTTAAGTCCTGAGACAGGTAAGATGGTTTAAGTGCACAAAAAACTGCAGGCAAGTTCATTCTCATCCTAACTTGGAGTCCTGCACTTCTTTGCAGGAAGTGCACAGCTTTTCCAGCTCCTGTACTCTTTCTGAGGGAGGATGGGAAAGATGAGAAAGAAGAGACAGTTCCTGGCCAGCCTGCTGGCTACCACTGTGTTCAGGTGTGCCTTAGTCCAAGCTGCATTCTTTGGACCTCCTGATACCCCCCAGCCAGTCTTGAGTGATTCCAAAAAGCTGCCTTTTTCCTGTGGCTGCCGGAATAGAGATGTGTTTCGTGCAAGAGAGAAAAGACAGAAATAGGACAGAAAGGAAAAGAATCCAGGTGTAATCTTCCCAGAATTTCTCCCACCCCAACCAGACAGCTTCAGTTTCCCTCTTTATGTTCAGAACAAGTGAAGTAGGCTGCACCAGGGGTTGCTCTGACTTTAATCCCGGGGAGGAGAGACCGTGTGCAAGGGGGAATCAGCACACTGAGTGTCAGCCTTGCCCATTTTTGCCTTCACTGGAATTTCTTGGTACTGGATTTTGTATAGCTGCTAGCTCAGTGTTCCCTGGTACATGGGACTTTAGTTTGAAACCTGTTTTCTTTGTGCCACCTGAGAAACAAACAAACAAACAAACAAAACACTCCAGAACTTATATTAGCATCTTCTTCTTAAGAGTCTGCGTATGGTCCATGTTGTCTTATCCTTTCGTTCAGCTGAAAAGGAAAATCAGGAAATTGGCCTGAATTTTAGTTTAGAAACAGTGACTTAGCTTAACCTTCATTATGCTTTGATTGTGGAGTATGTTTTATTATTTATAATTTAATTTTATGAGAAGTATTTTCATAGGAATATGTGTAACATAACACTCAAACTAGGTGCTTTAATATTTTCCAGTGTGCACTGTGGTGTTGAAAGTTAGAAAATGCTGGCTGGATCTAGACTGATACTTTCTTGGATAAGCTTCTACCATATGCTTTTATTTAAAGTATTTTTTTTTTCTTTTAAGTTAGATTTATTAAAAAAATGCGAAAATTTTCTTTTTTTGAAAAAGAAGTGTTACGCAATTAGAAAATCACAGTGCTAGAAATTTAGCATCCTTCAGGAAATGTTGCATGTAAAAGAAGCCAGATACTAAATCTAAATTTAAAAAAAAAAAAGGCAAGTTCTACCACCAACTGGAAATGCTATGTCAATCTACAAGATGTTGTACTGAAGTGTATGTCTTTAGTTCCAGGAATTCTAAGCTCTATGTGAACTCTGACTAGCTTCCCAGTATAGATATGAATCTTGTTGAAGGAGTTTGTTCATATTTCCTTCTGATTAGAAAAATTTAAATAAGATTTTACAGGGCAGAAAATCTAAATAACTCAGGACAAAAAGGGCATTAAGTATTTTTTAATATATTCTTTATTCATAATTTTCTTCCATGTTCACAGGACTCTGGAGTATTGAATAGGCTGATCTTTTATCTGTTTTGTGTGAGCAGGGAAGCCTCTTTCCAACAGCCTTGTTCTACACTTTCCAGTGTTTTAGAAAACTTGTTGTGAACACATCACATGACTAACCCCTTATTTAAAGATTATTCCATGCAAACCTCTATACTTCCTGCAAACATGACACCCTATGCTTCTTGCTTCCCCTCTCTGAGTCTGGAAGCTGCAGTGACTGTGGCTGAAGGAAAGTGAGTAATTCTAAGTTATTCTAACCAGAACATGGAGACCATCTGAGATTTTTTTCAGATTTAGTTTGTTGGTACAATACTTACCTCTGTTTTTTCTGCTTTTAAATCCCCTTGGGCTACTTCTTTTGTAGAAGTGAAAGAATCTAGAAAGACATCACTGTTTGCAGTGATACAGGCTAGAGACTGACATGCTAAGGAGCAGTTTTACTGAAAAGGGTATGGAGATTTTGTAGACAGCAAGCAGGACATTAGCCAGCAATGTGTCCTGACAGCAAAGAAGTCACAACTCTGGACTTACAGCAGCAGCACAGCCAGTTGGTTGAGGGAAGTGATTGTTCCCTTTAGCACTCATTAGATCACACCTAGAATTCTGCACCCAGCTTTGACCTTCAATGTAGAGAAGATATGGATAAACCATAATAGGTTCAGCAGAGGACCACGAGGATGGTCAGAACCTGAAGCACTGCTCTGTGAGGAAAAACTGAGGAAACTGGGCTTTTTCAGCCTGGAGAAGAGAGAGCTTTGAGTGGACTGAATACCAGCCTTGCAGTTCCTACAGGGAGTTCAGTCATCAAAAAGATGGAGCTAGGCTTTTCACAGCAGTGCATGGCAAGAGGATGAGAAACAATGAGCATAAACTAAATCAAGAGTAACTGAGCACAAGAAAAACCTTTTTCTCCACCAGGTCAGTCAAACATTGCAATAGGTTGCCAAAGTTGTTGTGCCATCTCTATTCTTGAAGGTTTTCAAGATCACAATTAAAGACTCTGGGCAACCCAGCCAAACCTTGTATCTGACTCTGCTTTGAGCATGACACTACGCTAGAGACCTCCTGAGAGCTCCTCTATTCTGAATTACCTTGTGATTGTGTTGTCATAATATCACAATTCTGAGCTAGTAATAGCAAAATCCTAATTGTTCTGAGTATTTAAATGATTTGGCTGTGCATTGCTTTTGGAATCCAGAAATGCTACATATGCCCTGTACATTCTCCAAACAGCTTGTATTTGTGCTTATTTACTGGTATGACGTGCAAACTGTGCAAAAATATTGGACTCTAGCCTTAGAATATAGATACCTGCCAACAGAAAATGAAGGCTACATGGTGCTGCAAATGCTTTCTCTGTCTATGGAAAGTGCCTTTTATGTGCCAGAAAGAAGCATTTATACCACATGCTTTTTTTACTGCTTCTCACATCTGTTAACATTTACATGTGTCAGAAAACAATACCTGAACAGTAAAGGAAAGGGATGCATGAAGTTCAAGGGTATTATATCAAGAAAAATGGCATGTCATATTGCACTAGTACATTGGAATAAAAAAAAGGAAAAAGGAAAAAGATTTCTTGGACCTGTCAAATATACCTAATACGTGGGTGTCGTTTGTATATACTATTTATGAATGCATTTCCATACCTGAATTGAATGACCCAAACTCTCAGTAAATGGAACTAAACCCATGAAAGGGTCAAGGAGTGCTAATCAGGAGGTGAAAGAATTATAAATGTCTTGGTTCATTAAAAAAAGAATAAATTTTATTTCATTAAAGGCAGAATTCATATCAAAATCTTCAAAGTTGGATTTGTAAATACAGAATTACCTACTTCTATTGAAATATTTTGCATTTTTGATAATCTTCTCTTCAGCTATCTTTTTGTTAGTACAAAAGGAGTAGGTTAACTGACAAATGTTGCTGCATATCCACAGTCCTTAGAGGCAGCTACTGTATTGGGCACTGTTTCCAAGAATAGTCCTTTGAAGTCTCACAGTGAAAATCCTGAGACACAGTGTAGTACTGGATTTTGTATGACGTGGCAGTTCTTGCAGATGTTACCACTGGCAAGTGATTTAGAAGAGCAGCAAATTAGAGAGAAACTGATCCACAATCCCCTGAACACAGAAGGAAAAAATCAGTATTTGATATCTTTGTAAAAATTGGTGTTTGTATTGGTTGCATATCTGCCACTAGTTCTTTAGGCATCTCTTTGGGTCTTTTGTACCAGTTTCATGCAGGATTCTGTGCTTTGATGCCTCACCCTGATTTTCCAAAATGCACCTGCAGTAAAGAGCACAGACTGTCCCCTACAGCTATTGTCATTGCTTAATATTGAGCTGTCTGTGGAAAGTGACAGAAAAATACATATTCTCCCATGTCTTTTGAGCCTAGGAAGAAGTAGTGGCTAAAATAAGAGATAATTAACCTTGAATTGAGTCCCACCTAATGTGTAGTCATAATAAAGGCAAAGGTCAATTTTTGTTTTTTCCTCTGTTCGTACTAGATAGTATATTTCCAAAACATTATTTTTGGTAAACATCTGCTCTTGCACATGGATACAAGTCTTATCTGAAATTATTATGGATGTTAGAGTTCCACATTGACTACACTGAAAAAGCCTTGCATTAGACCTGTGAAGATGCAATGAATAATCACATAAGGCATATGGTTTCCTTGCCCCCAAATTTAAATCCTAGAGCTTTACCAAAACCACCATATGAACAGCATGTGCATACATATTTTTGGGTTTGAGTCAGGGATATGAAGGATCTATAGCAGATTTCTTCTGTTGCACAAGAAAGTTGCAAGGCACCCGAAGAATCACTTGGTAATTTAAGCTGATGAGAAATCAGCTCTTGACAAAGGGCAAAGAAGAAAGATCTTCATCTAGCAGTGTTTCTGAAGAAAAAAAATAGAAGTTAAGCATTTGATAAGCTTGCATTCTGGTCTTTATGCTTTGTAGAGCTGCTTTATCATTACAGGTAGACCTGTGGTCTCCTTGGTCTTATGTCCACTTGAACTCAGTGGTGAACCTTACACTGACTTCTCTGGTTGCTGACCCTGGCCCAGGTTTTGCACATAAACAAATAAAGTATAGAAACATAAACCTTTCTCATATCATTTCTTCTCATGTAATTTTAACTCTGGCCTATCCTTTCAGAAGGGTTCATATTTTAAGAGTCCTACCTAGCTACTTGGACTTAGATATCTGATTACAGTAATGGAAATTTTAAGGAGAAGGATTGCTAGAAAAAAAATTATCATTGATGCTTAATTGACATAACACTATATCTGACATAATTCAAGCCTATCACAAGCAGTCTAACATGTTGCATGTAAGGGTCAAAGGGTGAAAGGTGACTGGAAAGATGCTTGTTTTGTACATTTGGCTAACACAAATACTTCCTCAAGTACAAAATGCTTTGATCTCTCTAAGTAAATGCCATATGTGTGCAGCTGTGGCCCATGCCTCACGACTGTTGGAAGGTTAGGAAAAGGTAGCATATGAGTTTGATGTCTGCATTCAATTTATGCTTTTATATTTAGCAGTTCATAATTTTGTGTAATATTTTAGCTGTATGAAAAATATGCACCAGAGTTGAGTGATAACAGATTTCTCTGTGGTTTAACTCAACATTGTTTGGGTGAATACATACTCCTAAGTATTGCAGACTGAAAATACAGGTTTTAATTAGAGCTGTCTGAGCTTCAAAATACCTGAACTCACATTAAGCCTGGCAAATTTTCAGAAGTCTGGGGGTTGCGTGGAGCTGATTTAAGCTAAGCAAGAGCCTTCTCCTTTCCAGCTATATTGCATTAGCAGTTGCATCACTGACTTGCAACACACTGAAGTGAGATCCAAACCCATTATTAATGGTTTTCTGATATGTAAAAATGTTTTATCACCAAGGCCTGTCTTGTGTCATGCTCACATTGAACAGTACCTTACTCCCAGGGAATTTCCACTGAAAAATTTAAATGACTTCCAGAGTAAAGGATCTACTATACATGACTGAAAAGCTGAATCAACTCCAAAAATTTGGTGCCTTTCTTGAGCATTTGCTTTTCGCTTTTACATGTAAAACATCCCTCAAGATGTTTAATATGAGTAGTTTGCTGTGACAATAAAGAAACCTACTGCAGTCAGTGGGACACAAGAGTCCATCACATGAATCCAGTTTCATGATCAAGACCAAAAAAAAAAAAAAAAAGAAGCATGGCTTTGTTTATTAAAAATATCGAGCATGTACAATTATACTGGTATACTTTGGAGGGAAAATTGTGACTCATGACTCACATAAGCATGTGCAATTTCTCCTTACAATAACAAAAATACAAATCACAACCAACACACAGACATAGTGCAGTGACAATAAGAAAATAAGACATAAAAATATCAATTCACACGTACAAATATGATAAAATATAATGCATTGCACTTTTATGTGGATGTGAATAGGTATATGCATGCAAAAGTATACATGTGGTAGGTACACGCATATGTATAATGCAGTGTTGTTAATATGATTGTAAGTATTTTATTTATCAGATGTGTGGGTTAATGAATGCAATTGTTCTAGGTATTATTTGAATGTTATTGAAACAGAAGCACACTGATTTGTTTTTTTCTCTTCTGTGTTTTTGCTAGCTCCTACTGGCCATGGTAGGCTCTACAGATGACACTCTGCAGGAGGCAGCAGCTGGTTGCATAGCAAACATTCGCAGATTGGCTCTGGCAACAGAAAAAGCAAAATATGGCTGATGCTTCAGCAGCTTTTACCAACACACTTCTTTAGCAATTCAGCTACATTTAAATACACAATTACTCCTTCTAGCATCTGTATTTCATAGCAGAGCTCATCTATCTGAAGATAATTTAATAAAAACAAATCTGTGGAAACTTATGTTTGTTTTTGAACTTATGTTTGAACCCTTACATTACTGGTTTTTCACCCCTAGGTTTTATAAAACACTCATACCTAATTTTGTTGTCTTTTAGCATTACATCCATCAAAAGACCATAAATTAAAATATGTAAAAGACATTTTCTACAGTTGATATGCTTTTGTTTTAACTGATTGTAGATATACATGGTTTTACTTATCTGTGACATTACAATAAATTTTTTCTTCTCTATGTGTGTGGTTATGCAGCCATTTATGAATGTCTTGAACAATTCCCTGCATTATAATCTAGTCCAGTCATCCTCTCATTATGTTTTTGCATGTTGGATCACTTGTGAGTCACAGGGGAGCAGAAAATGCAGATACATGGATCTCGCATCTGGCATTATATAATGACTGCAAACAGCTGTAGCAATAGATATCACTCCAAATTTCCCATTTCTACCAACATCAAACAAAATAGTGCTTAATTTTATAAGTAGCTGGTGAAATGTGATTTAATTAATGTGTTTAACTCAGCTCTGAATAAAGAGTCAGATACTAGATTTACATTTGCACATTATCTTTTTGTGGTTTTTATTTTTTAAACTGAAGACAACATTGTATTGATGTAGTTACTTTTTGTTCTGTGTAAAATTGTGTCCAGGATTACACTTGCTTTCAAAAATGCACAGAAATTATTATTGATATTATAAATTATAGACTCACTGTACATACCATGCTAAACAAATAATGCTAGGGCATTTCTTTGAGAGCAGTAATGTCTTAATTACAAGTACAGAATGCTGACAAAAATGAACACGGCAAATATTTAAATGACTTACATTTGTCAAGGACTCACTTTTGAATTATTTTTTTACTTCCCTTAATAACTAACAATTTTCTTGGTTTAGAAGTATTTTGTAATTTCATCATTTTCCTCCAACTAGCATGACTTCTCAAAGCAACTAACTTTCTTGCTGACAGAAGCTTCTGAGGAAGGCATAATGCCAATGCACCTTTTTATTTGTGTTTTCTCTGAAGCAGACATGAAGACTCATTTAAAATTTCATTTTGGAAGACTTGGGCAATTCTGAAAAAGGAGAATTACCTTAGGGGTAATTCTCCTGGGCCCCTTAGGGGAGGTGTAGAGGCTATTTTAAAGGAAGCCAGCTATGGACAGATGCTGACAGTGTGGAAATCAAAATATCAATCCAAGTAGTATTTTTTGATCAGTGCAAACACCAACAGAGTCACAGGGTTCATTACAAGCTCCATCAGCACCCAGTGATCACGTAAATGCTATTTTAGGTTTTTTGAGCTTTGCCCTACAGGCCTGGTATGTTGTTTTGAATAAACGTGTCTATATTATTATACTGATGTCACAGCAGTAGTAGTGTCATATGCTTCATTGCTATACCCAAAAATACTTCTAAAATAAATGCTAATTGCCAAATTCATTTGAAAGAGAAGAGGCTTGATTTTATTTTTGTCTTTTCTGTGAGAGAAGCTGTGGATACAAATAGTTTATCACAGTCTCACTTATGAATAACACGTAAAATGGTAGCTTATTTTTCTAACTGTTGAAGGGCAAAAAACTCCCTGAAAATAACTCTTGTCCTTAGCATGACCTCTCAAGGCATACTTGACTGTTTAGTGTGGATTTCAAATGGAATAAGTTCTAAAGCAAGCTTAATTTTATGATACAGGTGTCAGGGCAATAAATGTCATGTTACTGACAATGAAATGGCCTCAGTTTGCCATTCTCACTCACACTGGTAGCCCTTATGCCTCCAAGTAGTTAATCTGAAACCTTTATTTTAAGACCTCAGACAGTTAATCCCAGACTTAAGATAACTTACTTGTGCTGTTTTCTTTTCCTTTACCATGCCTGCAGTTTTAAAATTCTGTACAAGGAGAAGAATTGCCGAAATGGATACGGATCACCACACAGGCAAAGCACTAGTATTAGAAAAATACATGTTTTTGGCCAAAACGGGTAGATTCCATGTAATTAATATAAAGAGATTTAGTTGTTGGAAAGTGAATAAATGAATGTGATCCCTGGCCCCTGTGAGCGGTGCAGTACAGCGTGTACATTTGAAAAGCTTCCACTTTGTCCACAGATCCGCGCTGAGTTTCACAGCGCTGCAGCCCTCTGAAAAGGGATCCTCACAAAGCTGGGTCCCCCACGCTGCTCACACAGCCCTCCAAGCCTCCTGGCAGTGCCCACCAGCCTATTCAAGCCCTGGCACCAACCCAAGGCACTGCCACCGCCCAGGCCCAGCATTCCCACCGCCTATGACCAGGCATCAGCCAGCTCCCTCTACCTGGCTCCCATGCTTGGAAGGGACATGCCTTCACTCCTTGCTCTTTCCATGCTGCTTCTTGTCCGTGTAAACCTGTAGCCTCTTAGGAAATATGGTTATACTGCATATGGGGTTCAGTATTATTTTCAACTCAGAGCAATTCAATGTACAAATTATTTAGTTGCAAAAATGTAGTGATTTAGAAGGGAGAGTCAGGCTTTGTCCTGTTCATTTGCCATCATGTGCTCAGTCTGCTCCTTTCATGTTTTCTCTACGTTTCCTATAGTTTCACAGTTTTGTAATATGTCCTTTTTTCCAGTTTATTTACATTGATGTTACCATCAGCAGGGAGTATCCATCACTTTTCACAGTTTCAGGAGCCAGGTCCCAGCTCTGCAGAGTGCCATGCTCCAACTGGCAGTCACAACGCTAGGCCTGCTCTTCACCAGCTGCTCATTGTCAGCTTTGTTCCTCAGTTACACTAAAATGTCAAAAACCATGGAGTCCAAGTAAGAAAATTTGTCATGAGAAAGTGTTGTTTTGAGTATGGAAATACTAGAGTTGATGAGAAAAAAAGCAAGAGAAGAAATCTTTCACATTTATGCAATTATTTCTGGAACCTTACAGGCCCACTACATCTTTCAGTCTACACATCTGTCAGCACCAAGATAGCTTTTCTTCTACCACTCCATGACTATATGATTTATTGCTTGGTGACAGATAACCATTATCAATAATTTAATTGTCACAGGATGTTCAAACTACACATTTGAATCTGGGATTTATGTTCATTTCCTTTTAGTGTTCATGCTAATGACAAGTGCATGTGCTCTGACACACGATATTGTCTCAAAGCTGTAAGAGAAATATAAACTTCACGGCCTGGGTGCAAGGAATCTGTGATATATTAGGGGCTTTGTTATTCTGTTCCATCACCAAAACTTTCCTTTGGAAAGTAAATGAGCTTGAGACTCACAGGGCTGTCTCAAGATTTAACTCAGTAATATGCTTTAGGCTAACTGATCACTTTGTGTGAAAGCATGGTACCTCTTTCATTCCATGTCTCCTAAAATGAGTTGAGTGAGCTGCTTACGCTGGGGGTCAGGTGTGAATCATCCCAGGAGGCTGAACTAGATAATATGTTAGTTTAAGAATTTCATCTCATAATAAATTAAATGGTTGTTCCTTGCACATTTCCACCAAAATAATCTTTGTTTTATACATGACAGAAGGATGACTGCGATGGAAACATGTAATGTGTTTCTTCAGCAGTGGAATTCAAGTTTCCATGCAGGCTGTTAGCAGAACTTATTTCCAGTCAGAAGCTGACTGCTCCCCAACTGCAAATTGTGGTTTGCCTCTTCTGTAGCCACTTAAGCTTTGCCACTTAAGCTTTGCCACACACTCAGGATCCAGAACAACAGAAGGAGGCTGTGATGCATCTTGGCCATTCTTTAATTCAGACAACCTAATTGTGCACTATTCAGTGACCTGGCACAGGCCAGGACCAGCATGTTTCAGCCACAGCCATTGCAGTGGTAAGTTACATGGCACTGTTTCTAAAGGAACTGATTTTGCCACTTACTGTTCTCTCCCTCGCTTAAACAGTGATGTTCCTCAGTGTTTAATATCTTGTTGCTTTGGTTATTGAAAGCAGCCAAAAGTCACCCATTTTCATGAACATTTTCCTTGAGTGCAATTTTTGTTGTAACTTGTGCTTTTCTTCATTATCAGTTCAGTAATACAACTTTCCGGGAAGTGTTTCCACGGACAGCATCACCATGGCTTGTATTTATGCTTTTGACTTGTTTTTGTGTTATCTGCCAGACCCCTTTCAGTTGGCAAGTTCCTTTCTCTTTTCCAGTTGTTGTTATTGGCAAATTATGTGTTTTTACCCTGGTCTACATAGAGCACAGGACCCTTCCGTTGCTTGATCTTTTACAACTGCATTCAATTCTACTTTAAACACAAATGTTTTCCTTCTGAAAGGCTCATCAATGCAGGTAAGGAAGTGTTGACTTTGGCTTCCATACAATATGATGTGACCTAATCCTGCCACTTCTGTAGTTCTGCAGTGACACAAAGCCATCTTCACTAGTTTCATGTTCCATCATTTGAGAATCCTGACATGGTGACAACATAGTACTTGGCCAGTCAAAACTTTTGCCTCTTGTTACTTTGTGTATTGGAAAAGGACCATAAGAATGACACTGTAACTAATGCTGAACTATGAAACAAGAGGTCATAAACCAGTGGTTTTCAGTCAACTCCCCATTGCACCAGGATCCTGAATGCCTTTAAAGCTGCTCCATTCTTCATTAGGTGAGAAATGGCTGAGAAGCTTTTGGGGGTTGAGACTGTTCCTTGCAATTGGTAGTGGTAGTAAGGTTTTGTCCAGCCATGCTGTGTAACACCCCACTTCTGCAAGGGCTTGGTGAAGGCAAGAAAGCAAAGCTCAGCACCTGTGCTCCAGTGGGTGCATCTGGCAGCAGAGTTTTCCTTCCATGGCTGAGCCTTGAACCATGTCTTCTAATATCCAGATTAAATACCTAGAGATTTGTGTCCTGCTTCTGGGGAAAAAA
>VXAX01003791.1:1441780-1456784 GCA_013399835.1 Leptocoma aspasia
AAGAGGCTTTAATAAAAATGGTAATTAAAAAAATACAGATGCTGATAAAATTAAAAACATATGGATATGGAGTTGGAATGATTTAGTGCTGAAAAATGTTGGTTGATTCAGTAGTAGTTAAACTTCCAAATAACTTGTCTTGAACAAGCAAATAGTTATAAGTATTTGGCTATGTGTCTTTTTCAAAAAAAAGTGAACACAGATCATGTTGCTGGTTCCCTCTACCACTAACTGGTAAAGGCTGCACTATAAAATTAGTGCAGTAAACCACTCATCTTTCCAATTGCCACATTCTCTGCCCCAGTTGACAGCCTTTTGGGGCCTCCTTGGCTCCTCAGCAGAAAGCACCAAGTGCAGTTCTGTTGCTCTAATGAAAACATAACAACAACGTCTGGGAAGCCATAGAATGATGCAATAACTGTACAGCTCTGCTTCCTTTAATGTGATGAAGCTTGCATATTTGCCTGGCTCCAGAGTTTTACTCCTGCCAGTATTGTACTGTAAAGAGACTTGGCAGAACACGTTCAAAGGCTGTTCGTGGTTTTTCACTCAGCATTAAACCTTCCAATGACGGAAGGGTGGGGGAACACATATTGGGACAAACAGACACTCAAAAAGTCAAAGAGAAAGAGGAGAAGAAGGCTGGTGGTACATGGTCAGCAGTTATGTAAACCTTGGTTATGGGACTGGGGTTGATTAGGGCTGAGCTGAGACCCACTGGAGGACAGCATCATGTATTAAACCAGTGGGTCTGCTCTGCCCGCTTTCCAGGAGATGATGAGCCCAAAAAAAACCAACTCCTAATGTTCAGAGAGATCAGTATTGTTTCATTCTCATAACCAAAGTCGTGCTGTCCTTGATAACTGCTCAGTCACCATGGGTGCAGTAGTCAGAGCCTCTAGGATTGCCCATCTTTTGTCCTGTGTTTGCTCAGTGTAGGGAAAATCTCTGTCCCCGTGGCTGCCAGTCTTGCTCTGCAGACCTTCATTGAACTCATTTATGGCTGACTCCTTTTTAATGGCACCATTTGGAAAGCAGACTACCTAGTCCTCACCCCTGCATGAGGTTAGGCAGGAAAATATTCAAAGTGAAGCTGGAGCAACTCTTGGAGAGAACTATTCCACACACACTTGCAGATGAAGGGCAAAATATGTTCAGAAACAGAAGTTATGGTCAGATTGATGCCTCCTTCCAACCCGTTCCACAACTGTCTGTGGTGGGGTGTCATGTAAAAGGAAAAATATTTGGAAAAGCGGACATCTGTGGGCCAGCCTTGGTATGCTTCCCAGAATGTAATGACTAGGTGAATGTTTTTCAGCACAGCAACTGAGGAATATAGGTGACTGCCAAGCGCTGAATCTGATGTGGCGTGAAGAGGTACGAAACAAAGAGGAGTGATTCGTCTGAAGAAAGCGAGGTTTAATTATTTCCAAACTCGGCATTAAAAAAAAGCACTACAAAACAAAGAAGAATGACTTGTCTGAAGAAACTGAGGCCTAATTATTTCCAAACTAGGCATTAAAAAAACCAGCAACCCAAAACGGAGCTCTTTCCAGTCCCCTCAAGTTGCTTTTCAGATTTTTGCATACCTTTAAGACACTTCCATTGTGTGGACATGCTCTTGGGGCTCTACAAGTATGGCTGTAGACTCCCTACTGTGGACATTTCTACATCAACAGTTACTGAGATATATGTTATGATTTTAGTTCCACTGGCAATTACTGATATCTAATTACCGCTTTATCTGTTCTGAACTTTGTAGGAATGTGTAATAGAAACCACTTCAACTTTTGCTAGAACTGCATTTGAATCACATGTGTCCTTTCCTACAAGACTGCCACATCCACACCCACCATCCCAAAAGAGCTGAAATATATTTCAGGTCTAAGAGGAAAATACTGTGTACTCTACCATGTACATTCTTGCTCTGAGAGATGAGAAATGCAGGCTCAACTGTCCCACAGCACCCTCAGACACTGCAAGACTCAGAGTCTCCATCAGAGAAAGCAGACATGAGAGAGGACAACCATTACAACTAGGGCAAAACACAACTGTGATGCTGGCACCTCACAAAGTACTGGCCAAAATGCTGAACTCCACAAGCAGTTTTAGCAATGTGAAGCATCTTTTTACAACCTCTAGTTTAAGTCCTGAGAGGCTGAGATCAAACACAGAGCTTCTCCATGGGCATTCCCAGTACCAGCAGTCCCAATGGAGGTTTTAGCACCCTGCAGCATTGGGCAGAGGGCTGATAGGCAGCCTGGGCTCAGGCTTCCACCATGCAACTGGCAGGGTGTGCACTGGATATGCATAGAGGCATATATTTTCATAGCAAATCTAAGTGGCAGTTTAGAAAAGCTGGCCCAGCCAAAGAAAACCTTGGAAAACCCTGCAGAATGAATCAATAAAACTGTCTAAGAATTTAATACAATGAGAAAGTTAGTAATTGTCAGAAGTCCATGAGATTTACATTTCTAAATTAAACAGGCCAATGAAGTAATAAGATTGTGCTTCTGTAATCAACTAGTAGCAATTTTACAAAGTTGTAAGAATGTGGAGGGAATTCAGTTACAAAATGTGGCTGCCACCTGCAGGTACCCCTTCAAGGTTTCGTTCAAGAAAGTCTGTGGAAAAATAGGTGAAATCTCACTTTGCTCAGAGAGGTAACATTTTGCCTTGGCCAGTAGCAAGTGTGATTTGGCTAGTTATATCTTGAATAACTGCAAACGAAATTATGGCAAAACAGCTGACTGAGAGCCAAAGGGAGGCTGCAGGCTACCCCTGGAGAGCTCCTGTTGGCTGAGGATGAGCTGCAAACCCAGCCTGCTGTGACAGGAACACTGCCCTGGGCAGCCCTGGGTGATAAGTAACTGCATAAAAATTCCAGACATGGGTTGTAGGATATCACTCCTGCCCAAGGAAACTCTGAGGGGAGGGATGAAGGAGTCACTTTCAGTGATTCCCACTTGTTGAGCTGATGTGCAGGCACCCAGTGTGCTCCAGCCCTGGGTGCACGACTGCACTCATGCTCTCTGCCTTTCACCTGACTCTTTGCAGCAGGGCCCAGGTGACAACAGCTTCACCTTCAGCTGCAGGGGAGGTGCTGGTCAGTCACACCACTGTATGGAAAAAAGTGAGCTGGGAAGAAAGGTTTTGTTAAGGAAGGGCTTTAGCAAGGATCAAAGAAAGATTATTTAGTTTCTTAGCCTGATAAACACAGATTTGGGGATCCTGCACAATGGAATGGCAACCCAGGCTGCCAGGATCCAAAGCCAGCCCCTCTTTTGAGAAATCATTCTGGCCGACCAGGGACATGAACCAACGCTGCATCTACTCAGGAAAGGGATATGTGGCCTCTACCACTCTCATGCTGCTCCCTTTTCCATAAATCCACAAAAGTACATGTCTCCCTGCTATGAGAAGAGAGCTTCAGAAAGTTTTAAAGGAATTTTTTTCTAGTGGAGATCCCATCATGATCTGTGAGCCAAATGCCCTGTCTATTACAGCATTAACTGAATTTTGTGGGGATGCATCTCAACAGGGCATTCCTCCAGCCTGTCCAGACCCTGCTGCAGTGAGACCTTGAGTCTGACAGCCCTGACAAGCAAGGGAGAAGCAAAAAGACTTGAAGAATGAGCATGTGCACAGGCCGTCCTGCCTCCAGCTCAGACTGTCTCCTTCTGTCTCAGTCTGATAACCGTACAGTCTCCCCAAACCTTCTCAGATGGCTGCTGTCCGGCCGATCCCAACAGAAGCAGGGTGAAAGAAATCTCACAAAGGGCTTGGTATCTCTGTGAGCAGTCTCAGTCGCTGGTAGATTAGCAATGCAAACAAACGAAAGTGTCTTGGAACTAGCCAGGGACTTTTGGCAAAGCCATGTGTTTGTGACTGCTACCTTCATTGGAGACAATTGACGTGACTGTGTCCTTTCCAGGCATTTCAAGCATTTCTGTATTATCAGCTGCCTGGTCCAGGGCTGCAGAGTCCATCCAAGGGAGGACTGAGGTATGAGGACTGCTTGAAGCAGCTCCATGAGTAAAAGCCTTAAAAAGCTGGATCTTTTGTGTAAGAAATCATATTCCTTGGACAGTTTGTAAATGTTCATTGTAAACTATCTAGTGCTGCTGCCAGACAGAATTACCTTAACTGGGATTTTATGGCTCAGTCCGTGGAGTCTCCCACAAGAACACAGGCACAAATCAAAGTGCCTTTTTTTTGAGACACAAGAGCTCCAGGTGGGCTCAGTTTGCAGCCTTTTACAGTACAGTGGCTGTGACAAAATTGAAAAAGATCTCAGAATTGAGTTCTCTGAACTACAGGAGGCCCAGTGGGTGTCCTACTCCAGGACATCTTCAATAAAACCTGTGGCATGTCACTTGTGCACTGTAGAAGGCCATCTGTTCCTTCCCAGATAGCTGCATCCCAACCCATGGAGGCAGATATTAGAGGCCACTGAAGGAAAAACAAATGTTGAGAAGGAAATCAATTTTCAATTCAAATACTATGTAGCCAGGTGTTTTTAGTCCTGTTATTGTCCCTAGAAAGGTGAACAGCAAAGTCTTCTTCTAGGATTTGGCTGGTCCTGAAGTGCCCTCTTGATTTGAGATTTTAGGATTCATAATCCCAGGGCTGCAAACTCTGTACTATATCCTGTAAATGGCCTGACAGCTCTCGGCTTGCCAGGCAGGTGTTTTCATGCTCTGATTCACCCATCTGCAGTAAGACACTAATATCTCAGCTGTCCTTGGGGACAGTATCAGCAAAATACTAGAGGTCTCCTCTCATTTATAGCAGTGACTTGACCCTCTCCAGCCAGACCTGACAGGGTGACAGCTCTCCTAAGGACACCAAGTGTTTGAGCCAACCACCTGGTGCCATGTGGTGATGCAAAGTTTGCAATTCATTAACAGATCCGTTCAGGAGATCTGGACTTTCACTACTGCCCTGGGCAGTCCAAAATTCTGTTCACTTTCCCTCTGGTTAGTGACTAGTTCATGGGCAGGGTGCTCAGCTCCTCAGCAGTGGCAAGGTGTCCCTGCAGGTGCTGCATGGACAAGCTGCTCACAACATCCCTGCAATCCTTTCCTTACTGAATCGGTGAAGAAAAAATACAGGCAAGTAAGGGATGCACTGGTCTGTTAAGACAGGCTGGGATATGCCTGCTGGAGAAGGTAAAGTCCAAAGGGCTTAGCTGATCTCCTCTGTGCCCTGGGAAGCACACATGCTCAGACATCTGGAAAACCTTGCTCTGCAGAGAGATTTGTAACCTCACCTGATGCCACCCCAACTCCAGAGTGGGTGGAGAGCCCCTCTCCAGGAGAGCACAGCCTGCCGTGTGGCAGAGCACATGTTGAGCCCATCAGTCTGGAAGGGCAGGAGCACCTCAGGGCAGTGCTGCAAGTACTGCCCGGGCAGTGCCAGGATGGGCAGGCACAGCACCAGCACCTGCCCCATCCCTGCCACGGCTGCCAGCCCAGTGCACATCCCACTGTGGAGGAGCCCACAGGAGGAGGCTACAGCTCTGCTTTGTGCTTGCACTTACTGCCAGCATTTACCCTGGCAGCTGAAGCAGTTAACTTTGTAGCATTCCAGTACTTTGTGGAAAGACTGTGAGGTGACCAGCACCTGAGTCTGCTGACAGCTTTGAAGGAAACAATTGAATTATGCAAACCTGAAACTGAATCTGTCCTTATCCCTGGGGTACATCCCCACTGATGGCAGTTGCAGTCTTTCCCTGGGCATCCTAGGGCACCTTCTGTCCCAGTCCTGCAAACACTTACTGGAGGCTTATAGTACACCAATAAGGAATTCTTGCAAAGTCAATGGGATAGCCAGTGGGATAGCCAACATTTATGTGTACAATCAAATGTGCAATTTGGGTCTGAGCACTTTGTCATATCCTTGGCCTGTGTTTAAAAAGAAAAAGAAAAAACATGAAAACCCACAAATCACATTTAAGCTAGCAGAATGATTTATTAAGAAAAAACACTGATGGATTTTTGAAGTACTAAAAGGGTTGAAATAGTCTGAATAGAATGAAAATTGACGCGAATTTTTACCACAATGCAAAAGGAACTCGAATTATTCTAATAAGAGTTTGCTTTAATGTTCGTGCATGTCTTCACATCCTGCTTTTGGCAATGGCCAGAAAAGAACTACTGAAATACTGTGAGAAAAGCTGTTCTTGTGTTATTTCTGGCCCTGTTGTAATGCATGAAATCAGGACATCTCATGAGAGAGACTGATATTCAAGATTTTCAGTCTATTTTTCAGATAAAAAAGTCTGGATATATATCTAAATTTCTGGGTTTAGTCATGGCTAGATCTCAAAGCAACAAGTAAAGTATCTGTGAGGTCACAAGTCAAATAGTTACAATTCAGAAGAAAGTATAATAGTTATATTCAAGTAACTTGGAGGCAAAAAAACCTGTGAAGCCAATATTCACTTGCCAAGCTAAGGTGGATGTCTCCTCATTCTCAAAATAACTCTTAATGCCATCGGGGAATTTCTGAAGTTTATTCAAAGGGTGGATGGGGGTAATGATTAAACCTAAAGTGCTTGGAGACACAGTGACTGTCATAGGCATGGTTTTGGACACGTGTGTGGCTCTAATCTGTCTAAAAATCATTTTTGATAAACACCTTTGGGATCCAAAGAAATGAGGGCTCTATGAACTATATGTTTTCTGGTGCCCCTGCCAACTCTGAATAAATACACTGTGTGTGTAGCCAAGGTCTTGGAGAATTATTTCCTGAAAACTACTTACTTTAGAACCAGAAGGAATTAATGAAGATGTGCCAGCTATTTCCTTTGCTGGCTTGCATGCCTCAGCCTCACCAATATTAAATAGTAACAGTGTGTACATGAGTTATGCTGCTACACCTCATGTTTTGCACCCTGCAGAATCCATCTATTCTGTACACAAGCAGGAAAGCACAGACAGCGAGTGTGTTGCCTCTCCTTGGGTATCCACATTCGAGGCTTGCAGTAGCCATCAAAGCCAAATTGCATCTTGAGTCTCTGGCTTTAGCCTCTGCTAAAACAGCATTTGTGTATTTGACAGCTATTTACAGAGGCTGAACCTCAGTTCTGCTAAAAAGGAGATAATACAGTTATCAGCACTGCTTAAACAGATTAATATGATTGGCCTGACTTTTTGATCTGCTTGAACAAACATATTTATTATTACTGGACAACTTTCAGAAAACTTCTAAATCATTAGAGATTTATAAATTTTCAATTATGTAAGAGCTAGAGTAGCCAGGGAGATGTTTTTGTATGACTGCAAGCAATGAGAAAAGAGATTTTCAAACTCAGGCCAAAAACATTAATTGCCAGACATCTTTAGAAGAATCTTCCCGCAACCTTATTTTATCTTTAGATATCTCAGGCTTCCTTTGCGGGAAACCAACTCCCCACTACGTGAGTCCCAAGCAGAGCCAGAGAGAGCAGGATCCCGTGTCCCAGAGGAAGCTCTCCCCGGGCAGCTCCGGGTGCCTGACTCCACACAGTCTTTATAGAAACTGGCACTAACTTTGGGGTTTTCCTTCAAGACACAAAATCCCCTCAATCACATCCGTGTTGCCGAGGCAACGCACTCCAACTCTCCCTGTCCTCTCCAGGACCCGATATCTACCAGAGGAGCTTCTAGACAGAAAATCATCGAAACCCTGACTCAACCACGCGAGGTTTAGCGCCGTGCAAGCAGCCAAGAGGCTGAGGATAATTCAGAGGTTTATGCAATAACTGGAGGACCATCAAACTGAAGCATGTTATGACTACTCCCTGTTTAAAATCCTAAAAGTCAGCCTGAATCTTGCATCCTCTCTGTCTTGTGTCCGGAAAACGCCTCAGATTTGGGGTTGAAAGTGAATACGCTCTGGGCTGACGTGTTGGGAGCTGCTACCCCGCGCAGAGCCCTGTCAGTACAAAGGAAAGAGGAAACGTTTCTACTGGTATTATTAACATGTCAGTAGCAGTGATAGATTCCAACTGAGATCAAGCCCTCTTGTATTAGCAGTGTGCCAAAAGCAGAGTAGGAAGTAGAGAAAGGGGAGGAAGCGTTATTATTCCTGTCTTACAGCTGCAGAAGAGAAGCATGGGGATTGTGAAATCCTTGAGGTCACACAAAACTGCGTGCAGCTCAAGCAGGGAAGGGAGTCAGGCCCTCACAGCTGCCCCCTCCATCCCCTCAGCCCACACGTTTCCCCCTGCCTTGCTGGGCTGGTTGACATTTTCGGATATTTGGGGATGCTCAAGAGCTGGGGCTGGTGGAGTAAGTCCCTGGGGATGGGTCCCAGGCAGATGCCACATCAATCACAGTGTCCTTGCACATTACTGCACTACCTTTGCTCTCACACACGTGCATATCCTCTTCTCTTCCTGCCCAAAAAAGACAAGTTTGAGCAATAATTCATCATGGTTTGAACCATTCTGCAGATAATTTCAAGCTACGGATAGACTTCTCTATCTGTAATACTGAAGAATATTGGTGGCAAAATTACTTGACTTTATGCTCTCCAGTGGAGCTCGATGAGAGAACAGGCATAAAAAGTAGGGAATTCAATAACACAGCATTGGTGTGTTTATTTTAGCACAGGTGGCTGAAGAAAAATTAGATTTATAATTATTATTGTTATCAACTGTTCAGCATTTATGCTTAACTTTTCAGAGCAGTGATTTCTGCAATGTGACCTGCACTGTTAATGTTAAATCCAAACAAATCCACATTCATTTTCCAACTGTAGGACAGACATCACCCTCTGAGATACTACATCAAATGGAACTGAGTCACTCCCTGGCCAGTACAAACACCAAAGATGTGATTTTGCTCTGACAATATTAAGTACAGAATTTAAAGCCCAGTTGAATGAATAAAACGTATAAAACATAGCAAAATTACTAATTTTGATTATATTGATACATTGCACGTAATTAAGAACATCATCCTCTTTGGGGATGTTTGCTGGTTTGTTTTTTACAGAATAAAGAGCTCATGTATGTATTTAAGGCTTGAGTCTCTGGCTTTGTATTCCTTGGGGCTAAAGCAAAAAGCTCCAGCTGAGGCGCGATGGTACAGACTGGAGCAACCCACACAGCTTGGCTCCACAGAGGGCACAGAACTGAAGAAACCAGGCAGGCCACAAGTGCCATGAGTGGAGTCTCCAATGGGGCACACACAGACCCCACCTGGATCCTAAACACAAAATGGAGAACAGCTCACACACATCAATGAAGCTAAATAACCAAGTGGCCTGACCTCGAGACAATGACTCTGTCCCAGGCCAAACTGCAGAGCTTCTGCTGACCACATTTCCTCTCAATTAACATTGCATTGCACACCATTTCCATTCCCAGGGAAACCACCTGGCCCCTCTCTGGAGCCCTTTTGCCCTTGTGACTGGCCACAGACCCCCAGCTGAGCCTGAGCTATGGGATGCAGGGAAAATATGTGTCCTGCAAACACCATGGCCCTCCTCCCTCTCCCTGTGCCCACTGCACAGCAGAGGCCTTATGGAAGGAGTTTTGTTTTACATGGCCCAAGGGGATGGAAACCTAAAAAATGCAATAAAAAATGGAGGTGGAGCAGAGAAGTGAGAAAAAATAAAGACCTTGAGCACAAGTTGGGAGATTGTTTTTCTGACTCTTTGGGGATGTGTTCAGATGGAAGTAGAAATAACTGAGATCCTTGTTTGGAGACCTTTTTTTTGTTTTGTTTATTAATTCTTAAGACAAAGTACATATATAGAACAGAACTGGGTCTTCCACCCTTCTAGATAAAGCAACAGTTATATGTTGGGGGCTTCCAAGTGTGCAGTTTGTCTGGGGCTTCTTGCAGCCACTAGCCCCGGTTTGAGGGCGTTATCAGGGAGACCACCCATAGGACCCTGTGCTTCCTAAAAGAAACAGGGGCCAGCTGCAGCTTTGGAAGAGGCACCTGCCCCCTCCTTATGTTTGCAAGATCAGCTCCTGACTTCAGAGTGGTCTCATGGTCTCAGCCCCACCACACCTGACAGCCATGACTAAAGCCACGCTCACAGCTTTATGGGTAACCTCTTCCTGCAGCTGAAGCGCCCTGGCCACTTCCCCTTGCAATATTACATATTGTAGCACAAGTCCACTCTACAAACCAGCCCATGCCCTCAACCTACTCTTTCACAAACACAAATAGCATGCAAAACTTTCTGGCTTGTGGAAGGCAAGAACTGGACCTTCACACAAGGTCATCTCCTGCATTTGTACAGGGCTTGTTTTCTTGCACCTTTCTCATCAGGTGATGTCTGGTCCACCTTTCTTGCAGCATTCAGCAGCCTGCAGACAGCAGACCAGCTCTCTTGGTGGACACCCTTCCCAGGTACACACAGTAATGAAATTCCTGAGTTGTGCTGAATGCTACACTGGAGCTACAGTCTATCATTTTATCTCAGTCCGCTCTTACTTTATTTGGAATTGAAACCAGGGTTTGATTAACGCTCACATCAGCCAGGTTTCAGAACACCCTCTTGACAACATCCTTGGTCCATTCTGTGCTGTTGTTGCCCTCCTTGCCCTCAGAGGTCCCCACAGTCTTTGGCCCTGCAGTTTGACAATATTACCTGTTGCAGCACCAGCACTAAAGCTGCTTTAGGGGTGGTCACAGATGACACTGATGTGTTTGCTTCCTGCATACATCATTCCAACACACCTTCTTACCACTTCGTCCAAACCAAGTATCCATAAAGAAAAGAAATAAGCACACATATTGTCTTTCAAGTGCTCCTTCAGTCTTGTTGAGAAACCTTCCAAAGCTCATTTCTCCACAGGTCTTTGCATGCAAAAATCAGGTAGCAGCTTCAGAACCTGTCTCTGCTTTCTAGTGGCCCAACATAATTGTCTCCCCTCTCTGATGTTGTATGCCCAGTATGATGACTTCACTGATTCCAAGAATGGAGCATTAAGACCCTCCTTGCTCTAAGACAGTGGCTATTCTAGGCATTGGTCCAGCAAATCTTCAAAAGAGGCAGTTCTTCCTTTCTTAGGACTCAACAAAACTCTTCATTACAAGATTTAACTTCAACCCTAGATTATCTTATTCCAGTGATCTGGGAGCTACCAGACTAAGCACAAAGAGCCCGTTCTAATGCTACTCTGCCATCTGTGGCTCCTCACAGAAGCAGACCAAACCCCTTTTACCCAACATGGTTAAGCACGTTCATCCTTGTCTATATGTGCCTCAGGACTTTGGTCAGCAGTGATCCAGCTGCTGTGAGAGATGGCAAGAGGTCTCTGCAGCTGCTTTACTTCCAAGTGTGGCTATTTTGTAGTTTGGATAACACCCCATTTGGAATAATTCTAAACAATTTCTCACCTACGCTCCTTCAGGCCTTTCAATATACATGGCCATAGATATTTAGCCACCCAACCTGCCATAGCACAGAGAGTGCCAGGAACATGAGGAAATTCTTTGAATTTCAAACATATATGTTTACTGTGAAGGAATCTGCAGCTGGAGGGAGGAGCTATGGGAATGCAACACCAACGAAATGTTTGCTGATGGCATTTAAAAAGTAACCAGAACAACATCAAAAGCAACATTTTGCTGGAAGTGGACACCAGGAACAAGGACTGTATTTAGGAGCATAGATGGAACCCTACTGAACTGGTTTTAGGTTTTCCCCCACTCATGGCTGGAGAAGGGGGCAACAGGCAGAGCAATGCTCACAGCCAGCCCCAGTGGTGCCATCTGAGCTCTGTGGCATGGCTGCCCACCCCAGGCAGCAGGGCTGGAGCTGCAGCCTCTCCAAGGGCTGGAGCGGGGCTGGCACTGAGGAGCTCCATCATTTGCAGCCTCAGGAGCAAATTCTCCTCTCAGCTTGACAGTACAGTTGATTTTTTTCCTGGCTCCTCCAGTGGGACACATTAGGACCCAAAGCACCACTTTTAGACTCTTTCTGCACGATATCCCTTGGAAATGTGCCTTGCTGCCCCTTTTTGGCATGCCAACCTGGCCTACCAGCTGTCTGGAGCTGGCACACAAGCATGGGCCAATAGAGGGGTGTTGCAAAGAAGAGTGTGTTTATTAATTCTTGCAAAGAACGGCAATGAGATTTTTGCAGCTCCAGCCTGGCAGGTGCCTAAAGTCCTGCTGTGCCCCGGGCTCCTGTCCCACTGTGGGATGCAGGGGAGCCACAGTGCTCCCATCAGCCGGTGCTGCATCCTCAAGGGAGCCAGCTGCAAGCTGCGGTATGCGGCCGGCAACTATTGACTCCTTTTTCCGTGCATGGAAGGGTAAGTAACCTTAATTAAAAACATGAAGCCCACAGTTTGTATCACATTCACGATGTTAAACAAGCTCTGGAAATAGAAACACTGTTTTCATTTAAGCTTTCCAACTGTGATCTATGTAATAAAATATGGAGGGGGCGGGCGTGTGTGAGATTTACATGTGATGATTTGGGAGATCTCACTGCTTTAGAGGCTTGTGAGGCACCGCAGTGCCAACTGCTCCTGCCACTGCCTCACCACGTTCGGTAATGCCTGCCCCACACACACTTTTGTTTTTTGTTTTTCTCCAGAACTGCTGTCCAAATGGTGACTTCTGCCCTCAGCTCTTGCTGCTGTGACTCGTTCTGGGTGTGGGGGTGGGATCTGCCAGGCCCTCCGTGACCAGCTGCCCTGGCTGCCCGTGCCCTGACCAGCTCTGGACAGGCAGGCAGGTGAGCAGCTCCTGGGGACCACACATGTCCCTGGGGACAGCCACATACCCTGCAAGTGCAATGATCCTCCAAGCCCATACCCAAACAGCACCATCACCAGCAGACACAGGGAAGGAATATTTTTGCCTTCCCAGATCCTCCTCCCAGATCCCAAAGCCACCACACGGGGAATGAGCATCAATTCCATCACGGTGGACAGGCAGAGGGAAGGCTCTTCCAAGGGCACTTGCTCAGTACCCTGCCAGTGCATGGACTGCCCCTTCTCCAGAGCCTGCCTCAGCCTGCAGGGCCCACAAAAACATGCCATGCCCCATCTGCACCTCCCCTCAGGCTCTGGGGACCAGAACCTGTGCCTGACCTAGCAGAGAGGATGGACCCCTCACCCCTGCCGTGCTAGAGGGGTTTGGAGAGGGGAGTGGGATGACAACAGAGCAAACAATTGTCTGAGACTGCAAACGACTGAGATCACCTTCCCGGGGGAGCTGGGTTTTGGTCAAACCTGTCACTTTCTAAGACTCCTTTTACTGTGACATAATTATAACAATATTTCCCATGTCATAAACAGTTCATCTGGGCATGGCAATGATCAGAGCTGCATGTTTTGCAGGAAGCTACTGATCAGCATGTTAGCACAGTCTAACAGGAGGCATTTGTCCCACACTGCTCCCCTATGCCCACTTCCGCCCCAGCTTGTTCCTGAATGCTCTGGTCAAGTCACGTCCTGAGGGGCAGCCTTACCAGGGCTTTGCCCAGAAGTCTGTGGTAGTGCAGGATGCACAGCCTGCACAGGAGCACTCGCGTGGTTATTTATATTTGTCTACCTTTTGTTTTCTCGGCAGGGGGCTGGCAGCAAGTTGTTCGTGTCTTTTCCTCCCACTCTGGGGACAGTAATTTTTCTCCCTGGACATTGGGGCGTCTTCGGTGCATTGCCCTTCCCCAACCCTTCCCTGCTTCCCGTCAGCAAATGGAGAAATTACATTCGGGTCGGTGAATCCCGATGCTAAGCTGCCCCTCTTCCAGGAACCCTTTCCCCATTGCGTGTGGCTGTATGACGTCACGGGGGCNNNCGCACCCGTGACGGCGGGGTGCGGGGATGGGGGTGAGCCCCAGGGAGGACCCCACGGCGGCTGAGCCCTGCGGGGCGACGGGCGGGGGTCCTCGGACCGCAGCACGTTGCCTCCTCCGTCCCCACCGCTCCAGCGCCAAGCCAGCGGAGAACCGCGTACCCTCCGCGGTGGCCTCCGCAGCCCAGGAAAACGGGAGGGAACGAGGTCGGGGTGATGGTAGGGGGCGGGGGGGATACAAACGGTAGCGGTATGCAAGCTCAGGTACTTTGGGGCCACGCTTGCGGGGACAAGGACGGGGATAGGGAGGTGCCATGGAGAGCGGGGAGTCGCGGCTGGTGCCCACACGAGGGATCCGCGCCGCGCACGTCCCGCCGGGCCCGCAGGCGCAGACGGCTGCTCCCGTTCACCCGCGGCGGTCAAACAACGTCTGAATTACATCCTTGTAAATATTGACTGTGGCCATCTTCTTCGTTTCTGCGCACAGAAAACCGAAACTTTAAGCCCGGCGGGGCCGGGCTGCTGCTCCGCAGGGCTGCGGGGGTGCAGGGGGCGTGGAGCGGCGGGAACAGGGGCACAGCAGTGGGAGCGGGCCGGACGCACCCGTAGACATCGCCGGCAGCTGAGCATCGTGTCTGTGCGGGAGCGCACCGGCTGCGCCGAGGATGCTAAAGGCGGCGGGCTGTCTCCCGGCTTGGATTGCGGGATAATTTACAACCCTTGGGCGGGGGGTAGGGGGGACACACGAAACACAAGAGAAGACGGGGAAGCGTGGTGGGAGATGGTTACTGGCATGGCATCATTAAACACCGGTGTTAATGAGTGGCACGGGGTTGTGGCTATGCCTTGCGCCCCCGACGGGGGTCTCTCCCGCGGTCAGCGTGACACCAGCCGGTGTCCTCAGCCGCCTTCCCCGAGAGACTCCCCCATATGGAGGGTGAACTGCCCAGCCGTGCACTGCCGTACCCTCAAATGCCCCTGGCCGGACTCCTACAGCCCCTCCACGCAGCGCCCCTCGACGCCGCTCTGCCCGGGCGGAGCCCGTGCCCTGGCTGGGGCTGCTGGGGTCCCCTCGCCAGCGGTGACTCCCCCCGGGGACGGGGAGCAGCAGTCCCGACAGTGTGAGTGGCTGCGCGGCGGCTGTGCCTCCGGGCGCCGGCTCTGCGCATTTGGTGGTCGTTAAAAACAATTTGTTCCCCTCCCCGTTTGGGGAGGGGGAAGGGGAAAATCATTCCGGGGGAGGG
>VXAX01003791.1:1459237-1580361 GCA_013399835.1 Leptocoma aspasia
CTTGAGTGTCAGCGGGAAATAAACCCGGGCGGGAGAATGAGGCTGGGCTGGCCCCGGCGCAGCGCGCACCGCGGCTGCGGGATGCGCGGCCGGCCGTGCGAGGTGCGGCCTGGCCGCGCTGGAAANCTCAGCGCCCCTTCTCCGCGGCAGGGCGCGGCAGAGCGGCGGGAAGGTGCGGCACAAGCGGCAGGCGCTGCAGGACATGGCGCGGCCGCTCAAGCAGTGGCTCTACAAGCACCGCGACAATCCATACCCCACCAAGACGGAGAAGATTCTGCTGGCGCTCGGCTCCCAGATGACCCTGGTGCAGGTAAGGAAGGGAACCCCTTACCCCCACCTCTAAAAGCCGCTCCGAGGCGTTTCATGGACGGGAGGGATGAGGACAGCATCGGCCGAAGCTCCCCTGTGAGCTGATACAGTGCTGGATATTGGGGAGCATCAGTGCAGCCAGCAAGAGCAGGGGTCCTGTGCACATCCTTCTTCCACTCTCCCCTGGGCTCCCCCACCCCAGCAGGACTGTCTCTCTCAAACAAGAATTACCACATCTGAGTTGTCGTGGCTGGAGAAGTGCTGAAGACAATTAGCAAAAAGTGTGTGCTTGCCCTCCTAGGAATAAATGCCCTCATCCTTTCATCTCATTCATAAATACAATGAAAATATTTTTGCTTAGTCTTTAAAAATTCTCAAGTAAAAAATATCAGTCATGGGAGAATTCAGCACAGAATAGAAATTGTTGAGGAAATTTCAGGTAGCTACTCTTCCCTTTTGAAAAGGGGTTAGGATGGAAACTGTTCTATTGTTCTGATAATAGTTGTCATCACCTGTTGCACAGACATCACTGTTACCATACACACTGTGTGCAGTGGCTCAGCACACACAGTCTTGCAGGAATTATCATTGTAATATAATTAGACACGGGGAGTAATTGTTTTGCTCTCAGGTAATTCTCCCCTGAAGTGACTGGTGGTTGTTTTGCTGTAAGAGGCATAAATTTTGCTGCAAATGTTTATAAATCTCACTTCTTTGTTCTCTTTGCCATCTGGCACTCTACTGAAATACGTGGTTAAATGCTATCAGTTGCCCAGTGATGCTATCTCAGGTCTGGATGCTGCAAAGATTTATGCATTGTGAATAATCTAATTTCCTTACTGCAAGCTACTGCTAGGTGTGTAAAATGAAACCCATGTGTTTGTGGGATTGGGTCCTCATCACTCTGCCTAACACATTATGTGTCACTTTGCAAAGGACACAAAGAGATCAAAGTAACCTAAAGTATTAAAAAAAACCAAACAAGTGGTAATTCAGCTTTGTTATTTTGAATGCCCCTTCAAAAAAACCTGTGCCATGAACTTCAATTCTAGTAATGGCAAAATGGGAAATTTTTACACTTCAGTACCTCACTATGAAACTATTGCACTAGAAAAACACTATAGCTTTGACAAAAATAATATTAATGTCTCAGAAAATGCCAGTTATAACTGGAAGATATAGTTAAAACAACTTCTCCTGCTTTTAAAAAATATACATGAAAGGTTTAAACTATGATTACATAAACACTATCCCTTCAATGGCACAATTCAATAGGAGTATTTTATTGGACTACGGCTCTTAGAATATCCCTGTATTTTTACATGAGATTTAAAACATATATCTAGAATATATGTTGGGACACTTTCACATTAATGACATCTTAAGGAGTTCTGCTGTTCTTTTAAAAATGCCTCGGAATGAACAGAGAAGGGAAAAAACTGGTGGGTTTTTGCAGGATTTCTCTCGTGGCAGCTTTGATAAATCCTGATGGGGATAAGAAGTGTTAGCCTTTATAAAAGCATTGAGTGAGCCATGGCCATTTCTCCACAGAGTATTATGATCTACATAAGGTGTAGAATAAAATTAAAAAGAGTCAGGGAGGGCTGCATTTAGCTCTGTTAGACCCCTGTGACTCTAGTGGATTTACACTGAAGCTGTATTTGACCAGTTTTGTTTCTATGAACTGTAATATTTGAAAGAACTGTGCAAACAGGCGTATCTGTCTTCATTTACAGAAGCACAACATCAAAGAGAAATCCCAGGTGTTTTCCCCATCTTTTTTGTGCAATGCTCTTTTAATCCAGGAATTTGATAGCATCTGTATGAGATGTAAATACATATGTCTGGCACCAGCAGTAATTCCTGAGCCACAAAGAGCTAAACAACACACACCCTAACTACTTTTTTGGATGCTCAAAAAGAATAAGATAGTAATTCAGTTCAAAATTTTTGTTCTGAAGAGTGAGAGAAAGCATGCCAGAGTGTGGTCTCAGTCACACTGGGTACATCTGAAATAGCTTTCCTGAAGGCTGTGCTCTTTCAGACAAGTGGTATAACCAAGAGCAGGTTTGGGACTGGGCTGTGGTGTCTGTTGGAAAGCTTTACCTCTGTCCCAGGAGGGACACTTTGCAAAAGCATCAACCAGGGCTGCCTAAAAATTGTTTTTCTAATCTAGTAATATTGTTGGCCATCATTGGAGAACCAGGAGTCAGTGTCTGATGTTTCCTCTGGGTTAAACACCTTCACGTTTGCTGACCTGTCTCATAGTTCCTATGCTTTTTACATTTCTCAGTGTTGTCCTGTGGTGTTTGCTCCCACAGCTTTCCACTCTTATGGAGGCTGTTGTCTGCTGACAGCTGCTCCCTCTTCCCAGCATCCCTCATATGCTGACACCTTGTCATCACAAGCCATAGGAAAGGCAAAAAATACTGTTGAATATCCCTTTGAGTTTCTGAGTTTCTGACAAAATCCCATTTATGGAATTAATGGTTGGGGATTTTTTTTGTTTTTAACCTGACTGACGACCTTGAAAAAAGTCTCCGGCAGCTGCCTGGAAGATGATGGTGGTCACAGTAATATTGATAATACAGATGTAACTCTCCTCCTTGTGCTTTTCTTTCATCTAATGAACTTTATTCCAGTATGTAACATCTATCCCAAGGAGTTTTTCCAGGACCATGGCATAGATAAAACAAATTTTTATGTGAAACAAAGAGGTGAACATCCAGCCCTGTTTTTTTACTTTTATTATTAGGACAAACTAATGACATGCAGATACTAATAACTTTTGTATCTGCATGTCAAATCTTCCACAACTTTATTTTCATTAGTTTTGCTATCACCTGGTTGGCTGATTTTAAATTAATTTGTTCTACTTTACTAATACTTTGGCCTACTCCACTGTTCTTGGGTGCAGTGGGACAGCGAGGGGACTATTCCAGATGCATGTCTGACTGCAGTGCTGAAGAAAAGTCAAACTCTTTCAAGGAGGTAGGATTTTGCAGGTATCATAAATCATCTTGTTTCTTAGCAGTAGTAGCAAAACCTGGGGCAAATTCTGGGCTGACTTACTCCTGTGCAGGCCAACAAGGTCTTTGGGAGTCCTCAAGGCAAATGTTATTGCAAATTTCAGTCCAACAGTCTAAACTTTTCTACTTCCACAACTGCCAAAGCAGGAAACGAAAAAAGCAATATAGTTTGAAAAGGCATTTTATATTTTACTCCAATTAGATTCCAATTCAGAATCCAATAACTTGTCCTATTAATATGCTACATTTTCATTTGTATTAATTCCACAGTGTTTGATTTATTTTATTTTAAATTTTGGTTTAGATGTTCTTATGAAATAAAAAAGAAAAATGGCAGTATATTCCTTCCAGAAAGAAATATGAATGTGTGTATTGTTGGAAAGAAGGTTTTTCAATACAAAGATTTGTATATCAGTCATGTGCTGCTATGGATTTAATAATGTTCAGATTTATAAAGGCATATCTGGATTACTGGAGGAGGAGAATCGCTTGATGTCTGTTCCCTTTCTGAATGTTTGGCCACTCTTAAGCACTGAAGCGGAACAAATTACAATAAAATTGAAGATGTGTCTTCAGAAGTAAAGCCAGAGGGTCAATATTTCATGATGCTGATATAAGTACCTGATGCTCTTAGAGAACAACTGAACTGCTGTAAAAAAATGAATGCTGGAAAGCACATCTATTATCGTTCCCCTTGGGTTTTGTCTTTTTACTTCTCAAAGAACTACAGGATTGTTACTTTACAAGAATAGTGAGTTTCATCATGTGTTTTTTCAAGATACTTACTTCTTGGGAGGTTTATGTGACAAAGATTTTCCCACTGGCTTTTATCTAAATAGTTTTTTGTTGGGTTTTTTTTTTATTATTTTTGGAGATCACAGTAGCACAGCTTGGGACCATGGGAAAGGTTGGATGTTTTTGGCAGCTTTGGTTGTTTCTTTTTGTAGTGGTTTAGGTAAGTGTGGTGCAAACTGGCACTCTTTGTGAGTGGGACCTACAGCAGTAGACAGGCAGGTTTTTAAAGACCACATGGATAGACAATATAACATTTGGGGCTGGTTGAAATGAGTGGTAAAACTGTTGTTGTCTTTGAAGGAGATAGGTGGTGGCTAGAGGTCAGGGTGGGCATGCTGACTGGTACAGCCTGTGGCCATGCAGCCTGTTCCAGTTCACACACCTGGAGGTTGTCCAAGACTGAAGAGTGAGAGAGGTGTTGACTCTCATGATGTCTTAGAAATCAGGATTTTCCAGCAACATGCACCAGTGCCCAAAAGCTGGAAAGAGATGCCACCTAACGATTACCACATCACAGATTAAGCCTAAAATCTCTTAAATGGATTTGACTAACTCCTTTCTTCCAAGGCTTTAATGGGCCTTGTAGTTGCATTTGGGATAAGAGTTTCTAGAGTGAGTTTGCTGCTTCGTGCTTTAGTAAAAGGTTTCTCTTCTAAAAGCTGACTTGAGGTTCTTTCAGAATCATCAAGTCATTTAGGTTGGAAAAGACCTTTGCAATCATTGGGTTCAACCGTTAACCCAGCACTGCCAAATCCACTGCTGAATCATGTCCCTAAGCACCCCGTCTACATTTCTTTTAAATACCTCCAGGGACAGTGACTCAACCATGGTAATTTTCACTGGGCAGCCTGTTCCAATGCCTGGCAATCCTTTCTGTAAAGAAATTTTTCCTGATATCCAATCTAAACCCCCCCTGATTCAATTTGAGGCCGTTTCCTCTTGTCCTATCTCTTGTCACTCGGGAGAACAGACTGACCCCAGCTGGCTACAACTTGCTTTCAGGTAGTTGTAGAGAGCAGTAAGGTCTTCCCTGAGCCTCCTTTTCTCCAGGCTAAACTCCCCTCCCAGTTCCCTCAAGTGCTCCTCATCAGACTTGTGCTCCAGACCTTTCCCCAGCTGTACTGTCCTTCCCTGGACTCTATCCAGCACCTCAGTGTCCTTCCCGAATCAAGGGGCTCAGAACTGGACCCAGCACTCAAGCTGCAGCCGTGCTAAGCACAAGGGTACAATGCCACATTGGCCTGCTGGCCACATGTTATGGTCTGGTTCTTAAAATTATTAGAAGTGCCTCTGCCTGAATTAATATGCAAACCAGATTATATGCCAAAGGATTCCAGTCTCTGACACCACACTATTGCTGATCCGGGCCAGGATGCCTTTGGCTTTCTTGGCCACCTGGACACTTGCTGGCTCATGTTCAGCTGATGTCAACCAGCACCCTCAGATCCTTTTCCAGCAGGCATCTTTCTATCCACTCCCCCAGCCTGTAGCACTGCAGGAGTTGTTGTGACCCAGGGGGAGGCTCTTGGCCTTGTTGAACCTCATACCATTGCCCTGGCCCATGGATCCAGCCTGTCCAGATCCCTTGCAGAGCCTTCCTGCCCTAAAGCAGATGAACACTCCCACCCAATTTGGTGTTTCTGCAAACTGACTGAGGGTGCTCTCCATCCCCTCATCCAGATCATTGATAAAGCCATCAAACAGGACCAGCCCCAATACCAAACCCTGGGGAACATCACTGGTGGCCAGTGACCAGCTGGATGTAGCTCCATTCACCAAGACTCCTGGGCCTGGCCACCCAGACTGTTTTTTACCCAGCAAAGAGCACACCCATCTAACTTAAGTTAGCCAGCTTCTCCAGGAGATGCTGTGGGAAATGCTGTCAAAGGTTTTACTGATGTCCAGGTAGACACATCCACAGCCCTTCCCTCATCTACTAAGTGGGTCACACTGTCATAGATGAAGATCAGGTTGGTCAAGAAGGACCTGCCTTTCACAAGTCCTTGCTGGCTGGGCCTGATTCCCTGATTGTCTTGTATGTGCTGTGTGATGGCACATAAAATCATCTGCTCCATAAGGAGCAGCAGGACAAGGTGCAATGTATTTATGTCACTATGAAATAATGATCAAATACTACTATTCCCTTCTCTCATAGCAGAAGTCTTAAAATATGACTCATCTTTTCATACTGATATGCAGAAAGCAAAGCAATGGCATGGGAAGAATGAGCCCAAAATAAACCAAGAGTACCATGCAGAAATCACTCCTGCTAAATTTAATTGCTTTTATGTATGAATCACACTAACACTACCCTATCTTTTCTGTAAATGGCACTTCACTGATGAAAAATTTCAGTATATAATAAAATGAAGCATAATAAAATCTGTCTTGTGAGAGGTTGGAAAGCTGTCAGTTTGGTAAAATGCTACAGTAACTGCAATCCTGTTGATTGGGACCCTGGATTGATCCATCTCTACTGTTAAATACTTGATTTCAGAATTACACTGTCATGCAGCAGGTGACTGCTGCTTCAGCTGAGCAGTCTGGAGTAACTTTGCTAACAGCATTAGAAAGTGCATGGATTCCAGCCCATCCTATCTCATTTACTGTAAAAATTACTGTGTAAATACGATGATTATAAGCAAGTAGCCTCAGAAGAGAATGAAAATTACTTTTCCAGCTACAGTTTTGGTTTTCTAACCTGTCATAGTAAACTACATGGCTTGTAAAGTTTTGTGTTTGCCATCTGAGCACTGATCCAGGGCTCACTGTATTTTCAGTGGAACCCTGTTTCATGTAAATGTGATTTTAGGTAAAATCAAAGTGACAGGCATAAGGCACCACTGCTAAGTTCTAGCTGGGACTCTGAACTGAAGCTTTGCTTTTTCTTTAGGCATATAGTATTTATTTTTCTCATAATCACTTTAGAAGAGATTATTGATCCAGAATAATTAGACAGATACTTCTGTGTGATTTATACAGTAACCTTAGCTACAATAGACAGATGACAAAACTAGGGCCAAAATCCAACACTTAAGTTCTACAATTTGGCTCTCTATTAGGTGGGGTAGCATGTATTGATGAAACATGTATGAACTTGCTTTGCAGGTTGATGTAAATTAAATAGTTCCCAGGTCAGAATATGATGACAGTAGTCTGGCTTCCTCTGTGTGCATGTTCACAACACAAAGATGTGAGCAGGGCTGTAGGCTGCTAACATCCTTTACATTCTGCTTTGCAAGTGATGCTACTCTGCCTCCCTCTTGCAGAGGTCATGTCAAAATGCACTTATTCCTGCCAGGGTTAAATAGTACTTTTAACACCTTATTTATCATTAAGCAAATATCATTAGAATGTAGGTCACTTGCCTCTGCTCTTGCTTATAGTAAAGATAGAGTTGTCAGTATTTTCTATTTTCTATCTTTTTGAGTTGCAGTAGAATCAAGGGCAGCATTTTCTCAGGTGTGCTTTCATACAAAGTCACTGCACGTACATGCATCCCATTTGGTGGTTTAATTAGCACTGCTGGCACCGAAGAGTTAGACTGTGCCTTTTTGCTCATTCAGTGCCTAAAACACTGTGAAATACTTGTGTTTGAGCCTGACTTTGTAATGAGCCTGTATGCTAGAGGGATACTAACATGTATCCATTTTACTAAGTCAAACTCTAGAAAATGCTCTGCAGTTGGGAAAGAAGACAAAGCAGACTATTGTTTAGTAGTCGCCTTGTGAGGAATTGCACCTTTACTATTTTTAAGCTGTCCACAAGAAACAGAGTTTGTAAAATCAGCTGCTCTGTAGAGCAAATGGTTGATTTCTGCAGTGAGTCAAAGTACATTGTACTCTGTGTCAGACTTTCCTGATGCCCATGGCTTGTCAGACTGAGTTCTGTTAAAGTACAAGGGAGAATTTAGGCTTTTATATATACAAATTTAGAATGTCTTTTTCTGTTCAATAGCCTTATTGTAGCCTATATAAATATCAAAGGAAATTCCTGAATATTAGATATTAGTTTAATTTAGGAAGTTGATAATATATTGAAGGTTCATATTAAAAATTCAGGGTTTTACCTTTAAAATAAAAAAAAAAAGATTAATATAAAACTAGTATTTGGGACACCTTAATTGAAACCTTGTGATAATGTGGTTTTGCTAACACTTGGGAAGGGTGAGAAGCCTGAAATTGCCTTCCTGTATGAGATTCCTAATCTGCTCAGTGGTAATTTTGTGGACTTCTGTTCATATTTCTCTTGTTGGCAGTATCCTTGAAGCATACATAAAACTCTTGAGGGCTCTATGGATTTATTTATTTGCGTAATTTTCAAGGGGAACTAATAAATGTGTTTGTATGCAGGTATCAAACTGGTTTGCCAATGCAAGACGTCGCCTGAAGAACACGGTCAGGCAGCCAGATCTGAGCTGGGCTTTGCGAATAAAACTGTACAACAAATATGTTCAGGGAAATGCTGAGCGACTCAGCGTGAGCAGCGATGACTCATGCTCTGAAGGTCTGTTGATTCTCTTTCATCGATTTTAAACGGATTAAAATATATTTAGAAAGTGTTAGATACCCTAAGTTAGCTCTAATTTTTAACCACAAATACCCTCAGTGGATCTGCCTTTATTTTTTTTTTTTTTGTGAATTAGGTGCCTTTTTTTGGCAGCCTTGTAAAGCAGGATTGCGTAAATTGTTCAAGGTGGCAGTCTGGCTGTGTGTTATTGTATTTCATTGTTGCTAGGAAGAGAATTGTTTGTTCATTACATTCTACAAGCCTATTTCTTTAATCTGCATTAAAGGAAAAAAACTGATTACATTTTTTGGTATAAAGAAATGAGAAATCACTTGACTGTTAGTTTCCTTCATGGAAGGGCCGTAGCAATATACATCATTAAAGAGAGAATCAGATTAGTGGGGCATCTTAGACAGTAAACTGACTATGACTGTTATTTATTTGATGTATTTTGCTAGCAGCTGTTTTCCATAAAGAATGCACTGGAATTCTCTTTCTTACTCAAATTAACAAAAGCAGGATTTTTAAAAAAAAACCCTGTATTTTTAATAGAACTCTCGTATTAATTCTGTCTCTGAGTACTTTTTTTAGACAGTTGTGACATGGAGATACAATGACAGGAACAAATCCTACAGAACATTGTCAGAAATCTGTATGTGAATTTTTAGAAGAGTATGTCTCAATTTGTACTCAATTTTAAATATTTTTGTTCCAATTTCAGTCTGTACTCACATTTCTTGAAAAATGTGGGAATGTACTCACATTTCTACTCACTTCCCTTGGAAAGATTGCTTGCAAAACAATTAAAAGAGTACAGTTTAAGCAAATGCACCTAAATATGCTGTGGCATTCAGTCAAACCAAATTTCAAGTTATGATAGTAAGAATTCAGCCTATTCACACAGCTTTTTAAATGTTTATCATTGAGTTAGGGCACTTTTCAATTTTTTTCTACCTGTCTTGTGTTACTCATGAACAAATTAGAGTCAAAGACTGTTTTCTACAGCTAATTAATTTAGAATACCTGGAACATCTGAGAATCATGGGAACTACTATGAGCAACGTGTGAACAGAAGAAAATGAAAATCAGTGTCTAATTCTGAAGTTACTGTCTAGTTTTAGTTATATTTATCACAATTCAAAGCATGTAGAGAAAGCCTTGTGTTAAATATTAAGTACTCAATGTATTACTATATCTTTGTTCTTTTGTTTTCAGACGGAGAAAATCCTCCGAGAAACCATATGAATGAAGGGGGATATAACAAACCAGTTCATCACACTGTGATTAAAACTGAAAGTTCAGTAATAAAAACAGGAGTGAGACCAGAAGCAAGTGCCAATGAGGATTATGTGTCACCCCCCAAATACAAAAGCAGCTTACTGAATCGTTACCTAAATGACTCATTGAGACACGTCATGGCGACTAATGCAGCTATGATGGAAAAAACAAGGCAAAGGAATCATTCTGGTTCATTTAGTTCCAATGAATTTGAGGAAGAACTGGTGTCTCCATCATCATCAGAGACAGAAGGCAATTTTGTCTATCGGACAGGTAAGGGATTTTTTTCTGCATGATTTCTATTACAGACATCTTCAGTAGACAGTGGCTCCTGGAATAAGTGTCCCCTGATTGTGCCTTTTATGAGACTGGGTGACTTCTGTCCATCTTCTCATATGACAGTGGATAATTCCTGTCCATCTCCTTGCGTGAGAGTGGATTACTCCTGTCCATCCTCTCATATCAGAGTGGATAAATCCTGTCCACCCTTTCATTCTCTGGAGAAGTTCTACCTGTAGTATTACAGTTAAGTGCTGTTATTGACCACTAATGAAGCTGGTTTGCTTTTCAAATGGAGCAATGGGGATAATTTTTGAAATGACACTTACAGGCCACTTTTTGTCAGCACTAAGACGAGCCTAAGGAAGGAGAAAACTCCTGCACATTCTCTTACAATAAGGGAGGGCTAGAGGAGGACTGAAGTTCTCCATTGCCACAGCTGGGAGGAGGAAGAGGGCTTTGAAATTTCAAGGTGGCTGTTTGTGACACTTACATGAGTCATATGCCCTTCAGTGGAGTGCATGTGAACACCTTCTCCTGTTGTACAGCACATTTTCTGTCCTCAGAGTGCCTTGCCCAGTATGTGACCCTTTGCTGCTCATGCATCTCTTAGGAATACAGGCATTAGTGAAGACTAATTTTTGCATCCCTCTCCAGAACTAAGGGGCCACAGACTTGGCCATTAAATACCTTGTCTTGCTGTTTTTTGAAAGGTTACACATAGTTTATTATTTTAATCTTATCAATAAAAACATACAAGTGTGGTGTAATGTCATCCACTGTGTTACCAGTCAGAGCAAGGCACGTGGGACTGCCTGGTTCATGCCACTAAATTGCTGTAAATCAGGGCAAGATCAAGACTTGCCTAAGTCCCTGTGAGTCAGGGGATGCTGGAAGGCTCCTCTTGTGAAACTTCTTCTGTATTTCTTTGGGACATAAGGTAAAAAGAAATTAATTTTGAAAAATATGAAGTTTTGCACCGCAGTCTCTGAAGGTCTCCACCACTGTCTCAGGGTTCCCACTCATTGCAGCAGCCCCTTGCATTGTCCTGGGCTTTTCTTGGCAGGTTATTCTGCCAGGGACCACCCTGAGGGCAGCATCACTTTAGGGATGGATATTGCTGAAAAGTACTGGAGGATTTTGCAGTAAAGTTAATAGAGATTTAGATTTTGTACTTGGTTTCCCTTGGCTTCCTTGGCAGGCAGCTTCAGGTGCCTTTTGCAACTTCTCCAGTTTGCAGCCTTTGCTCTCTCTTTTCTGGCACATTTTCTGTGGGGTTTTTTGTCCATATGGAGGGGCCACAAGGCTGAGTTCTGTTGGTGGGGATTAGGAGGATGTTTGTGTGTGCAGGTTGTTGGGAATTACCAAAGAATGAGTGGGGGCCCTGTAGAGAAATGGGATCTTGTGGGGAGAAAGAATAGTGTATGCTCAATTAATAAGTTTCAAAATAAACTCTCTGTTCATTTTTTTCCTGAACATACCAAATGCATTTGGCCTGCATTACAAGTATATTGTCTGCCAAGTTTTATTTTTAAGTGAAAAGTTACTCAATAGCAGATGCAGAAGCTCAGATATGTAAACTTCTGTTTTTCTGTACTTTATACCATAACCTAAAAATGGATGCAGTGACTTTTTAAAATTTCTAATAAATTTGCTGCGTGATTAAGTTCTTCTTGACAAATTTCAAGCTGCACTGAAAAATATGGTCATTAATGTGAAGGCTGAGGGAGGCACACAGTAACTGTGTAAATTCACCAGCTGTGCTGGAATGACTAAAAAGTAGTATATTTGTCCTTCAAGTTTGTAAGTGACATTCATGGGACTCCTCTTGAGATTGTATTTAAGTCAGTTCCTAAATATCTTCCTTAACATTTTCATATTTTTTGAGAACAGACCAGCAGCTCTTAGGATATAGTTTTATTCTTTTTGCACTTCAAAAGCAGACAAGCAGTATGTAGAAAGAAAAAAAGATCATATATATACACATGATATACGTATGATATATGTATATAGATGACTTTTTTGCTATATCATTGCTATATATGTGTGAACATTCAGGAAATATAGGTACAAATGGGCTTTTTTCAGTTACAAGATTACTGTCCCATTAATTATTTTCTGATGTTACACATGTAGGAATTAAGCTTTTCATGAAGAAAGCAGATATTTTCAAGTTATTGTCCATTTATGAAACTCACCTTCAAATAGATGAAATTATCCACATGATTGTTAGGTAGAGAGAGATAAATAAGGATGATACACTTTTAAAATGTTTTTTCTTTGTAATTTGAATACCTCGGTTGGTAATTCTCAGTGCAGTCCTGTTACCAGACCAGTATCTGTTTTCAAAAATAGCTGTAATACATTTTGGTCAAGCAAATAACAGGGTATGGCTGACTTTACCACTTTTCCCCTCCTGAAAGTGGCAAGTGTATTTTCGAGTGAGATATCACCACTTACAAGGAGTTCCACACTGCAATTTTTTGTAGCCCAAAACAGCTAATTTTTAACACAAAGGAGATGTTGCAGGATTGTCAAGTCCCTACTACACATTTTAATCTATGAAGACATTTTAAGCAGCATTTCAAAAAGCACAGAGTGAAAACTGATTGATGTTTTATTTTTGAGAAATCTTAGGAAAGGTCGTTGTGCCTGTAAGGACAGCCAATCACTGGCGTTTAAACTAATTCTCTATTGTGCTTCCCTGGAAATGTAACTTTTTGTAGCAGATCATGAGTAAGAAAGTTTATTACTCACCCTGTCTGGTTCTGATTAGGGGCTGGACCCTGATTTCAGGTACATCAGTGTGTCTGGAGCTGCTTTGTTTGCCCAGCGCTCGGGGTCAGTGTGGCCACGTGTGTCTCAGCAGCCTGTGCCAAATTAACAGCATTATGAGCGCAGTGTCCAATAACAAAAACAAGTAATTGCAGTTTCAAGTTTATTAGGAAAATGGGTTGTAGAGGTTCCCATTTCAGTCATTAACATGCTTATAAACACGGGACCATATGCTACTCCGGCTTCATGCAACTGGGAAATCCCACATAAAGATCAAGGACAGGCTATATAACTGACTGTCGGCAGAGCAGCCTCGTTTTACACCGCCAGGCAATTATCCTGAGCTCACGGGAAGCAGTTTTGGTGCTGGAGCAGGAGCAGCAAACCCCGAGCCGGAGCCCTGGCAGGTGCAGTGCCCACGCTGCCATTCCCTGGCCACAGGGATGCCCTGCTGCGGGAGGCAGGACGGGGCAGCCGGGCAAGGGAGCCGCCGGCTCGGGTGTGTCACAGGCTGCCGTAAGCCTTTCGGTCGTAAGCTGATATTCTTATGTATATCATGGGACATACACAAGTGTGTTCACTTAAAGCAGAAAATTGCAGTTCGGAGCAATCCTGGTACAGGTATAATGTATAAGTATAGATAATTGCTCAAATATGCACCTTATACTGATGACTGAAAGGCTTGGTTCAGTGTTTTTGTTTAGTTAAAAAGCCGTGTTGGAGAACTGGTTTTCACTAACTGCTTGGCATGCAGTCACTCACAGCGGGTTCTCTGTGTGACAGGAATAAGTGAAAGCAGACTTGTCTACCTGTATTTGTTGTACAAATGCATGCAGAAATAACAGTCTTGACTGCTACAAGCACTCCAGAAATCTACAAGGAAAAGATCTAATGTTTGTAGTGAAGCTGAATATAAATCTAACGAGGCAATGTCAGTCTTTGGTTTACGGATCACTAAAATGCTGACTTTTCTGTAATCACGCTGCAGTGCTCCCTGAGTACCCTACTGTCAGTCACCTGCAGAAACAAAATGTTCTGCATCGTTGTAGCACAAGGAAATGAAAAATTGCCAGCTTTCTGGGATATTGTTGTCTAGTGAAGGAAAGCAAAAATTAAAACAAGAGAAAAAAAGATGAAATGGCAGGAGAGGGAGTCCTTTTTCTCTAGGCAGATTTTTCATTGATTTCACTTTATATGTTACTTAGCACAGTAGAAAAGCCAGAACAAATAAAAACAGTGAGGAAACAAGACTTGCAGGCCTGGAAAAGAGGGTGGTTTTAAACAACTGCTTGAATGACTGGCCGATTTTTGAAGATGTTTGATCTCTATTTTTAGACATTTATACTCAGGAGTATGCTCTGTTTCTGATGTTTTCATTACTACTGACTTTTTCTTTCCTCTCGCCTTCCTTTCTTTCTTTCCTTTGGATCTTGCAAAGTTGGTGATTTATAAAGCATGATCCTGGGTCATTTATTGCAGCATGCTGAGCACCTCTGATGAGACCCTTGGCACTCTGCAGAATCAGGCCCACATTCCTACAGAGCACTTAAATGTAAGGGGGTAGCCATGCACATAAGTACTATAGAGAGACACAAACTGCAGAACAGTGCTGTGATTTTGTGTGGTCCTTGCCAACTTTTCCTCACAATTTAACATTTTTAGAAATTAACATGTAATTTAAAAATAAGCCATAAAATTTGAAAGCATAATATGAACACAATGGAACCTGTTTTCAGAAAGAACTCCAGGGACCCACAAAAACTGCTCACGGCAGTGACTTTTGCAAGTTGGATCTAAATGGTGCTGGAGACCTTGGGGATACTTTGAAATGAATGGTAACCTGGGAGAGCTGAAGGAGGTCTATTTTGCAGATCCTAATGTCATCCAGAAGTGAAATGTAAAAGGTGAATGTCAAGTACAGTATTAAATGCACACAGCAGCATAACTGCAATTTGAAGGTTACACAGTTAAGATCGTATTTCTGCAGGAATTTTATTATTACATGACCTGATTTGTCAACTAAAATAGCATGGAATTGAGAATTGAGGAGAAGATTGTGTTTAATTTACTGTTCTGTTATTTTTTCTAAAGAAAGAATAAAAGGAAATGGCTTTACTACACGGGAAGCATCAGGTTTAATATACCAGATGTGATAGCCCAAACCTGAGAACTTTAAAGATCCCACCCATTCCCTGCTAGTTTGGTTCATTTATTGCATTTCTTTCAGTTCAAACACCAAAAATCAAATAAGCTGGTTTTTTAGTTCTCTTTAGTTTTTTGATTTCTCAGTACCTGAGCTGCAAGGGGAATGGGTCAGGATTTTCTCCACATGACCCTAGAGAACAGTGCTTCATCAAAACTGAATTTTTTTTGTGGGAAGGTAGCAGTTCCAACCTCTCTCAAGCAGGAGAATGGAGGAAGAGAGCACTGGATGGGCTGGGAACAACAACAGCTGGGGACAGAGTACTGTCCCAAAATCCTGGGCACCCAAGGACTGCCAGCCAGCAAGGAAGAGCTTTGCCTGGAGCCAGCCCTGCTGAGAGGGGAAGCAGCACTCCAGGCAGTGCAGTTTTCCTGTGCCACTTCACTCCATTCTTTTATCAGAAAAGAGAGTATTTCTTTTCTCACAGGTGCTGTATACAAAAACTGTGCATTCTTGTTTTATCTGTTCATTTTCAAATGCAAAAGGTTATGAATGTTTAAGGCTTTTTTCCCTGTTTAAACCCAAAATATTAAAAATTCCAGAGATCCGCTTCTATGCAGATAAGATGTGCTTCAAATAGCAGCATATTTGTGCCTGTTCTATAATTCAGGTATAATTGCTGTGGAGACCCCACAGAGCAGAGGCGGACTGTGGGCACGTCTTCTGGTTTTGCTTCTGTTGATGTCATGGCAAATTTTCCACATGCTTCAGTAAAAACTGTCTTGAGCCAGTTGTTGGCTGCAGAGGATTTTCTTCAAATCAGCTTGCCTCAGAGCAGCACGTGTCAGGACTCCTGACAGCTTTATCTTTGTAGGGAATGAGATGTTCCTGCATGAATGATTTGAAATGGAAAAGATTACAACATTTGACCAAAAAATCAGAGAAGACACCAAAAAAACCAGGGCACCAGCCATGTTTCCATGGCCACAGCTTGTCGCTGCCTCTGCAGCAAGCCCGCCTTTGTTCCTCCGAGACCATTAAAAATTTCCCAATGCAAATATTCACAGCAGTGGCCAAAAAGCATCAGACCCCTCTACTTGCCTAAGACCTCTCTCAGACACAGCAGGGAAAATGTGTGGTACTGTCACCAATCTCTAACAACTATATATTTTAATACTCCTCTTTAGAGTTAGTCAGTGCTCCAGGCCTCAGCAAGGGCTGTTCTCTGGCAAGCCTTAGGCTTCACTCATTTGGTGAAGGTGTTTTCAAAGAGAAAAAATATTTATCCCCATTTTCCCATTGTTCCGAATGTCTTCAGAATTATGCTTGGTTTTAAAAGCTGGGGCCAGCCAAAATGTGAATGTTTCAGGAAATTATGTGCATGGAAAAGCACATAGTCATAAATCAGACTGTTTTCCAGTTTTAGCTCTAGACTGCATGGTTAGTAATGAATATAATAGGGAAATTCGTTAGAAAATTAGCAGGTAATTTAAGGATATTTAGAGAGTGTGTGAAACTACAGCTTGGGAAAACTCATTTAGTGAAATGGATGTGATTCCTTCTCCCCTTCCACTGCTGAGCAGGATTTTCCCCAGTAGCCAAATTTATGTGCAGATCTCTTGCAGCAGAAATGCCAAGCTCACGTGCTGCCTTGCCATGGCTTCTGCCCTGATTCAGGGGTCCCTCAGCCTTGCAAACATCAGCCAGCTGCAGCCAGTGCTGCAAAAAGAAACTCTGCTCAGAGAGTGGGCAGAGTGGGGCTCGGGGGAGATAACGAGATGAGGTAAATGAGCCATGTGCCAGCTCAAGCAGAGCAGCAGAAAGCCCTGGGTGCTGCAGCCCTGCTGCAAGAACGAGGGACAGAGCAGGGCAGCACCAGGCAGGAGCAGTGGTTTGCATCCCCTGGGATGTCTCCGTAGCCTGGCTGCCTCACGCTGCCTTGGTGTGCATGCAGAGGGGCCCTGGCACTGCTGCTGACCCCCAGCATGCTTCTGAAGGCACAAAGGAGGGTGTATCTGCTCTGTGCCTTACCCAGGAGACCCAGCAGCAAAATGTGAGTATCAGCTGTTTGTGCCAAAGGGGAGATGGAGGCCAATGAACTTGAAAAACACGGCATGATTTTACACATGGGATAGCGAAAAAGAGGAATAAAAAACAAAGATGTGTGCTGTCACCTCATCAGAAGTGGCTTAGAAATCACACACAACTTTATATCAGTGATGGGGAAGCACTTCTGAGCGGACAAAGCCATGGCTGGAGGCAGATCACTGGGTTGTGAGCAGGACTTGTGCTGGCTCCAGCACTGAAATGAAAAAAACAACCCTCTCGGGGCTCTTGTGGGACTGCAGCTGACTCTGCTCCTGCACCAAGACATCTGCTCATGGCACCTGCATGTAGAAAGAGAAATTACAGGGACAAACCTCTTCTTTATTGCCCAGTGGATCACTTTTACATATGAAATCTATAATCTTCATCACAAGTAACCACTGCCTTCGGTGATCCTTACTAACATACTAATCAGTGTGCAGTGCAAGAAGGTGTGACCAGGAGGGGACAGGGTGCAGACAAGGCAGGCACAGGCGAGACAGGGTAGTAGCAGAAGGGAAAAAAGGGCTGGACTTTTCACATTCTGGCTGGGGCAGTAAACTTAAAGGAATGGCAAGCCCATAAAAGTTTCACTTCTTTCTGGAAAAACATCTGAATTGAAACTTCACACCTGGCATGAGTTTTCTGTGTGTCCCAGCCTCCTTCCGCTGCTGCTGGGGAGAAATAATGTGACTTTGGGTAAATCCTGGTAGATTCTGCTTGTAGCACAGACTGTCCCTCGTGCAGTGTTAGTTACCTTGCTGCTCTTCATGTTGCTGTTGTTAAGGTTGTACCTGTGTTTCCATTAGAACCCTTTTAATCTGCAAATTTATGACCCAGCTGTAAAAATTCAATCCAGACTGAAACTTGGCATGAACAGTGTTCACTCTCCCATCTGTGGAAGGGATTTAAGCAGGTACATCCCAGTAATAACCATCTGAGTTAGGCTTGTAAATTTGGAGCATGATGACTGGTGAAAAAAAACTGTGAGCTTCTCAGTAGTCCTGGAGTCTGAAATATTTTATGCCTGTGGTGAAACTAGTGAAAAGTAGCTTGTTTGTATTCAGTCATATAGCTGTAAATAAAGAAAATGGTTTGGGTCTTTTTGTGTTTGCTTATATGCACAAACACATGCATTTTCCTTACCATGGCAAGGTTTTAATATGAGTGGCAAACACTTGAAACTCTCCAGGCTCGTGCACTAAAGCAGTGTTTGATGATTCTCAAGTAGGTTAAGAAATTGTATTCATGCTGGTGCAAATGGTTGAATTTATCTGTTGGTTCTAATAGAAAAAATTAGGGAAATAAGACTGGATTGTTTTCTTTTGGGTGAGACTTTTTTTATTCTTCTTAAAATACTGCAAAAACTGATACAATATTGAACTGCAAAATTAGTTTATTCACTATTGCTTCCTCTCATTTTAATTTTCTTTTCTAAAAAGCTACACACTGAACATGCCTGACCAGATAAACTAGGGATCTTATCTGATCCAGCAAATCCTATTTCCCTTTGCAGGTTTGTGGTTTTTAAAAGTAATTCTGTAATTTGAAAAAAAAAAAAAAAAACAACCCTCCTTTATGTGTTTAACTGAAATTTTTTAGGTCATTTGTCCATAATGTGAATACCAGAAACATAATGATGAAAGCAGTTTAGTGAGACCAGACTTCTGATATTCCATGTGTACTCACAGAGAAACTTTTGGGAGGGCTTTGACACAATTTGAGAAGTGGACTGAAGGGCTATCTGCATGGAATAATGCTGGGCTGTGGATGAGTTTGTACATACAGTTCAGAAAATGTCAGGAACCTGTAGGTATTGTTTGCGAGTGAGAGTTTTGTCGGCTTGAAGGAGAAAGGGGAGCACTTTTAGAAACACCTGTTCTGTAAAACCTTGTCTAATGTTCATCTGTAGAATTCAATTTCTAATTATCCAGAAAACCAGAGCTGGATTCAGTGATATTAAATCCACTTCACTACAGACTTAAAAATTTGGGTATGAGATAAAGAGGCAGATGTGAAAATTACCAGCAGTTACTAAAGACCTGTTGAGGTCTTTTATGCTTTATGGCATTAAATTGGCATCAAATCACCACTTTAGATCTGCTAAAGGAGAAATATGTCCTAACAGTAAAAGCATGCAAAAGGCTTGTATATGTGAGTTTTATATGAGCTAAAAAAAAAAAAAAAAAAAAGGGCCCAGGAGTTTTTTAAAGCAGGGAAGAGATTTAGAGAGGTAAACTACATGGTAGAAAATCTGGAAAAGTGAAAAACTATTCAAACAGAAAGAGATCAGATAAACATTTGAAGCTGGAACAGCTGAAAAGAAACACAAAAATAGGTAAAGCAAAATTCCAATGAGGCATGAAATCTGTTTTCCTTAATTTTTCACAGTGGCCTTGAAACCCGATGTCAGAGACTCTATCTCTGTTCTTCCACTGATGGCCAGAAATTGAGGTTATGATGACCAGATCGTTTGGTATGGCACTGACATTTCAAGTTAAAAGGGATTGCCAAGACTCTCAGTTATGACACTAAAATATACCACTATTTCTAGAGCCAATTTTCAGTCCCTCCCTCATGCCTCCCCATTGATTTAGACAACAGATGCACGAAAAGCAAAGCAACATTCAAAATAATCCCCTTGCTGAGGCTGGGGGAAGGCTGGCTAGTGGGCTGTAGCCAAAATTCCTTAAATGTTACAATGTTTTACATTTCTAAATGTAAAAACTTTCTTTCCAATGTGAGGTACCAGCCAAATGTCTTAGTTACGGTATCTCAGAGTGAAAACTGGCATGTGGCCTTGTGGTCATTTGTGGGTATTGACAGATTTACACCCTCGAAGATCAAGTTAAACGTCGGTTTCTCCATCTCCCCTTACTTTGTCAGGGTTTTTTTTTTTTCTCTCTCTGTTACTATTTGTCAACTTAAATCCAGTTTGCTGGAAAAATGAAGGCTCTTCACGACCTGGTTCTTCAGGAGCAAATTGCCTCAAATTCTTTCTGCTAGCCAAGGTATTTTGTAATGCATTGCAAAACAGTGGCAGGATTGCGCTCCCTGCACTGGATGTACTTTGTGGGCTAGACACTGCAGGCAGTTTTAATGAGCTCTTGGTGTGCTGCAGAATTCCTCTCGGCCCTCGACTTCAGGGAGACTTTTATCCCAGGCCCCTCTTTGTCTAATTGCTCTTTCTGCCCCAAGGAGCAGGGTCTGGCTTTGTCCCATCGTGGGCTGCACCGTGCAGAGTCTGGACTGGGGGCTGCTCAGGAAGCAGGTTCTGGAGCTGGTGTGCAAATCCAATGGTCTGCTCCTGACTATTTATGGCAGCTTTGCACTGTGCTGCTGGATTCTCCTTTACACAGACCCACTAAAATCATTGTCCTGCTTTTCTCCCTCTTATGCTTTTTAGCTGGCATAGCTGTTGATTTCTGCATCAAATTCATTTCCCTGGGATCATCTTCAAATAGGAGCTTCCTCCAGAAGACAACAGCCTTTGTTCCTTTGTCAGGGAAAGCTCTGGGTGTCTGCAGCACTGTTTGTGCCAGCAGTGTCAGAGAGAGCCACGTGCAGCCTGTGAAACTTATGTCACCTGGGGGAGCAGGGGTGCTAGGTGAAGCTTGGAGCCCCTCTCTATCTGCGATATCATAATTACAATAGTTCTGGGCCTCCTACTTGTTGAATTTCTGTAGTGCTGGATGTTTAGTGACACTTTTTGAAGTGAAGAGAAACCAAAAAAATCTGTCCTGCTCTGGTCAGCACTTGAGATTGTAGTGGTGTTTGTAAGATTTACAATGTTTCACATATATAGGTGCACACAGATGCACATGTATTTCCTTAGTGCTCTGTTACGGTGATGGTATCTGTGGAATTCAAGCATGTTCTCTTGCTGTTTAGCTGTGCTTGCACCTTCAGCTCAGGGGTGTGCAGAAGTTTACCATGGCAGTGAATTTTGCAAAGACAGAGGAAAAGAGGCTCCCAACTGTATTGTCTACAAACGATGACATATCTTGCTTTCAAATCCCATACTTTGCTGAGTTGCTTACTCCAGATTGCCCCTGCAGAGCTGAAAATTCTTTCCACAGAAGTCAGCAGAAAAGACAAGGCTGACCTGCAGGTATTGATCCCAGTAATCCTTTGTTTTATGCAAAGGCTTATTTTTGCTGTCTGAACGGATGTGAAGAAATACTCGTTTAAACATTTAAATGAATAAAAATGACAGGTGTCTTTATAAGCCTGTTTTCCTTTTAGTATTTTGTCCCAGCCTTTCTGCTGCTGTTTTCACTCCTTGTCTAATGACACTGTGAGTGATAATTTCTTCTTGCTACATGTGCACATAAGCATTAATTTGTGTTTATTACATTTGCTGTGAATCTATATAGGGAAAATGTCCTTAATATTTCTCATTCTTCTATACCTCATTCAAATCACAGATTCACACACATGATTCTCTTCCTTCTTATTTCAGAAGAGGTCGATAATTATATCTATACCCAACTCAAAGGGCCTTTATCTTCACCTGATAATTGAGGGACAGATATTCAGATATGTTTCAAAAACCAACCCTTTGGAAGTGCTTGGAAGTGCAAAAATCCAGTTTGCCAAGATCTGGTCTGGGGTTTGAGTGTTTTGGCCCCAAAGCATGCTACATGATTTGACACACAATGTTCATGTGTTTCCAAAGCTCTCCAAACTTCGTTTTGTGAACTCCTGCTGCTTTTGGTGGGATCTTTGCTCACAGATCAAAGACTGTGAGCCTCGGAGAATGTAATGCTCATATTTGGGTACTCCTTATCCTTCATTCCTTGCACAAAGTAGGAAAAATAAAGGCTGTATTCAGTGCTGTGGTACTACTTCATTTGCTGAGGTTTGGGGAGCTCTGATATCTCTCCATGGGCTTTATGGCCACTCAGAAACACCCCTTCCCTGTCCAGAGCAGTGGCAGCTCTCAGCCTGATGTGAGCCCGCCGAACTCTCTCCTGCCTCATGGCTGTGTCATCTTTCCATTGTGTTTAGACAGCCTCCAGACAGTGGCTCCACACTCCCCACAGGACCAAAAATCCTTTCACAGAAGGTATGGGAGAGGGGTCTGCTGAGGTAAACTCCCCATGAACCGCTGGCTCCTGCCCACCATCGCCCATGGGGAGCCCATGTCCCACCATGCAACCCCTCCAGCCCACAGCCCAGCTGGGAACAGCAGCTCTCAGGAAAAAGCCAGGTCTGGGTGAGCTGGCCAAAGGGCAAGAGCCGAGTGTTGGGGCAAGGTGTCTGAAGGAGGTGCTGGGGAGGGATGGGTCTGTCCTGCCCCTCAGCCTGTGAGGGACATGTGTGCCATGGTTATCCAGTAACAGGGCTCACCTTCGTCCTTGGTGAGCTCTGCTTCATCCAAGGATATTGCTCCCTTGGCCCCACATATCTTTACAGCTGGAATATGGGTTTGGGCAAATCAGACGCCCTGAGTTCACAAATACAGGGTAACTGTTTGGAGAGGAGAGGAGGGAGAAAATCAACAAAGGCCTTTGATATATTGTATGTCATCTGTACGTGACACTCCAAGACCTTCAAATGCTTAAACTAAAAACCTAAATATAATTTAGTTAGTAAAAATATACCTTAGTTATAATAAAATGATAATAGTGGAACTTGGCAACAGAGCAGCTAATAAATACTACACTTTTGAAATGTGCCTGGGATCCAAGTACATACTCTTTTACTGTGTAGTTAAAGCATGTGGCAGGACATGCTAGACCAAGATTTTCTTTTTGTCTTTCCAGTGGAAAACTAAAGTTCTTTGTTTAAGTGAAGCCCGTTGGGAATTTTCTTAAGTAAAACAAGGAGCTAAAGAATTCCATTCCCTTTTGCCAACTTTTTTTTCCTCCTTCAAGCCAAATTATCGATTAATGGGGCATTAAATAACAAATACTGCCTAGTTAGAATCATACACTTTTTTACTTAGGCTCTTTCAATACTTCCTTATTGGTGCTTCAAACACAGCTGAATTAAAAGATGAGATACTTTATTGGAAAAATACTACCCTTTCTAAACCTTTTTGACCTTATAAAAATAAAGGTCAGTAATCTGAAAGTCACTACATTTGCATACTTACCCCTATTTTTGAATTTTTAAATGAAAAAAAAATCTGTACTCCTTTAAGGTCTTTTTCCTGAGATTCATTCTTTGCCTTCCTCATTAGCTGTCTCCATTTCGGTACCCTATCGTTTTGCCAGCAGAGCAGCCATGTGAGTGCTTGACCATATTTTTGTCTGGCTCTAGTGAAACCATGATCTGACAATAGAATACTTTTCTCTGGGTTTTCCTTCTTCCCCCGGGGAACTATACTTCAAGGGCAACCTGCTTGTCCAGCATATGAACATGTGGAAAATCCACTGCTATGCACTAATGATTTTCAGATGGGCAATTGTTGCTGAAAATCATCCCAAGAGCAGCAGCTTCCCCATTGTAGCACCTAACCACTGTGGGATCACATTGCTTGTAGCTGCTCTGGAATAAACCCTTTGCATTTATGTACAGGGTGGTGACATTTGCTGCATCACACATATGTGGTGACAAAATTTAGGGGAAAAGGAGGTACAAGTTACAATTGTGGTTATTTTTTGGCCATTGTAACATGCATCAAAATCTGACACTTATTTTAGATTGAAAGTATAAATGTAGGAAAAAGTTGAGCTCTGCCAAAGATTCACAACAGCAAGGCAGAAGCGCCCTAAATATTGTCCACAAATTAATAGCTTTCAAACTTGAATTTTAAATATTTACAAGGAGAAACTTGTAATACTCTGGGAGTATTACTTGTCATACTCTGGGAGAGAGAAAAATGAGTTTTAAATTTTAAATAACTTCCATTACTGTTCTTAGAATATGCATTCTTTTTAAACAACTTTCACTTTTAATCTGTAATTAAAGCCAAAGTTTTCTTTTAATTTTAAAAGCCTGTCCTTGGACTAAAACAACATGGAACATTTTTAAACATTGATCCAAGCTGCTGTAGATACATTTTATTTAAACCACAGAGCCTGCAGTTGGATTCCTTGCTTTGCCAGATCGGCTATGAACTGTAAGTGTGGCAGTAATGGTTGTGGAGTCCTGGATGCTTCACTAACAGATGAGGAGGGTTGTTTTTCTGGAGTTGTTCCTCCCTTTGGGCCCTATTCATGAATGACTTAATCTCTGTCTATGATCAAATGTCGTGCAAGTTACTGTGCACAGAAAAATCAAGGAATGCTTCTCTTTCCTGCGTTCCTTACATGGAATTGCTGTGCCTGCCCAGCAAGCAGTTGGAGAGTGGTAAGAGTGGGAAGCAAGCAGCAACAAAAACACACAGAGAAAACCACCAGAAGCAATATAAAAAGAATAGGACAAAGAAAACAGAGAAAATTTTGTAATATCTGGTGTGCAAGTTGGATTGAGCCACGCACAAGACAGCTCCAGCTTGTCCAGGCAGCACCAGCTGGAGGGGAAACTGGGCTTTCAACTGAGGAGTGTTACAGGGGCAATTTATTCACCATGAAAAACAAAGGTGCTTCCCAGTAATTTGTCTGTAGTGTTGGCCATAAAGATGATTTCTAGTGCATGTTTCTGTTAGCTTGCTTTGTCTTGAAAAGCAAACATTACTGTTTTGACGGGCAGATCTCAAGAATTTCGGGGAGCGAATGCTTCTTAGTCTTTTTATCCTCTTGACCTAATTGCTTGTGTGGTAATTCTGTCCTTTCACAGGATGTTACACCACTTTATTTGAAGCCAAGAGTAAGACTTTCATTACTAGTGATACTGATTACACAATGCATGCCATGCAAGGAACTTTTCTTGTGATGTTTTGGTATTTTGTTAGAGATCCAGCAGAATACCGGGGTGAAGTGGTGCATAGCTGTCTCCATATTTGTACAGGTCTCTTCCTTACTTTTTGAGTTTCAACAGAGTTTTCACTTCAGTTAGGTTCTGTTCTCAGTTAAGAGTGAAGAAAGGACTTATTTTATCAGAGTTGTTTTTCTCATCACCCACACCCTGCAGCCACTGCATGAAATTCTGTCTGTGACTCTGTGCCCTAGTGTGAGGACAGATTGCTATAGCAGGACTCCCACGCCAAACAGTCACTGGTGGCAAATGGGAAATAACTTGACTCAGGTGCTGAACTTCTCCAGCTGTTGATGGGAGTTACACTTGTTTGTCCAGGACAGTGACTGGAATAGTCGTTTAGCTCTTCTTGAGATATTTTCCATCCCTTTAGTACTGACAATGGACTTAAAAGATGTAACTCTCTTTTCAGGTAGGTCATGGCTGGAGTATCATTTTAGCTCTAGGAGGGAAAAGATAGAAGAAAGGATAGGGAATGAAGGGAAAAGGGAAAACTCAGAGCCAGGAAATAAATACAGGTAGGAAACTAAAGAGCAGAAACTTCTGGAAGATTGTAAAGAGAAGATAGTGCTGGGAGGGGACGCAGAAAGGAGAATGCAAGATTAAGGAAAGAACAAAAAGGAGAAGGAAAGAAAAGGATCAAAGGGATGAAGGCAAGAAGATAAAATACTGAAGAAGCAGGTATGGAAATAATGGTAGGAATCTGGAGTGTAACAGGGAAGGGTTCTAGAATAAATTAGAGAAGGGTAGGAGATAGCTGCATTTTAACAGTCCAAAATTAGAAGTTTGATATTTTCCTTTTCAACATGTTTGAGAAATGAGGATAGATAAGCATTCAAGATACTGCCACCCTTCTTGGAAAGAACCTTTGAGTCCAATTGTGGTGTCTTGGCATTTTTTTCCATGTTACACAGGCTAAGAGCAAATATACTTCCAGAAAAGGGTATGACCTTGCTAAGGATACAAAGCAAATTAATCCAAACTGTTGCTCCACAACTTAGGGCAAAAACACAGCTTAGTCTGGGACTGGGAAATACTCCAGTGTTGGTGGCAGTGGTGGTAGTGAGGCGTCTCTTTGTGTGAGGTGTGTGGTTATTAATTTCCCAGTCTCTTGGTGCATCTGCAATCCCTGACTAAGCTGGACACAAAAGTATAGAATACTTCTCATAGTTTGGCTTAATCATACCCAATCCAGACTTTGGCGGATTCTACCAAGACCTGTTTTGAAAACTGTAAGTAGTTTTCAGGCTACTGTGAGACAATTTGGCCAAGTGTGGAGGCTTCCTTGGCCCAGTGTTCCTGAAAGTTTTAACTTCTTTTAGGTCTGCTCCTTTCTGTAAATTTTTCAAATCAGATATTCTCTTTGAAAACTTTTCAAGTCATCGTCTGTGAGTTACAAAGAGAAATCTTCTTAACCTAATGCATAGTTGGCTGGGGGCAGTGTCTTTGTGCTCCTCTGAGACGAGCATCTGTCAGTAGAGTAGAAAGGACATCACCTGGGATGGACTGGCTGCTTGTCCTGTATGTCAAAACATGCATTCCTGTACAGTTCATGGTATGTATGAACCTAAAATATGTCATGCCAGATCTGATAATTACACATATAATTTTCAAGTTCAACAAAAGGTTTTGTTTCTTTTTCCCCCATCATTTTTTAAAGAAACAGAATGTATCTGAATTAAAAACATGATTGGTGATGGTGAGTGGGTGGTTCTGTTTACCCTGCCACATTATATAGTACCACTTTTACTCCTTGTTTGGATAGCAGTCACAAGACCCAGATATCAAGCTGTGAAAGTATTTTTCTTGCAGCAGCCTTTCTTTTTTTGGCAGGCAGTGGCTTTGGAGATGCCTCGCATTTTGTCATGTGATTGGACTGCTGATGAGGTTTCTGTGTTGCCTCATTTTCCTGGATTCCATCTGAATTAACTCTTCTTTGGGTCACAGTCATTAGCACACTTCTGAATGAGTGGGGCTTTGCATCATAGTGTAATGAACACTAATACTTAATCTCTGTAAGGAAACACTGTAAAGAAGGAATTTGCTGCATTTGTTCCACGTGACAGAAATCTGCTTTCTGTACCTCCAGCTGTCTACATTGAAAACACATTCCTTATTCACAGTAATATTCCTTCATGAAACAAGGGAAAATGAGAGGAAATGATTGTATGTAATTGTTCCATCTAAAAATATTCAGCTTAGTCTTGTAAACACATAAACTGGTTCTTTGTAAACAAGCCCCTTAATTTTCTTTAAACTGAATATTTAGATGTTATGTTAGAGAAGCTGGGTATATCAAACACATATGGTTCCTATTGCATCAGGGGCTTTCTTAATTTTGGTGTTCTAATTGAAGAGACATTTTTGAAAGCATATTAACTTTACAGAAACTAATCTGACTCTGTTGGGTCTAGGCTTTATTCTTCCATCTATCACCACACTCTGGAAACATTTTCCACTTTAAATGTGCAGCAGTAACAGTATACCTCATGGACTTTGAATTGCCCTCAATACTTCCAGTGTGTGATGTGGAAATATGGTTTGGGGTAGTTGAAGTTGGGGAACTGACAGGGCATTACTTGAAGGGGAGAGAATTAGGAAGAGGCATCAGGGAAGGAATGAGAGTAGGGACTATAATTTATTCATAAGGTTTTTGCCTTATTCATGGATAATTTATAACAAAATGCCATAGACCAAGTAGAATCTTTAACTGGACAAAATTTCTATCCACATCAGAGAAATACTGCAAGTCTCCTTTAAAATATAAGATATTCCATAGATGTCACGAAACAACAATTTCCCTCAGATAATGCAAAATTTCAGTTTGGCATCCAATATGTATTAGTTTTCCCTCCTTCAAATAATAGGCAGACAACTATTAAATTTACATTTGAGGTGGGTGCATTTGAAATAGAAAACACATTTCTATCTCAGGCAGTGCTGTTATGCTTTCTGCTGGAAGTGTGGGCTTCCACTGCAGGTGCATGCTCTGCAGAGAGCTGAGCAATGCCCCTGTGCTTGCAGGTGCTGATGGGGTGAGGTGTAGAGCTGAGTTAGAGCCCCCTCTGCAGCAGCACCCTGAGCCCTTTGCACTGCATGTGCTGGCTCTGAGCTGTGGCAGTGAGCGCACCAGGTTTGCCTTTTTTTTTTTTTTAATTATTATCATCCAATAACTTGTACAATATAAAGTCCACAAAGGTCACAGAGGTAAATTTATTTATTAAATGGAAATACTTTGGTCCAGAAACCATTATGAATCATTTTGGTGTTTTAAGTTCAGGATGCAGGGTAAATTATTCCAAAAATAATGGTAGCCAAATGTCATTCCCTCCAAGCATTTGTGTAATATCTATTTATCTGTGGGCAGATGACTGCTATGTATAATCAGAGGCAGACTTTTGTCAAATTGAGACTAAGTAAACACAGCTGAACACAAGCAAGTTGGACTACAACTTTTTGAGTTCTGCCAGCACTGTTATGACCTTGAAAATGAATGTTTTTTCAGAGCAATCTGCTTTCAATATGAGAGAATTTTTAGTGTTTCAAATTAACAAGTGTTGACTGAAAATTTGCTCTGTTTAATTTTAATATTTTTGTCCAAATAAATGAAAAGTGTGTATTTGTCCAAAGGAGGGCATCCTTTCTGCTGCTTGGAAAGTAGGGATATTTTGTACAGAAGTGTTTCTTGCATGTATCTATGAGAACAAGAATAACAGTTAGAGACAGAGCTGTAAACTCATCTGAAACTTCATCATATAATCAGAGAAAATGTTCTATTGTTGGCTTGAAACATAAATGCCTTTTTTTTATGTTCTGTGCAAGTAAATGTAAAATTCAGGCAGTAGATCTTATGCCATTACATATTTAGATACCATTTTCATCATACTTGAAAACATAGGACTCCTATTTATAACTTTTGCCCATTTTTCTAGAGCTTAGTACCCTTCTAAACTTCTTGTACAGACCCTGTTTTTCTCTGATACCCAAAAAGAAACAAGTCTGATTTTATTGCCGAACAGTACAATTTAAATCTTTGTTTTAACATGTGGATTTTCTGTTTTTACAGTACCAGTCATTAGAACAGAGAACATTTTACTCCCTTGATTTTAAAGGTCACAGCATTTGGAACTCAGAGAGGCTTTGGAGAGAATTCAAATAGGAGTCCTGATCAAAAATTTGTCTTTCAGTAATTACAGCAAGTGAATGCCATCCATTGCCAATATCTGTGTTTCAAGGCGCTTCTTTCAAAGGGATTTTTTTTTCATTTTAAGCGCTGTATAGAAACCAGCTTACATACCAAACTCAGGAGTAGGACATGTGCACAGAGTTGTGGCCAGGGGAAACTTTCACAATGTCTTTGTGCTTCATATTCACAAGTCATACTTCCCAATGTGGCTCTTTGGGGGGCAGCAATTATCAATTTCTACCCAATTCTTACAGAACAAGGGTTTAATGGCAGCAGCTGAATGTGCACAGCACCTTGTATTTGATGGGTTGCTAAAGTGTGACTTCAGCTTTGCAAGCCAAGTGCCATCCCAACAGGTAGTCTTGGATGTTTTTTGAAAGAACTCTTCTTGCTTCAGTTTTCTCTTCCCCTATCATAGCAGAGAAAGAAAAATGAGGATCCAGTTGGAAATGGGGAAGAAGCGGAAAAAAGGCAGATGTGGTAGAAAAGAAGACAACACAAGTGAGAAGCAATTTTGATTGAGAATTGCAATCACTGGACATGGCTGAACATTCCTGTATTTTGTTCTCTCTGCTGAAATGCAGATTTCACAAATAAAGCAGAGGGTGTTGTTCCCAGGTCTATCTGAGCTGTGTGGCATCTTAATGTTAACCAAAATAATACGGAAAAGTCCTTGATGCCAGGTGTTTAGACACTGTTGTTTCTTCTGGGTAGCTCCTCCTTGGGGTCTAAGGGTACGGATACTCACAGTGTCAGTGTCCTGGTTTGTATTCTGGAATCTCTGCTTCACCACAAAGGCTAATGAGTCTTATAAAAACAAAAATAAAGGAATGGGGCAGGTGTCATCTAAGCCCCCAAAGTGGGCCTCTGTGTGTTTGAAGGGTGCAAGGCAAGTACTAATTGCAAAGCTTAGGACCATTCAGGCAGAACTCACCTTGTGTTATAACAGCTTGAGGCAGCCAGCTGTGTTTGAGGTGTGAGAGGAAGGAAGAGTGTCGCTGCAGATCGGGCTGTGGGTGGTCAGCAGCCTTCAGGTTGCTTTGAGCAGCTCTCAGCATGCTCCTACCTGAGACAGTAGTTGCCTAGGAAGTGCTATCCAGAGAGAATTTTTTAAAAGATTTGCTGAACCTGGAGTCACAGTTGGGGTTGATGGTGTCTGCCAGCACTAGGCAAGACCTGCCTACGAGCTGGGTGAGCCACTCCCAGTGGTGCCCAGAGGGGCTGGTTTTGCCAACACCTTACTAGATGTTTGTCTGAAGTAACGCGTTGGTGTCACCCAGCTGGGCTGGTTTTTGTGCATCCTGATGAATCCACACTATCAAATACAGCATTTGCTGCTGGTGCAAGGTCTGTTTGCCCATTGTTGGAGAAGGATGGTGGGCAGGAATTCAGGCACTGTCCACACATGGGATTTGCTGTGTCTGCTTTGCAGGCCCTTGGCAGAGCCCCATAAACTTCACAGACTGTGATCTATAGGCAGTTGTTCTATGGGAAAGCTTTGGCTCACGGGCAAAAATAAAAAGTGCTCGCAAAATTAAAGAAAAAGCCTTTGTTGTTATAAAAGTGGAAACAGAAGTACTACTAATAATAGCAGCAAGTTAATTTAAAAACATGAAACAGTTCACAGAGCTTAAAGAGTTTGTGTTGTAGCTGCCTGGCTTGCATGGCTGCTGAGAGTCCTCCTCTTATCCTCTGTCCAAAAGCTCAAAGCCTAGAGTTAAAGTGTATTGGAGGGATCAAAGGATCTCACTTTGTTTCACCATAGTTATTTCCTAAAAAATAGAAATATTCTTTATGTCTGGAACCATGGCTTCATGTCCCGTTGATTGTCTCTACAGAAGTGGAAATTCAGGATCTCAATTCTTAAAAGGCAGGTGAGAATGCAAGGCTATCTATACAAATATATGATTGTTGCAGATGCTCCTTACCCTTAGGAAAACATCTGAGTAGGTCAGGGAAGGCACATAAAAATATTCTATAAGTGTGAATTACTCTGAGATAAAGTTAATTTAATTGCTCCTTGAACAAAAAGTTCACAGTGATTTCCAACTTCATCTGCGTAAGGAATTGTGTTCTATGAATGCTGGTATTCTCTAAATTTTTATTCACATATCTATAGCTCAGTTTCCCATTGCAAACCTTGTTGGGTGAAGAGTTTTTGGTTTTTTGGGGTTTTTTTTGTTTTTTTAATTTATGGTAACATGAGGAAAGACCAATTATTTATAATGCTAATAAAGCTTCTGAGCTGATTCTGATCTATAGAGCTTTCAAATTAATCAAAATTCATATTTTTTAAGTATGTCAGTTGATTTAACAATAAATACCATATGGCTTTACCATAAATATGTATGTGTGTTTTAAGTCTGATACAGGAAACTGTTGCAGGAGAGAAATCTCCTGGCCTCCAGAAAAACACGTATGAGCTAATGTAAAACAAATACGTAGGAAATATGACATTATCACCTTCTGCAACTGCTTACATATTTTTCAAGCACCTTATGTCTGTGCCAACCTGATGTTTTTAAACAGTATTCACCCTATTTTGGGGGAAAATGTTACAAGAGCTGCTTTAGATAGCATTATCTTTTATCTTGGAGGCTGATAGCCAGCAATTCAGTTAGGTTTTAGAGGAGGCTATTGGCTTTGACTGCTTTTAGATCACATTCACTGGTCAATGTGTCAGTGCCTTTTTGGGAGAAATATGTTCAATACTTATGGATAGCATATTTTTCCTGTGGTAATAATACACTGTGCATCAATAATTCATAATTTTATTACAAAATTTTATTAATAAATTTATTACAAAATAATGTTATAGTATGAAGGGAATGGATTACTTTTTATCACTCATTATTTAAAAGGTATTGTCACAATATTACCACTACTGTTTTATTCCAGTCTCTATTTAGGTACAGCCTCCAGTGGCTAGTGTAGCTTTTTCAGGTGAGAACTGTTTGCAATGATCTAGAAAATTGTCTTCTTCACTCAGACACACAGCCTAAGCATATTGCCTATAGTTCAAAAGCTCTCTGTTTGAAAGCAAATCAGTTTGCCTTGAAATACCGTGGGTGAGGGTCCTCCACAGCTCAGCAATCGTGTCTTTGGGAGCTGCTCTTCCTGAGATGAATGGCGAAGGGTTTGAATGAGCCTCGTTGTTCTGCAGCATGTCCTGCAGTTAGAGGAGCCGAGCAGAACAGAACTACTCTGCAGCACCATGGAGCGAGCTTTGCAGAGGCTCTAAAATTCATGCAATCATGCTACGCCGAGGAGAGCAGGCAGTATCCAAGGTGGGGATGAGCTGGTGAGCCCTGTCTCTCAGCAGCAGCCTTTGCTGCGATCCAGGTCCATTATTGCGGCGCAGCGTTGCTGTCCCGGCTCAGGCAGAGCTCTCTGCCACGTGGATGCTCCGTGCCCTGCTACGTGGTGCTCATTTACTCAGCCTGCCTTAGCGGCTGAGGCCCGGAGTGCAGGGGAATCTGAATCCAGTCCCTGTCTTGTTATCAGTTGACGATGCTTCCCTGCTGGTTTCTTGAAAATCACTGTCTCCAAAAGCAGCAGCGTGTGTTGAATAACAAATCCCTTCACATTCGGGCTCTTCAGGTTTGGGAACAGAGCCAACATTCTTGAAGAATGATTTAGTGGCCAATAAACATCTGCAAGGTCTGTAAGGCTGTCAGAAGGAGTAACATTGAAAGTGAAGATCATATCAGTAGCAGTTCTCCTGTCCTGACAAGGCATTCAGTGCAAATATTTGTTCTGTCATCCTCGCTCTCATTCCTGTTATCACAGACGGTTTCATACATTTTGCCAGAGAAGCAATTTCATCTTCTTCCACAAAGCTGTTCACATCCAAGGCCTTTGCAATGTTAATGTACCGGCCTACTACTGTTTCAGGACCTCCCATATGAGCTCCTCCAGAGTGCAGGAACCTCATCTGTCTTAGGCAAAGGCTCTGCTGTGAAGGCGCTTACAACTTTCAATTAGTGAGCATCTGCAGTGTTAAAGTTTAGCTGCTCCTAGAGAATTCAAGCCCAGTGTGGTGGATTTATTCCACTGCACCAATCTCCATGATAGCCCAGAGAGGCTTTGAGCTCTTCCAAGTATGATTCTTCTGCAGGGTTACTGCACTGCATTAGGACTCAAACGATTTTAAACACAAGATGATGTTTGGAGTATAGAAGGAGGTGTTTCTGCTTCTTCAAAAGCTCTTGGCAAATAGGCACATCTTCCTGAAAAACTCTAGGCGTGATGTTCTGCTCCAGCAGCCTTCTGCTTTTTGGTGCACTGCCTCTCACTCACTCAGTGAATAGGAAAACTGAAAACACAGCCCTTCTTGATAGGCCTCCCAATTTACTAGAATCTCTGAGGGCCTGTTTAAAAGGTGCCTGGGAATATTTAGGTTTGGGAAGAAATCCTGTAATGGAAATAATAACAGTACAAGTTGTGGTGAGCAGGAGCATAAAGACTGCAATAGCTTCACAAGGGAAAACAAAGGAAACAAAACTGAAGAGTTGACTCAAAAATAATGCTATCGAACACTAAAATCACTTTTGTGCAGCTAGAGATGAGAATAATCCACAGGCAGCTCCTTCCCCTGCAGCTCACTCAGCACTTTCTTTCTGCTGATTATTCTGTATATGGTCAGAGCGGTATGTGACTTCAGATTTCTGTGTATGTTGTGGTTATTCCTCAGGATGCTGAATAAAGGGGTTCCCATCACATTTTGAGCTAGATGAGGAAAGAGATACTTTTCTGACATATATGACCTGGCCTAGTTCAAAAGATGCCTCAAAACCTATCTTATATCCTCATTGAGTGCTCACTGCTGGTTCTGTACCACCAAAACCATAGCATGAATGCAGCTGAGCCCCTCTGAGGACAGGATGATTTCATGATGTGCTGTTCAGTGCCACTTGATACATTCTGTCTAGCCCTTTTCAAAGTTTAATAAAGGTGTTTTCCTGACACCTGTTACATCTGTTGGATTTCACAAATGGATATGTAAGGCACCAAACAACTACAATTTAAAGTAATTTTAGGTGTGTAAGACCTTGTGGATGCTCATGATTTCATGGCTTTTTATGCATGCAAAGCAACAGTCTTGTTAACCTGTGAGTGCTCAGCCATGCTGAAGTTGAAAGCCCAGGCTTTCAAGCCAGTCTAGAGACCAGGGAATGTACTGTAGCACCTGTGAAAAGGTCAGTTAGAATGACTTGTTGAGCCCCACACAAACCTGTAGCACAGAGAGACTGTCAGTCACTAACATGATGTACTTCATGTGTTAAGTCCACCTGACTGTCTTCTCTCTTCTTGTGTCCTCTTCCTGCAGCAGCCTTGGAGCTGCTGTGTCATGGCACCGAGGTTGCGCAGGGAAAAGTGTCACCGACTGCTGCAGGTTCAGCCCTGGCACAACTCTGTCATGTGCCTTCAGGAAGTGGTGACCACAAAATAACGTGTGGTTGTAGTGCTGTATCTCATAGTATACTTAGTGTGAAGGCAGATTGCTTAGCCATTCCTATTTTTATGCAAACATAATGTAGAAGCAAATACAAGTAGGTATATATTTGAAAATATCTGTATCTCCTTGGAGATATAAACAATCTTTTAAATTGCACATGTAATCCCTGGATTTGCAGGATATGTTGTGCAACAGTTGTCTGGGTTACTGTGAGGCTCTTTTGCAGCTTACAGTAATTTTTATAGCTTTTTGATTGCTGGAGCCCAGCTGATGCACTTTTCCTACAAGCTGCTTGAATTTGTATGCTTACGATCTCACGGCACAGTAAGTTTGAGACACTACTTAGGTATCTGGGGTTTAGTATTTGCAAGTGTGCCAGGAGTGGTTTATGTGGATATTGGGAAAAGGTTCTTCACCTAGATGGTGGCTGGGCACTGGAACAGGCTCTCCAGAGAAGCAGTCACAGCACTAAGCCTGCTGAAGTTCCAGAAGCATTTGGACAATGCTGTCAGGCTCATGGTGTAATTCTTGGGGCTGTCCTGTGCAGGGCCAGGAGCTGGACTTCAATGATCCTTGTGGGTCCAGCTCAGGATATTCTGTGATTCTGTGGTAAGTATTGTGCACATTTCAGTACCCCATGCAGTGGATGGAAGAAGCTGTGTTTAAAGAGACCATATTTGTCAGTTCTTTATCTTACAGGCGAGTGAAAGAAACTGAATTTCATCTCTCAGATAGACTTGCCCATTCTTTACTCCATGCTTCTGGCTAAACACACCATGGAAATCAGTTCTGACATTCCCTGAGAAGTTCCTCCACTTGCCTGAAAATACAGCACCTTGTAATTTAAATTGTCTTTGTACAGCATGTGCCATGTCTGAGCCTGCTTGGCTCCCAGGAGCAGGAGAGGAGCTGGCTCCTGCAAGTGGGGCCGCAGGAATGGGTGGCACGTTTCTCTAAATTCTGCAAGAAGCTTCTGAAAATATCCTGTGTGCATGCATTCATACCATAACATTACACCGCATATATAGGGTCTGCTCCCAAACCCACAGCCAACTAGCATAACAAAATCAGATTTTACTGCTGTCGTGTCAGCCTAGGGTTGAAATATGGCTTTGAAACCCTCCCTTTCACCCTGCTTTTTTAATGAAAAACAATCGTACTGGAGTGTAATAGTGCTTACCCTGGCTGCATTTGACTTTAGCTTTTTATTTTTAAAGCCTTATTTTAGTCTTTAAGAGCTCCCAATTAAAATCTTTAGATCCAGAGTGAAAGACTGAACGTGCCTGCCTGCACAACAGCAACTTTCCTGGGTGGGAGAAGGATATTTTTGTAGTAAAAATAAAGAAAGTTGACATAGTGGTATGTTTTCTCCCTTTATATTCCTTACTCTTATTTTTCCTGGTGAATCTTCATTTGTCATTTTGTAGTTTTCTTTTTTTGTAACATCTCCCATCGTCTTTCCTTTATTTCTTTTTTCTCTTCCTCTTCTCCTTTTTCCTCTTTTCTTTATTTCACCCTCCCCCTTACCTGCTGCCTAACGTGGTTTTCAATGTTAACCCCTAATGGTTTCCAACAGAAGGGCAAACCACTTCAACTGATGAGTCAGCACAGCACGTGCTGTAAATCCCTTCCCAAATACCTCACACACACACACACACACACACACACAAAAAAAAAGAAGCCTAGGTCAGATGTTCCTTTATGCATTATGAAATGCATGTGGGAGACTATCACCAAGGAATCTGACAACATTGCACGACTCAATGAGGAACATGCCAGCTCAGTGAGAAAAAAAATTATTTCAGTCAGCTTTGCAGCAAACTTGTAATGAAAATAAAACCATATAACCATCAGTTTGTTAACAGCTCACCTCAACACTCACAGCCCCAGCTCCCATTATAGGCTCTGCTAAGGTCTGGCTATGAAAACAAGACTCACACAGTGCCCTGAATCTCATCAAGGAGAGCACACTGTCACTGGTCAGTGGAAATTTAGAGTCAGCTATGGCAGCCTGAACAATGAAGTAATTTATGCCAGTTTTTTATCTGTTTTGCTAATTCGTAAATTCTTACATTAATGTGCATAGTTCAAGACTCTAAGACCATTTGCACCATGCCTACTATTTATGTGGGGCTTTCAGTGCACTTATTAATCCAAATATTAATATAGACTTGCAAACTCAGTTCTCTTTTATGATTTATAAAATATACCTATTGCAGTCTCTGTGGGCATGTACACTCATTTTATAAAAATCACATGTATTAAAATGTAATTAGATGCCTACTCCCTTTGCAGCAGACTCCAGGCTGCACAACATAAAAAAGTCTTTGGATGCTCAGGTATTCAGGAAAAAACTTGTGTTAGTAGTCCTTCACAGTTAAAGCTTATATGTGAAGTTTGATGCAAGAAACAAATTGCAAGGAAGTATTTTCACAGAAAAGGTTTGGTCTAGGGCATGATGGAAAAGGGATGTTTCTAACATTGGCAAGACCCACCATATGGATCTTAATAGAAGATGTCAGACCAAGGTTATAGCTGTTCCTGGGAAAAACCCACTGGGTGAACAGGGAAAAATATTCACTCTAGCGGTCACTGTGAACATAAATTGTCATTATGCAGTTTGTTCATGTGGAAGGACATAACAGCTGATGACAGGTCAGTTGTTATACTTGGTGTCCCTGTGAAGCCAAAGGAGTGAGGTAACAGGGTTTTCTGGGGTGACTTCATTACAAGCTGCTCTGTAACCTCCTCCTGGAAGAAAGAGAGCAGGGGTAAAATAAAGCTTTGCTGAAAAGGAGCTTTCTCTAGAGCCTAGGCCCAGAGCTCATTCCTGCAAGTTTCTGACAGCTTTCCTCCTCCCACCCAACTAAAGGACACGGTAATAAATCTTTGTCAGTGGAAATCCAGTACACCCCTGAGATCGGACCTGCTGTGATTGGGATCGTGCACTCTCCCAGGTCACATTGCCATGCTGTGTCTGCAGCCACAGGTCACCTGAAACTCCAACAGGGACTTTCATTCCTCCACCAAAAGGTTCTGCTGCATGAGTGCTGCCAGCCCCAACCAGATGGTTTCACACAGACCTTCCCAGACCAGGACCTGCTTTGGGGCAGGAGTGGACTCACAAGGGAGCACACTGAAGGGATCCCATGTGGAGGTGGCCTGGGCTCTGCAGGAGATCAGCCATTGGGGCGTGTTTGGGGAATATTTCTGTAGGAGACTCTGTGGTTTGGAGTCTCTTCCAGCATGAGCTTTCCTGTCTGCACTTCTCTATAATTCATCCTTAACAGGTCTACTGTCCCTGAGGAAACTGGGAGGATGGTGCAAAAGGAAAAGGGTTTTAGGAGTTTCAGTGCTGGGTGGGATGAGTCCTGTCCATATGTGGAAAACCTGTGGTAGTGTGGGTCGCTGGCTGAGCAGTTATCCATGTTTACATGCTCATTTGTCTGTTTACATTAGGCTCAAAATGGGAGACTGCAAGTGCAAATATGGGATGGCCAGCTCCTTCTTCCTCCAATTCAAGCTAGAGAAGCTGAGGTTTTCTTGTTTTTCAAAAGATGCTGCAGTTTTTGCACCAAGATTAAATGACATTTTTTTATAAGAGCAAAAGCTTCTTTCTTTAAATTAAGCTTAAAGAAAGAAAAGCCTGCTGCTTTGGGCTACAATTTCCCCTCCCTTGCATTGCTGAGCAGCCTGGGCTAAGCCACGTTCCCTCCCCAGATGTGGGTGAATATTAGTGGTGTTGTGTGCTTCATGGTTTACTTTGGGATCCTTCAGGGGTAAAGGAGTTGTGTCAATGCAGAAGAGCACAGGAGTATTAACTCGAATTAACCTAACTTTGTTCTTGGGGAAACAGAGATCTGAAAGTCTTATGTGCCCTGAAATTGTGGTTTGGAAAATACTGGAGTCAAGGTGTGTGTAAGTACGTGAGCTATAGAAATACTTCATCTCCCCACTAATTTACTCACACATGTAATGTTCATTTTTCTTTCAGCTGCCCCAGTTTGTTTCCTGTTTCTCCTTCTTTTTCCTCTTCTTGCTTGTTTTGAAAATTCTGGTCAACACATGTTAAGCCAGAGTCTCCAAAACCAACAAAAGAAAGTTCAGGAGAGGCAGTGAGAGAAACAACTGAATAATGTTGCCAATTTTAAAATGAAGATAAGTTATACAGGACCTTTTATTGAACCAACAAATGTTTTATAGTGTTCACCATTTGAGGCCAGCAGTTCTCTTTTTTCCCCTCTATTTTAAGGTAGAATAGAAGATGTGTAATTCATCAGGAATCTGTACATGTTTAAGTAGCTTCAAAAACTATGACAGTCATTTGAGACTGACCTACTGTGTTTTGACTTCTATGTCCATTTTTTTCCAACTACATAATGTTCTGTACCCTTCCCTCTCTGTCTCATTCCCTCATTCACACATTCTTTCCCCTGTTGGTTTCAAGCCATCTTTGCCTTGTCAGTGTTACCTGATAACACAAAGCAGGGTTTGAGCCAGTTGTTGTGGCTCAGCTTGAGCCGGATGCCGCGGTGAGTGGGGGAACAACGTGGAGGCTGCCTGGTGCTACCTAAGGGGTCACTCTCGCCTTCACTGCTCCCAGCAGGGCCTTAGGGGTAGTTCATCACCACACACATGTGATGTTCTTAGGCTAGAATTCTCAAATCCAAATGATAAAATGGAACTGTAATTAACATTATTTAGCACACCCCTGAAGTCGTCCAAATACATAAAAATTATTAGTCTGGACGCAGCGAACAGTAAGGGTCTGAGTTGTTCTGAAATATTTGAATGTGCTGCAAGCTCAGTGTTGCCAGAGAGCCTTTGTGCATAGTAAATTGGAGGTATGTGATGCTGTTGTGCTGTTTAAGGATGATTTGCCTGCAAGAACGTTGGGCTTCATTTTCTTTGGCTAGTCCTTTCTGATAGCAGAAGAACAAAGGAAAACATTTTAAACATAATCCTGGAAAATTCTGTTCTTAAATGCTCTTGAAACAGTCAAAATATTGCCTAGGCAGTATTTTGACTTTGGACTTCTGAGTCTCATTTCCATCTCTGCTAAAGTGGGACAGCAGGCTACCTTGCAAGAGAGTTGTCAGGATCAGCGAGTTAATATTTATGAAGAAATTTCATGGTGAAAAAAAAGATGCCATGTATATTATTAATAATGATGTGAGTCCTGAAAAATACCATGCTGTATCACAAAGCTGGTATTGTCTGGTGTCTACACTCTTGGCACTATGCCCTACAGTAAACTGTATACTGAAAACTCATACTAATGGAAAGGTATACAGAATTCCATTGGTAGGTGATTTATAGTGACTTCCTATTATAAACAAGAGGGAACAAATATCCCGCCTTGCTGGTTTCTTTGGGCGGATGTTGAGAGCAGAATGAGACATTCTTGGCCAGGCAAAAGCAATTCTCTGGATGCTTACAACAGGGAGCAGAATGAAGCACCAGAAAGTGAGGTATAAATGACAACCCCTAATTTTAAATTATTAAGTTTCTATTTTCACTGTGCTTAAAACTTTTTGACCACAGAGCAAATGACCACTGTTTTAAGTGATTTCCAAACCTGTAGCAAAAAGGTATTTCTGAGGTTTAATATTAAATAGATTTATTATAGGATCTCAACATATGTTGAAAGCCTACCACCGTCCTTTGACAAGAAGCATAATCCTTTCAGAGACACTACAAAACAACTTCAGCAGCAGCTTCTTCTGGTTTCAATTACTAAATATGCTATTGAGCACTACTGTTGTTTGTTTAGGAAAATTATTTGTGCTGGCCAGTTGTGTGCTGTTAAAATGTATTCATATCTCTGTGTAGTAGGGTAATTTTTTAACTTATCAAACGAGTCTTCGGAATGGTGTGGAATACAAAAATTCATCAGTGCTGGCTTTTCCAGGAGTCACTTGACACACTGATCTAAGCTTGACAGGTCTGTAGGGGTTTAAATTTGTGTGACAGCTTGCCTTGATCTGACTAGTGAGAGAGCCACACTCTTTAGGAACAGACCAGAGGTGCTGCCACTGAAGGCGTTTGAGATTAAAGGTAACCACAGTTCTTGGAGAGAGCAGCTCTGGTGCAGCCTTGGTACCTCAAGGCTGGTGAAGTGCTGCTTCTCATGTAGAGAGAGGGTCGTGAGTGGAGTGCCCAACAGCACTTGCCTTGGGGTGAGTCCTGAGCTGAGGCTACTTGATGAGTAGCCAATTTCCAGAGAGGTTACCAATTGCCATTTCCTTATTGCCTCAGAGAGATGGAATCTAGGAACATGTTGTGTGATGCTCAAGCAAATGAGCACCTTCCATTTTGAGAATGCAGTTCTTTGATTATTTTCATGGAGCAATCTCACCAAAATGTTGCTTTTACAGTTGAAATGTACTTTGCAATTCTTGTGCAGGTACCTCAAGTATCAAAAGCTTCAATTATCAAAATCTTTAATTAGTAATTGGAGGCAGAGCAGATAGATTACAAAAGATGAAGAAAAAGCAAAATATTGGGTAGGACTCACCATTTTGTGGTTTTTTTATACATTTGAAAACGTTTTGTCATCTACATTCTTTCTCTGGTGAGTGAAGAGCCAGACATGACCAGCCTGCATTTCTTCCAGGCTTAGCTAAGCCATTAAGGCTGTAGTTATACTAGCACTGTACTAATGTCTCTATATAAAAATAGATATGAATCATTGATATACTGAATAGCCAAAGGAGAGATATGGTCCTCCCCCCATCCAGCTCTCGGCATATCCACATGGATGATAATGCTGTGCAAAGGACAGAAGTGTGAGGAAGGGGCCACAGAACAGGACTTAGGGATTTGGCTTTTTAGCAGCACTCAGGGACATTGGGCTGCAGTGTTAAATAGAATGGCTGAATCCACTTCTTGGAGGACATCATTGTTCTTTATGAACGGAGTCCAGACAAGTAAAGATACAAAGATGGCAGTTCCATGGCATGTGAAGTGAACCCTGCTTTTGCTTTGAGTTACATCAAGTTGGTTTGACTAGCAAGATGTCAAGGAGAGCATAAGGAAAGGTCTTTGTCTCTCTCACCGAGGTTATCTCCAACCAAAAAAAAAATGGTAATACTTATTTCCTTTGCTAAGGGCTGTTCAGACACAAGGGAGCTGCTTGGATGCTGTGGTAGTGCAAGCTGGTATATGCTGTCAGGGGTTTGGTATAGCAGAAAAGGATTTTAGGCAAGAAAAAGAAGCTTGTTCTTTGAAATGATGGATTTTCAGACTTCATTGTACTAACATGCTTTGAGAGCAGTTATTAGCCAGAGCTTTGCAAATTATCAGTGATGGTTTTATTTTAACCCAGTTTTGAGTTTCTTTGACATAAATTATTTGCTTGAAAAAACCATAAAATCCAAACAGAATAATAACATATGTGTGATTGAGGGAAAATCTTCAGCAAAGTTAAAGAATAGGCAGCTCTTTCCTCCTGGATTATATTTTTTAGTTTTGCTACTGCTTTTATGTACCATGGGCAAGATGCTTTCTTTAAGAGCTGGCTAAACACCAGTAAAAAATATTTGCAAATACTCCTTCAAATAAACGCTGGAATTGGAATGTGTGTCACCATTCACACCTACTTCCCTCAGAAGTTTGTACAAGCAATTTTTTTGTTCATAGGAAATATTTTCCAACAGCAAAAGAAACTGACAGATGCTTGAGAGAGGTGTATTTATATCCAGGTTTGCTCTGGCAATGATGTTCTCTATTACTTACCATTTCCATTTCTATACCTACTGATCTATTCAGTCCTAAACCTCATCTTGAAAATTGTCTCTAATTAAAAAAACAATTAAGCAGGGCTGAAGAATTCTTCATAGCCAAGTACAGCATGAAGAAGCATATTTGTGTCATCCAATACCTCTTTCTAGATCAAATGTTTCTTTATTTCTTGGTTCCTTGTCCTCTGCATAGGCTGGTCTTCCCCTTCTTGAATCCCATTCAAGCATTGCTCTATCTTAAGAAATACTGATTTAAGCCGTGCACTTTTGGAACAAAACTTAAATCTCGGTCACCTGTGAACATTTATTTATAAAGCTGTTTTTCAAAAGGATGGAGACCTGCTAGATCAAACAGTTTGGCAAACAGCGGATCTCTGAAATTGCAGCTGTCCTCCCTGTGGTTCTTTAGTGGGACTGTGGTCTCCAGCAGTCACCTCCAAGTACTGAGCAGTGCAGCTGAGCTGAATTATTGGCTGTGGGAGACAATGGGCTGCTGGCTGTGGTGGGCAAGGTTGCTCCTAAGGGAAGGAGTACCAAGGGTTATTCCACTGGAAGCTCTGTTTAAGGACAAGATCAACTTCTAACTAATAATCTGATGGAAATCTAGCAGTAAGGTTGATTTTATTTGGGAATCTGACCTCACAAAGATGTACATTACTTTTTGAGGTTTATGTTGTGTTTAGAGGCTTTTTGGGTCTTGTAGCCATGAGTGCTCATGCCATTTGCTGTTTCTTTGGTTTGACTTGTTTTCCATAGGTATTGCAGTTGGGCTTCTTGCTCCTCTATAATGTATTTCTGTGTCAGGATAGCAAACCCACTGAATAAAGCTTATACATTTCTGCCTGGTAAATATTTCTGGCTTCTCTGGGACGTGAGGACTTAGTGAATGAACAAGTATGACTCTTGATGAGGAAGTGTAGTTTATGTCTGTGATGCAATTTCATCTCTGAGGGCTGCTAACCAGGTGTGCTTGTTACTTGTGTCCCTCTCAGCTGCCTCTGTGACTGAGGCACTGCCTGGGCAAGGGGTGCATTAAAACCCACACACAGCATGTGTGCAGGGGTGAGAGTCCTATTTTTAGTGCATACTAGAAGGCATTCACTGAAAGGCAATGAAGCTGATTTTTATTTTTAGGCTTTGCAATTCCTTCTGTCCTTGGTATTCAAAACATAAATATGTTTTTAAGAACTCCTCTATTACCCTGCAGATTGTAGGTGAACCTTCAGGAACAGCTACACCTTCAGTGCAGCTTTCCCCAAGAAGATGCCTGCATAAAGCTGGTCCTGTATATGTGTCAAAGCAAAGATTTTATTTTAGATCTGGTATCACTTTTGGAATAAATCTTGGGTTATTTTTCAATATGCCTATTCCCTGAACATGCTTGTTTTTAAAACTATTAAAATAAAATAGACTTTCTTTTTCCTGTTTTCAGAAAATCTGGAGAATGGACCAAATAAGTGTGAAAGGTGAGTAAGGGACTTCACAGTTTTCCAAAACTATTGCTGTTATTACAGTTTGCCTGATACCATGTAGCCATGTAAGATGTGTGTGTAAATATTTGTTATTGCTTGAATCTAGCACAGCTAACAGAAAGGGACCCAGCAAAGATGAGACGTACTGGAAGGAGATCAACGCAGCTATGGCCCTAACGAACCTTGCCCAGGGGAAGGATAAACTGCAGGGAACTACCAGCTGCATCATTCAGAAATCATCACATATATCAGAAGTAAAGACTGTTAAAGTGCCATTAGTTCAGCAGTTTTAAGGGATGGGTCCTCTTCCTTTTTCACGTCAAGCAGACGTTTTCCTCGCAGGATTTGTTTTCAGCAAAATCCAATTCACAGACAGGAGGAAAATGTGGAAAATAGGTCCCCTTTTACAGAATGGTCAGTTAAAAAAATTAAGGTCCCTTCTGACTCAGATGTTTTCATTGTATTAAATGAAATGTTCAACTGCTTCTATAAAAGGCATGTAAATTATAAAACCCCCGTTTTTATCAAAACATTAACTTATTTTATGTTAATCAAAGTGCGCATAAGATGTTTGCATTGCTATTACAGTAAGTGCCTTGCTTTGAAAAAATAAGCTATAACGTGGGCATAGTACAACAGTGTTATGCCTCAAAATGACAATGCCATAATGCTTAAACTTTGTATATTATTCCAAGTGGGCTTAAGCAGCCGAGGGCTAAACACATTACTGCTGAAGGCCCTGGAGAGTGTGCTTATTTGACTTGTACAAATTGATGAGTCTTAATGAAATTGTTACATCATTCTCACTCTCTTTTTTTTAATCAACAGTGTTATAAAAATTGTACAGTACGTTTTGTCAAAGTGACGATAAGGTTGTTATGCATGTTTCTTACCTGTATATGCAGTATATTAAAATACCAAAATCATTCCTTTGAAAAGTGCAATACTCTAGAACACACAAATTTAGGAAATAAGTTAATTGTTCAGATTATTTTGAACTTATACATATGCTGTGTTGCTCATTAAAGATTTCTAGTTGAGAAGGTTTTAGTCAGACTAGTTGTAAATTCAAGTTGAATTTCTATAATTTTAAAGCTTTACTAGTGACTTACTGAAGTTTTGATAGAAGTAAAATTGGTTTCTTCTTGCACAAAACTAAAACTATAGAGCCATTCAGAAATGTTTCCATGGTGGAACTTGTTACTTTAATGTGGTTTAAACATTTTTATTTTTTATGTACTGCATAAATGAGGACAGTTGATTGACATTTCACATTTCAGCAAGAAAAGCCTACAATATGAACTATCAAAGCCCAAACAAGAATCACAAAAGGAACTGAAACATTGAAAAATCTCAGCATTTAAGGCAGGAGGGTTTTAAGAAGATACTAAACCATGTATTAAATGTCATGTCTCTAAAATTGACTGCTATTGAGTGTAATAACTATCATAAAACCAGGTTTATTTTTAAATTTTATCTGGAGGTGTACAAGTTATTTTTAAGTCATATAACAATAGTCTAATGAGGTTTACAGTGCTTGAATAAACAGTGGCAAAGCCAAAACCAATTTATACAGAATCTGTTACAGAAAACTGGAAAAGAGCTGATTGTTGCTAGGATTTGGATTTTTTCCTGTGGGTGTCCTGTCAGGTTTTTTCCTACTTATCCCTTTCCTTGCTTCTCTTTCTGGTGAGCCATCAATGAACACGACAAGGCTTTAGTTCTGCTCCTGCTGAGCTTAATGGCAGAACTCTCACATCAATGGAAGCAGGACTATGCTAATGATGTAACTAACTTGCAAATAGAGGCTGTTTCAGTTGCACTAAAATAATCAAGACACATTGCAAATATCAGCCTTGGTGTGACTTCTTAGGAAACTTCTTGATGTAACATAACGTTGTTGGTTTTATTTAGTGTACAATGGAAATTATTTGATATGAAAATATTTTGTACATATATATTTTTACTTTGTTTTCTAAATTGCTGATTTGCATTGACTTAAAGTGCCAAGCAAGAAATGTATGTTGTGACTGTATGAACAGTTGAAGTATGTTTTACTGACTTGCATCATTATATGTCTAAGATTCCATGACATTAATTTTTAATACTTTACTGGATTTTGGCATAATAATGTGAGTTTATAACTAATAGCAGAGAGTTAATACTTCACTTTTGTTCATACTATTATAAGTTATTCTGGTATTAAATATTTTGTGACAATAAATTCATGGTTTTGACAAACTCTTCTGTTAGGAATATTCAGTGTTTTTGTCTGTATAAACAACAAAATTTGTCATGTAGAAAGGGAACTTTTGGGGACTCCTCTGAAGTAAAACTGGAGAAGGCAAGCCATTGTATAAACAACTTGTTAATGGTTCTCTTTTCCAATGATCAAAGCACAAGAATAATCTGTAGAACACATCAAGTGGGTTTTGAATTTAAGAAATACTTGGCCTAATTTCTTGTTACTGTTTCCTTTAATTTATTTTTTTTTCTACTGCTGCTTTAGAGTTTTCTGAAAACACAAATTCTGATGAATTATGTGTGTGTCTTTTTTAAATAACGAAAGTCATGATCAGTGCTGAGCCAACAGCTAATGAAAACTCAGTAATTATTTATGATATTGGAAAAACAAACATTATTACTATTGCTCTTCTTTGTTTCAACATATGTAACCATTTTAGTAAAATAAATAACTGCAAACAACATCTTGCTGGTTTGAATTAAATATTCATTTTTCTGTCCTTAGGCATTTGCATTTCTGGTTTTCTGTAATAGTCATGGTTTCCCTGCACTGGGAAGGGAAGCCCACAAGCATGTGATAGGCAAGGACGAAACAGAAGAGTTAGTCTGATCAATACACCTTGTGGTACGTAGTTGTGTGAGGTAGTTTAGCTCATACCCCATGAAAATGACTGCAGCAAGGCTTGAGTAATCACTGCTAATGACAACGTGGCGTGATGCTAATAAATCCTCCACACTGGAGGAGTGCAGGGGGAAGCCATAGCTACTCACTGACCTGAGTCACTGGAGAAGGTCCATCAGTTGGGAAAGACTTCGGTTAGTTAGGGTTTTCTTGGGAGTGCAGGCTACATTTACCTACACTACCCTGTGTGGATGTTCAGCTGTGGAACCTTGGTGGAGAAGGAGATGAAGTCATCCCATCCAGAAGTTCAGTGCTCATAGCAGAGAGCCCAGTGCAAGTGATGTCTTAACTTTTGTGCCTCGGCAAAGCTGTTCCACTTGCATGGGCGGGGTGATAGCTCAGATTTGGTGGGCAATCAGCACTTTCAGGTTTTATGTCCTGCTGATCTGCGATAAACGTGTACTGCTGCAACACCTCTGGCCATCCAACGTGTCAGTGGAGATCTGGATATTTAGCTGATACGTGAGTTCCTGTGGGAGTATGTACAGCCTGACTTTTGCTGTTGGGAATGTGTAAAAATACCCACATCTTAATGATGCTGAGCTACTTGGCACCTACTTTGTACCCAAGTCTGACATGAAGACACCAACTCAATCTGCTCCCACCTACTCTGTCACATCATTTCCCAGAGCTGAGCACTCCAAACTCTTATAAGCCACTGAGTAAGAGGAGCTCCAATTTTCAATTCAATAGTTAGAGTATATATTGGGCTCAGGACTGCAGACTCCTCTCCCAGCACCAGGCAACTGCTGCAACCACTGAGCTATAGTTCTCACCTTGTAGCCTCATATCCTCCACTGGTGACCTAATGCATAAATATGTATGCCAGGTGAAGCATTCCACCAGGGAGACTGAGAAGCAAGTTCCATGACAACACATGACCATTTTGAGGACGTTTGATAACTTGCTGTCTTAAGTTTTAACTTGGAGTTTGGCAAAGGATGGCAGCTAGACTAGGATACCCACCCAAAAGTGTGTGAAGTAGCCACTGTACTGTGGACTAGAAGGAGAGGATGGGGGAGGAGGGTGTACATGTCTGTACTGTGAAAGGAAGAATGGATTTACCTTTGGCTATGGGAAAAGGCTATGCGGGTTTAAACCAGTTTCTTCATGATTTCTTTACTCAGATAGATTTTCATTATATTCCCTGGCTTTGATGAATTATGTTTTTTATCTACCTAAATTATCCATCAGATCAACAACACCAAATATGAGCTGCTATTACAGGAAACAGCTTTGATTATAAAATAATAATGAGCTTCTGGAATTCACTGTACTTCTAATGCTCAGAAAGTCCTTCTTTTTACCCTGTGTGTCATCCCCAGCAATAGGGGACAGTGTAGGAATTGCTCTGCATTAGTCAAAAGGGGCCCTGCACCAGGGAAAGGCCTTGGTGGTTGCCCTGGGGGATGCTCTGAAATGCCAGGGAACTGCCTTCTCTCTCTGATTCACCACAGTGAATGAGGCATGAGGAATCACTCAGGGCCAGTCAGGGAGCATGCCAGTGGGGCACAATTCACCCTGCCTACTAAGGCACTGCCAAGTAGTGGGACAGCAGCCACCAAGCTCGGATCCTCCTTCAGGAATCTTTCCAGAGGCTTTCGGGTTCCATCATGCCTATGTATCTTTCGGTCTTGCAGAAGTCCTGAGCCATATTCCTCATGTGGCTTCTAGGGGCTGGAGAAGATGGCTTTATCTGCTGGTGAATCACTGTGTGGGGTTGAAGATGAGAGTAAATGATGAGTGTTTAGTCATCCAACTTTCCAAAGCAGCAGAACAGCTTCTATAAATTGAGCTCCACCAGGGCTATACAAGTCTTATTCATAATTTCTGCATTCAGAAGAACACTGAGGACCTTGGAGCAGCCCTGGCAGAGCCATGATCCCAGTACTGCCAGGAGAGAAAAAAACAACAGCAAAGCTTGCCACTGCTCCTGGCATTGCCTCAGATGTCCTCTTGCTGTGTAGCAAAGGGAAGGGTGCAGCTGTTTCTATCATGTTTGACTTTCACAGAATCACAGAATCATGGAATAAGCTAAGTTGGAAGGGACCCACAAGGATCAAGTCCAGATTCCATCCCTGCACAGCTCCATTCTCAAGAATCACACCATGTGGCCAAAAGCATTGTCCAGACACTTCTTGAACTCTGTCAGACTTCACGCTGTGACCACATGACTGTGTTGTCTTTCAGGTGTTTTTCAATACCTCCCAGAATAATCTCCATAACTTTATCAGGCACTAAAGTGTGACTGACAGGCCTGTAGTTTCTGGGGTCTTCCTTCTTGCTCTTCTTGAAAATTGGGACAACGTTTGCCAGCTTCCAATCAGCTGGGACCTCTCCAGGTTCCCAGAACTGCTCAAAAATCATCAAGAGAGGTTTTGCAATGACACCAGCCAGCTCTTTGAGGATTCTTGAATGATTCCCATCCGATCCCATAGATTTGTAGGGATCCAGCTGAGGAAGAAAATACTACAAAGTTTCTGGGTTGAATGGAAACTGATCATTCTCACAATCAGGGTCCTCCAGCTCAGGGCACTGTGGTCCCCTTGGTCCATCGTCCATGTTGAAGACAGAGGCAAAGAATGCATTAAACACCTCTGCTGTGTCCATGTCCCTTCCTCTTTGTGAGGTCCAGAGTTGGTTTTACACTGCCTATTACCATTAATATATTTGAAAAAAACACTTTTTAGTGTCCCCCACATTTCTGGCCAAATTCAATTATTTTCTCACACAAACAATCATTTCTTGCTGTGAAACCTCATGTTCTGCTATGAAACCTTCAACATAACTCTGCTTCCATTCAGTCCTTGGTGTGACCACACTTTCTTAAAACTGAGCCTGCTACTTGCAGGAAAATAGAGCCTGGACTTGGCACACACAGAGAATACCAGATCCTCCAGTGTTCCACTACCAGCTCTGAAGTCCAGTTGGCACCAATTCAATGGTCACAGTGAGAGCTTTAAGCATGACAGCCCCCTGTTCTCATTCCTGTGCTACTATGAACGATCTGTGAGACTCTTGGAGAATTAGAAAGAACCTCAAAGGGTTTCAGGCTCCTAACCTAACAAATCGAAACACTTCTGAAGGTCTGAGGGCCAAGTCATGTTTCCATGGCCAAGTGCAGGCAGTTGCATGCCTACTCTGAGCCAGCTGGACAGAAACTTGGGTAACCAAGTATGGCATCAAGCCTGAGCTGCTCTACCAAGGTCCCCCAAAGAGCATGAACTGGACTTAGTATGGTGTGAATATGTCTGTTCAGCTTTGGGGTCACTGATTGTTCTCTGTCTCCCATTGTCCACAAATTTCTCTGTGCTTTGGTGCAGTATTTCAAAGAGGACAATAATACAGCTTTTAGTGGCTGAGCTGGTGTTTGTAGGAGGACATTGGTAGCTGGAAGCTGCTCTGGTGACATCCCTGCCCAGCCTAGTTAGGTAGGGCAGGAAAGAAAGGTGAAGCATGATGCAAAGGGCTGAATTTCCTGAGAGCACTGCACTGACACACTGCAAGGAAGGCTGCAGGAATCCAGCCTTGATGCCAGTTCATATTTTACAAGCTGATTTGCAAGTGCCCGGGTGTGCTTGATTCTCATTAGCAGCAAAATTGAGACCCAAATCTGTGGCTTTCACAGTGCTGGGTTGCTGAGCCAGTGTTTAGGTTTGGGCCCCATCTTGAAACTCCTCTTGTTTAACAAGAAGGGAGGTGGTTGGCTAAAATACAAGTACCTTGAGGGGGGGAAAAAAATGAAGAGGAAAAAAAAGAAGTGGAAAAGAGACATGAATGCCTAATGCAACAGAAAAAAAAATCCCAAACCTCCTTAATGTTGCTGTTATGTCAGCTTGGGATATTGGCAGTGGAAGTGGTTATTGGCAGCGGAAGTTAGACCTGGCTCAAAGCTAATATAACTTGTGCACCTGACTTTTTAAAAGGAGCTGAGATCTGGTTTCTTTATGGATGGGCTTTTTTCGTTCATGGTAGTGGTCCTTTCTCCAGATTTCCTTAACTTTCCTTTCAGCCTGCTTTGGACTTTGTCCTTCTATCTTTCCTCCTGCCTGAAAAGTCTCCTGTTTCATGCAGACAGCAACGGGATCCTTCACAGCAAAGCTCATTCTTCTGGCTTTGCAGTTTCTAGGGCCATATCAGCAAACATGATTCAACAAGCTGGTGCTCAATGACAAAGTTTGGTATCTCCCTTCTCACAGTCCAGGGCCAATGAACATACAAAGCCTCAGGAGTGTGCAATAGAGGCTCTTCAACCAACAAGTTCACCATCTATCGCTTCACTCCTAACTACTACTGCTTTTGGCTATCTTAACTCCCAAAAGGACTGTCAATTTAACCATAACTACCTAAGACCTGCCAAGTCTCATTTTATGAGCTGCTTTTGAGAGTTTAGCTATTTAAGGCTGATTTTAAACAATTTTTATTGGTACTTCGTGGCATGTGCCTGATTTACAGTGCTGTAAATAACCACAAATTAGGGACATTTCTTTCTTTACTGTAAAGGCACATTATCTTGAGCATAAGAAAGATAGTTTGTTGGTAAAGAACTGGAGTGCAGGCCCTTTTCTGCCACAGGCACCCTGTGTGAGTCCAGGTAAGCCTTATCCTGAGTTTGGTCCATGCAGACAAGCTGACTCTTCCCTGGGGATGCTCTAAACACCAGGGAACATCTTGAGATGTCTCTCACTGCTGTGGTAAGAGACAGTAATGCTGTTTTGTAAGTGGCACACTCTGTTTGATGCACTTAAGGAACTGTGGCTTTCAGATGTTAAGTGTAATTTAAAGTTTCATCTCAATCACGTGTCCCAGTGCAGGCATCACCTTCTGCAGCACTTCCATCTCCTCACTGACTGCAGCAGGAGACTGAGCTACTGTGACCAGATGTCCAAATCTGACACAGCTAAAGCTGGGGAAGGCAAACCACACTCTCAAGAAACAAGCCATTGGGACCTACACCACAAAGGCTCCTATTGGGCCCAGGCCACCACTACTGGCCTCCCTTTGCAATATCAGCTGAGGAGCACACTGAAGCACATGGATAACCTGGTCCTAGGAAGTGTGAAGTGTGTCTTTAAGAAAGACTTCTTGCTGCCCAGGAATTCATGGATGTACAAGTTCAGGTGTAAGATAAGATGTTTCATTTAGCACCATCCCTGTGACTTGGGAATGTTCAGCAGAGCAGTCTGATTTTCCTCATATTAACTGGTGCGGGGAGGAGAATCCTCACTCTAAAGGGTTTAAAGCTCTGGTTTTGCACCTTTTAAAGAATTTTTCTCCCAGGTCTGAGAACTGGAGAATGTGCTCATAAGAATCAGAAGAAATACAGAAGTCAGGCAGCACAAGATAACCCTGCTGTCATTATGGGAAAGGGCATAGACACCACACTGGGGTCTTCAGTGCCGTCACTGCACAAATGGGTTCCTTTTCAACAGTAAATTCTCTACTCATGTTTGCTGTCTTCACATACAGAGAAAAAAATCTGTTCGCAGGGAAGAGTGAGAATGTATAAGTGAAGCACATGGCTAAAAGCTTTGGGCAGCATTTAAAATGTTAATCTTAACTTTGGGAATCTTGTGAAATGGCCACAAAATATGTGGCCGGATTTTAAAATGTTCCAAGTACTCAGTGGCAGCCAGTGTAGTCATGAAAAATGGTCAGCAGCATTTCAGCTAAATCTTTGTGAATTAAATGCCAGGTCAGCAAATTGGAAACATTTTGTGGAACAGGACAACTCTGTTTAATTTCTTTGGATTTCTTTTAAGAAAGCTTGGAGATGATCAATCCCCAATTTATATATTTTTTAAAACAAATAAGTCTAGTTTTTCAGATTTACTTTTATTGTCTTGAAATGTAAGATAATTATAGTAAAAAGGATTGAAATCAACACCAAAATAGAAATAATTGAAACTTACAAAAATATTGAGGTTTCCAAATAATGTTTACTGACTTTTTAAAAATGCTCCTTTGGCTATTTGTCTTAATTTGTTTATGTATTTACACTTTCTAACCCTTTTCAAAACAACAAAAAAAAGTTTCTTTTCTTTCTTTCATCTCAAAAAGTTTTTTTTTTCTTCCATCTAAAAATATCTACAGGCAGGAAAAATACATCTCCATAGTTCCACTGAAGAACTTTTAATGCTCACTGTCTTGAAAACAAGAGCACTTTTGCATGGTGACCTATGGATATAAAAGTCCGTATTTCAGTACTTCATTTGAGAGTACTGGTTTTTATGTTGAATAATTTCAGCCAGCACAATGCTGCTTTTGCTGTAGGTCACCTTTGTATTAGTGTCCTGTTGCCTTAAAAAAAATAAGGTTTAAGAGAAACTGTGAGGTTTTTTCTGCTGTCTGGGATATTGAAAGGAATTTGCATTCAGATGGAAAATGAAGATAGTGAGCATAGCATTGGCTAGTACTTCTCAGCCTTGGAGAGCAGACACCCACTACAGTAGTGGAAGAATCTATGTGGTGTTTATTCATGCATGTTGATTACAAATAATAGAGCAAGCAAGAGAAAGCAAGGGGGTCAGATTGAAAAAGGCATCTCCATCACTTAAAAAGAGACTGCAACAGCAGTAATAAATATACTTCTCAGCAGAAGTGTAATGGCAACCAGAAAACTGAGAGTGCTCCAAGTTTTGCACCAACCTTTTACTGGCAGTGAAACCACATGCAAAAAAAAGTGAGGAAAAAGCCCAGCAAACAGCCAAGAGTGTCTCACCATGCTTCAAGATGTAGAACAAAGAAAATGTTAGTAATTTCCAGTCTTTTAAACCCTTGACTACAGTCCTGAAGGTGATGTCTGCTAAGCAGGGTGTCTGTAGGTGGGCAGCAGAAAGGTCTTCTCAAGAGCAGCCTCCCCAGACTGGTGTAACCCCATCAGGCCATGCCCAGTGCCAGATTGGAAGAGACTCGGCTGGAAACGCTGGTGCTTTTGTCACTTTAATGTATGTGAAGTGGTATATAGTTACAAGTTATATTTATCCACCCTCTTTCACCTTTTTATTTGAAAGCCTTTCCTTTGTGGACTGAGTTCCTGGAAAATCACATCTCCCTTACTGCTATCTCAAACAAGGCTACTTGCAACAAGTGTTTACTGTGGAAACAATGTTATAGGCATTGCTGTATAATCCAGTCAATATTAAACATCTTCTCAGAGGCATCAATCAGATTCCCCTTCAGGAACAAAAATACAAGAAGGTTGCAATCTTTTTGAGATTTCCTCATGGGTAGCTGGGGTGGGAACTATATACATAATTTATAAAATGAAATATTCCCCATATCTCTTTCACAAGGACCTGTACCAGCATGAGAGTAGGATTTGGTGGTACCTGGAGTTACAACTTGAAATTAAATACAGGCATGTGGAAACATTATATAAACAAATACTAAGCTGCTTCTTGCTGCATTCCCTCAACAGCAACAAAATAGTAGCATGGAAACCAAAGGCCAAGTGTAATTTTTTAGCTTGTTCTGTGAGAATGAAAAGAAAACCTGTCCCACATAGAAGGAGGAGTCATTACTTTTTCATCTGTGAACTCTTAAATGTCACAGACCCTGGGCTGAACTCTGCTTTCATCAAAATCAATGGAGTTTTGATACTTGTTTGCACTTGAGAATGAAAGATCCCAGAGACTCCATTTTTCACTTTTATTGAGAATTCTGGCAATGTACTCCGATGTCTTGCTTTCAGTAGTTTGTTTTGGTGGCTCCTGTTGCTCAAGTAGGAAGTAAATTTCAGAGAAACTGTAGCTCAGGGGCATCACAGCTCTGTGCTGGTGATTCAGCACTGCTCTAGCCTGAGGCACTGCTGCACCAACCCAGACAGAAGGGCAAAATGTTCCAAGATGCAACCAAGTTACCTCCATGTGTTTTTTACCTGCTTGTCCAGGCCCTGCAGATGAACCAGGAAGCCACCAAAACAAACACTTGAGGCTTACCTGTGCCCTGATCCTGGCCACACCTTCTTCACAATAGCAGGGCAGTAAGAGGCACCTGATCCCATAGGGCAGGATGGGCAGCCCCATTTCTGGCTATTTGCACTGTACAAGGGTGTCAACTGATCCACCAAAACATGTGCTGCCCAGCCATGTAAGGGACAAATTGTGGAATTCCAGACAGTTGGCTGACATCTCAGGGATCTGCAGGAACAGCCAGTCAAGCTGTTCACAAGGCAGGAAGGTACTGAAAGTAACAGTCAGCATGAGCTTCTTAAAAACCTATCACATAAAACAATTTGATTTCCTTCTGTGACAGTAGAGCAAACTGCATGTATGGAAGATACACGGTAGATCAGCCATCTACTGACACTCTAGTTAGTCTTCTGGCAACCTCTCATATGACATTCTTATAAATAAGCAGAGGAAATATCATGGAGCTGAAATTACCATTCAGAGTGTATAAAACAAATGGAAAACTCAGGGAAGTTATTAGGGATTCATTGTCAAAGTGAAAGTATCCATCAAGGACTTCCACTGGGGTCTGTCCTTGGCAGTTTGTGTTCAGTATTTCCATCAATAACTTGTCTAAAGGAATAAAGGAAAGGTTCCCCAGATGCACAATATGTGCTATTAGCTTTATACAACCAGTTCCTAGGGGGCATATAGCCTGGAAAAGACTCCTGGCTGCTGCTGCTGGGGCATGCTCCCCTTGCCTCCATTGTTCTTCACGGTGGTCTGGAGCAGAAAAAAAATGAAACTCTTGCAATGCAGAGTCCTGATACATTTTTTGTTGTCAGCTTGGTTCTCCTTGCAAGTATATCAGAGGCCAGGGTTAGAATTCTAAACTACCTCGATACATTGGAGAAATGGCCTGAAAAATAACAGAATTCATCAACTGTATTGCAAGGACCCGTGAACAAAAGTGATGAACTGCACAGGGCATGGTGAGGTAGTGTCCTGGTTTCCTTAAAACCATGACAGGAGTTCTGTAGAAGATGAAGGCTGATCAGAAGGTGAAGATGATTCAAAACTATTATGCTATTGTGAAAAAAGAAATGCCACACTGAGTTCTATATGTAGGTGTTGGACTATGTGATGTGTAAGTGAATGTCTTCTGCTCTGTTGGGGCTGCACTTACAAGAGATAAGTACCAGCTGGAGGCACCCAGTCACCATGCTAGGAGTGAACATGTTCTGAAAGGGAAATCTAATTGATCTGGTGTTATTAAGTGTAGAAAAGATTATGAGCTTCAGGTATATGTGGTCAGCAGAGACACAAAGAGAATAATCCCTTCTTTGTACAGCAGTACACTTGAGTAATAATGGGTTTTAATTGCAGCAAAGGAGATGGTAGGTGAGTTCTGAGTAGGACATGCCAACTGAAGGGGGATCACATGGGGAAGCAATGGAATACATATTCTATGTGGGCAGCAGATTTTCTATCAGTGAAGCTTTTTAAAAGAAGAAGTTAGAGACATATTAATCAGGAATTAAATAGGTATCATTGATCATACTTTGAGACAGGATGGCTTCTCAAGGTCACCTCTCCAACCTGATTTTCCATTTCAGCAGTCTGCCATATAAACATAGCATGGTCTGTTGCTCAATAGAGGGTTAGAAGAGTGAATAGCAGCTGGTTTATTCCTCTGTTTTTGTGAGGTGTGTTTACATTCCAGGCGTAAGAGTGGAGGGGAAGGACAGCAAGTTCTGATCCCACCAGCCAGCCAGCAGAGGAGACCGGGCAGACATCCATTGAAGGCTGTTTAACTTTCACAGCCTTTCGGAGTCCAACATAAGGGACAAAGGTGGCTCCCAGATGGAAGACAGCAGACTTGAAAAACATGAAAGTTGACAGAGAGGGATGTACATTTAACATGTAAGTTCAAATTGCCAGAAGAAGAAAGCAAGGAAATTTCCAACTAGGTGCAATGGAACAGCTCCTGAAGGATCTGTAAGTGTTTTTGGCCTCCATAGAAAATACTTGGGCAGAAACCCTCCAGAAGGTATGTTTGTTTTGAGCAGAACCTGGAGTTCCTGCACACAGCTCTCTGAAGGCTGTGTTGCAGGATTAGCCCATATTCTCTCTACTCAATGTCATGGGAGACTGAATGTTTTCACTGTTTTCTGGAGCCTGACACAGGCAGACAGACCACAAAGAAAAACACGGGAACAGATCCTATAAGCTGCTTCAAATAACACTTGCTCCAGAGCATCTGGTGAATGCTGAGAAATTCTAGTTTCACAAAAGATGCCAACAGGGAAGAAATTATTTCACAGTTTGCCTCAAACTTCAAAAGGGGTTGCTGAACATGTTAACCAACACGCTTTTGGACAGGCTGGTTTGTGGTCACTGCCACTAACGAACGGGAAAACAAATGCCTGTAGTCCGAACAGGGATTCACACTCAGCACCACAAAGCCAAGGAAATTGCTGCCAAAGAATCCCCAGAGCTGCTTGGCGAGTGCACACAGGCTGGCAGGATGTGTGAAAAAACATCAGGAATGTTCCTTGTGTGACAAGATGGATCATTCAGAAGGAAGACTGCTTGGAATGTAAAGATTTGGTGTATTGACTCAAGGAGACACTGAACGTGTTCCTAGGTACAAGTAGCTCACTTCAGAAAGAAGCTAGATGACAGGGAAATGGAGGGGATGGGGGGGTAGAAGTAGGAGAAGAAACACAGTCAAGCTATATACAAAGATGGAGAATGAGCCAGAAGTAGAAAGGGCAAAAGTAAATCAGAAGTTAAGAGTCTTCATACATTCATTATGATATGGGAAGTTTTTTGCAAGCACCAGCAATTCCATTAGCCAAAGAGATACACAGTCACTTCTGATACAAGGGAGACAAGAATTTTATTACCATTGTATCAAATCCAGCGAATACAGAAAATTCAGTCCCCTTTCTCTGCCAGCTACATGATTCACAAGGTGTTCACTAAAAAGACTGACAGTGCCGCTGTTTGTCTGTGCCGAATAAGTTATTCTGGATGCAAAGAACTCACATATATGGACAGAAATGTTCAGAAGGATGATGAAACATGACATGGATCCAAGTACAGCATAATAGAAACAGGCTTTGGCTCTCAAGGTAGGAAAGAATATCAGAGATACTGCTAATGGGAGCTGGTTATTAAACTAAACTACTGATCACTGGAGGATGGAAACCAGTCAAATGTCCTAAATCTGAAAGACCTGATCAACATAATAAATTACCTGCGAGCAACAGAACATGAATTCCTCCCTCCACCTTCACCTGGTGCCAGGGATTAAAGAGACCCTGATTGTCACTTGCCAATATTTCACTAAGACTGCAAGTCTAGTTCTTTTTTTAGACCAACATCTATTTTCTTATATTAAGATTCTGCTCCTTTAACAAGAGTTGGAAGACTTGTGAAAGCATACTTACTTAAGGAAATGGCAGAAATGTCTCATGAGGTCCTTGCAGGAGCAACACATAATACTGATACTGTTGTCTGTCTCTTGACACCAACTTTTTATCAAATGGCTTTTGAGAAGTCTGCCTGGATAATATAATATTAATTCCATAGTCTGAATAAAAGAGTGTGAAACATTAAGAATTAGAACATGTCTTTTCAGAAATTACTGATTGTATGTAAAGACAGTATTTTTTCTCTATTTCTTGGAATTGCCAGACCGGGTATTTTTCAAATTGCCAGCAAAAGCAACACAACAGTGAATGTTCCAGTTCCAAACTACAATTATCATTAATAATTTAATTGTTTTCTTTGAACTGAATTAAAATGCAAACTCCATTCCTCATTCCTTCAGGTTGGAATTAACTCTGCCCTTTAGACTAAGGGAAAATGTGAAGTCCTAAACCATCACCATAGCTTTGTCTGCAACTTTTCTCCCTCCCTCCTTGCACTTCCCAATATATCTTTACCACCTAGGAGATGAAGTTTTTCAGGGGTGAGTTGACTTTTATAAGACCTGGCTCAATAGGGCACAGGACTAAATTATGGCTTCTTTTTGACAATATTTACTACTAAAGAAGAAGCAGCTACTGAATAAGAATAATCTTGAATAAGAATAAGCTTGTAGTGTTTGAGCACATTTTGATCTTGATTTATGAAGGCACTGGCTGTGCCACCCATTTCCGTGGCATTTGAGTGGAATCTGTATTTTGTCATGCTGGGGGGAGCCACTTCTAAGGCAAAAAGCTATTAACTGGATACTGTTAATTGCTGGATAAGTCGATTTGCATTTTGAGTGCTGCTATTTGTGGAAACAAAAAGATGGTGCTTTTGAGATAACACTGGAGCTGCAAAGAGGGCCTGAAAACATAAAACCCAGTTGTGAATGGAGCCTTGAAACGTGAATCCAAACCCACAGCCAGCATTCACAATCCTGCTGAGAGAGGCTTTTTATTTATTTTTCCATGCCATGGAGAGCAACAATTCATTTACTCCTTATATATAAATGCATACACACACGACACCAAGTAATATCCTGCTGATCTGAAATGCTCCCCTGGCCTCACACCCTCCCCACTGGCAAGCCCCCTCCCAGCCAGTTCTCTTCCGCTCTGCAGCAGCGCAGCCCTGGGGTACGTAACTGAGAAACCTCTGCTTCAGACAAGGCAGAAAGCTTCATGAATCACCAAACAACACTTCTCAGGTGGGAAAAACACATTCTTTGTTCCTCTATGTGGAATTAGAAAAATATGTGTAGAAGTAAAGCCCTGAAAACCCCAAGAGAGCAATTGTGCTTTTTCTCTTTCCTTTTTNCAAACTTGTGAAGTTTGGGGTGGTTTAATAAAGTCTTAAAACTCTTTAACACTAACATTCATATTTTTTGTCCCGGACTTGCAGAGTTTCTGTCCTCCTCTTTTTCTAGTGTCACTTTTACTTTGCAATAAAACAATTGAATCACATGCTGGTACATAAATATTGGCAGATTTTTAGGTTTGCTGCTTTTTTTACTCAGCCTATTGGGCAAGCAGCCTAGAAAGGCTAAGTTATTTGCCAGAGTTTGAATTTCTGGCAAACAGCACAGATCCAGTACAAATCTCAAATCATATTTTAGGAATGCCGTGCTTCTACCGCACCTTTCCAACTCTTCTCTCTGTGCTCTAATGACTATTATGAGGAAATGCGTTCCAGAAATGTGAAAATCAATGTAGTGGGAAATGTACCAAAACCACCTTTCCATTTATACAATCTCAGTTGTCCAAGAAACACAATTAATTAGTGTTATTGAGCTGTTTAGCTCCCCAATAAAAGCTTTTTGAGTGATTATATGAAGAACCATTGGTACTGGAGACTTCATACTGAAGTAATTAATGGAAGTTGATTATATTCTGACAAGTTAAACACAGGTTTGTTTGATATTACACACACATGGAAAACACATGCTCTTTTGAGCTCAGTACCTAGGAGTTTAGATTAATGGTGTTGATGAATTATGTGGAGATTATATACTTTGCAGACACATAATGGACCTGATTTTGAAAAGCAGGCTCTCATTTTGCTCCTGCAATTTTGAGGGTGTGAATAATTGCAGGTGATTTTCTAGCAGCTAGACATCTCGCTGCCTGGTGGAATTCCTTTGGGCAGAGGTCATGCCTGGTTTTGTGCAAGGCACCAGGAGGCACAGGGACAGCGCCTGTGGACAGCCAGGAACAAACCTGCACTGGTGCTGCACACTGGAACCACAGGAATCAGCAAGGACAACTCTTCCATGTACACCCAGAGCAGATCAGTTGGAGCTTTCAAGAAATATGTTCTCTGTCTAAGTTCAGGGGCATGTGGTGAACTTGAGGCTCAACCCCAAGAAGGGAAGGAGGAAGCTGTGACTGTGCTTTCTCCTGCTGCCAGGCAGATGTTGGACACAAACGTGACACTTAGCCCCAGGACCAGCTGCTGAAGCTGTCTCCATGGGACATAGGTTCAGCCTAATATCTCAGCCTACCATGTAGCATCTTTCTCTTGAGACTGTCTAAAGGCAACTGAATGTCATTGGGATGAGGACAGAGGTAGTAATGAATGCTAATGTTTAAGGCCTGGAGGGCCTTAGTCAGGAGGTAGAAGGCCAGGTTCAAATGAATGGCTTGATTCAGGCAGGAAATGAATTCAGGTTTTGGTTTGGTTGCACTAGTCTGCCATGTAGAGCAGCCAGCATAGAAGAGTCAGCCCAGATCTGATGCCTTCCCATGTTGCTTACCCACAGGAACACATCAAACCAGTTTTACAGGGCATTTACTGAGTGCTTGGATCACCAAACAAGCATGCTCTAGCAGGATATTCCTAGGAACCTGCCCAGAAGAGGCTAGCACTACAAATATCCCAAACCCAAGCTATGAAGGCAGGCTGCAAACTGCAGATGGCAGTCTGGCTTCCACAGCACTCCTGGGAATGGCTTCTGGGCCCATGAGGCAGCTCAAAGATGGATGAGCATCTCCTCCTGAGAGCAGATCCTGATGAACCCTGAAGATGTGACTCAGTTCAAGACTTAAAATCGGTGAGTCAAGCTGCAGCTTCCCATGTGAACCAGGCAGATGAACTCCATCGACATGATGGAGATCTCACCAAAATTGCCAGGGAAGGATGAACAGAGATTCTGTCCCTCTAAAGCACAGTTCTCTTGCTAAGCTGCATACACCTCCCCTGTTCCTCAGGCACTTGTGGACACCTACCATCAGAAACCCCCAGTTAGGCGTCAGGCAGCAGGTGAAACCCTGCCCTTAGAGATGTATAACAGGCACAGCACAGCAGCAGCAGGCCATTTCCTGCACCTCTGTGATCACAGCTGTAAACTGGCTGCTCGGCCCAGACCTGTGCTGTCCCTTGGATGGGAGACATCCATCCCCCAGTGGCAGCAAATCACCACCAAAACCACCCAGCTCTATCCAACAGAGAATAGAGCCCTCTGATCACTGCTGGCTGCAGAAGCATGGGCTATCAACACCCAGGGCAGGGCAAGGAGTAAACAACCTTCCTCCTGGGACTAGCAAACCTTCTTCAAAATTTTAGTGTTCAGAGCTATAAAGTTATTTCATTTCAGGTCAGCCTGGCTGAGAAATTAGTTGGGACACATAATTCTCCATATTCAGTGGTTGTACCCAGAGACTTTCTTTAGGTTATAGCTTGAGGTTTGTTGCACAGAGGGAGAAGGGGAAAGACATGCAGACCTGTTTCAGCTTTGATCTTAAAGACATGAGGAACAAATGTGAGGCAACAGCATGTGCCTACAGAGATCCAGTAAGCGGAAAGTTAAAGAGGGCAACACAGGAGGGTAAGGTTAGATTACATATTAAGAAGAAATTCGTTACTGTGAGGGTGGTGAGGCACTGAACAGGTTGCCCAGGGAAGATGTGGATGCCCCATCCCTGGAAATGGTCAAGATCAGGTTGGATGGAGCTCTGAGTAACCTGGCCTAGTGGAAGATTCCCTGTCTATGGCAATGATGTTGGAGACAGATGAACTTTAAGGTCCTTTCCAACCCAAACCATTCTATGATTCTGTGATACCCTGGACAGTGCAGCTGTGACAGAAGAACTGAATCACAAGAGAAGCAAAGACAAGCTCCTCTGTCTTTGTCCCTCTACATAGAAGACCTAACATGGAAGCACTGGTGTGAATTCTTTGTACAGTTTGTTTGACTGTATAAATACCTAACACTTTCCTAAGACTCTGCTGCTTTGACCACTCACCTAGCTGACACCCTCTGAGAAAAACAGAATTAGAACTTAATTCTGCAATTATTTGCTGCCTCCAGGAAAGTGTAGTCATTTTTGAGAAAGGACTTTTAAGTCTCCCCCATGCTGACTGTCCACTGGAGGCAGTGGATAATCACATAAGCAAACTCCAATTCATGCCGTGCCGGAGGACAGGAAGCAGTCCTTTCCGAGCAAGGGGAAAGACCTGGCTTCATCCTCTGTTTCTTAATTAGCTGCTGCAGGTGGAGAGCTGTGCAAGTCCCTCACATTGCTTTTATAACTATCACATCTTTATGTGGCTGAACCGTTTTTTTCCACTGTAACTTGGACATTTTTGGAAAAGAAATATTTTGGGTCACATTATCAATTTTCCCCCTATGGAAAGCTTATGAAAATTAATCTATAAGCAAATTGATGTGAGGAAAAAAAGTTAGCAGAAATGTTTTCAAATGGACAACTTTCAAAGGACTTGAGCTCATTCCATTTGAATTACAAAGCCAGAGCTTTGATCCAGCCACTCTTTGGTTCCCTACCTCTCTTTCCCACCCATTCTTCTTTGCATCACACTTGAACGGGTCTCCAGTGAGTATGTTTTACTTAATGATTGAATTTACCATTGGCAAAAGTACCTTGATAGATTGTTCTTGAGGCAGAGTGCTCCATTTGCTGCCCACAAGAAGCCTCTGAGCTGCCTTTTGGATGGCGATGCGCTAATCTGTCTCAGACAGGTGGAGGAGGATACTCCTTCTCCAAGACCTACACATCACTGTGACTTTGTCTTAATGGTCCCAAGACAGTTCTCAGATAGGGCAGCAATTTGTCTGCAGACATCAAACTAACCATCCTAGACTAAGGCCACCATGAAGACACCTGACTTGTGTCAGGCACATCTTGTGCCATTTTAATTAGTGCTAAAGCAAATTCGCAATACTGAACTAAATGGCTGTGACCTACAAAAACACAACCTTTTCTTTAAAGTGAGATGTCAGTTGTGCAGGCAGATGAGCACTGAGATTGTCCTCAGAGGAGTCAAGGAGGCCTGTAAGAGCCACCATGTCTTTGGGATAAATACAAGAGACAAAAGCCTTGTATTTGCTTTGTGTAACCAGAAAAAGAAAAGCAGCCTCCACGCAGACACATGCGTTCCTGCAAAAATTATATAAAGAAATTACCTGTACTTACTGGTGTCTCATCTCTCACTGGCTGTTGGTTTTGTGTGTTTATGAAAAGAAGACAGAGCAGATCAGAGAAGCCAAGGATTTGGCCTAAACAAACATCAGGACTATGGCACCAAGAACAGAGGCAGGGTGCAGGAGGAGAGAATTTTTGGCTAAGCTGATTAAAAGGCAACTGTAACCTGAAAAGAACAGCTCCTAATTCCTCCTGTGTCTGAGGTCACTGCACATTCCTTGTAGACAGAGGACCATAATAAAAGAAGTCTGAGTCTATCATCACCTCCATCTCTGCTGTCAATGTGTCTGTCAATGTTACCTGTATTTCCAGTGTGGTGCTGCAAAAGGACTGGGACAAGCCTCAGCATATTTGAACTCATTCAGCTCCCCCAGGAAAAAGGTTTCCCTTGAGCCAGCAGCATGAGACATGATTAAAGCAGAAAGCATCAAATAAAGAAAGAAGAATCATCAAGAAGTCTCTTAATAATAGTGGAGAGACAGCTTGTAGGTGGAGATGGAACTGTTTTTGAGGCAACATCTGCACATGCTGCACACAGTGTCTAGCCAGACTGGGAAGCCCCACAGTTGGAAGCAGAGACCTATCTGCTGTGAACAAGGAGGATTTCCATGGAGCCAGGAGCCAGACACAAAGGTGTCCTGACAACCCAAAATCTGCTAACAGACATGAGCAGCAGCAAGGAATGACAGATCTCAAAGAGTGTGTTGAGAAAGCAATGAAAGGGGCAGAGGTCAGAGCAGACCTCACTCAGCCACCTGGCTGCACAAGTGGGTTAGCCAAATGGCCTCAGTAAAACTATTTTCTACTTCATTTGTAACCCTCAGAGGCCAATCAGGGAGAGGAGAGATTGTCCAGTTCAAATAATGCAAAACTTGATTTCTTTGAGAGAAAACTCCTTGACAGGCTTCTTGGCTCTGCTCAGCATCTCACCCAAGCGAGTGGCCAGGAGGAGGAATAGGAGAGGTTTCCAGCAGGCAGCCTGTGCACGCCAGCCCTGTCCGTGCTGCAGAGCAGCCCATGACAGACAAGAGTGCTCCAAGTTTGCAGGAGCTGTTGAGATGTGGTGCACAGGCAGCCATGAGGCAAAAAGAGCCAGATCAGAAAATTAGCAGCAAGGGGAAAGCTGAATCCCCTGGCCTGGCTGAGGACCAGACAAGACCTGTTCTTGGCATAATCTGGTGCAAACAAGGACTCCCAGGATAAATGGGCAGTGGAACAATTTATACAATTTACATTTAGCTGGACTTCAGCTTGCAGGGCCAGATCAGTGAAAGGAAATCAGACACCCCAAGGGCTTGGGGAATTTGCTCCATCATTGGAGATTTTCTCTGCAGCAGTCAATCAAGAAAGGAAGCAGCTGCTAGCAAGATGGACATTGATTGTCATGAACCCCATAAGCACAGATACGTCAAATGGAAAAGGTGACTCTAGTCTGGTCTGTGGCATTTTGGAACAATTAAAAATAGTGATAGATTTGGTTTGTGAAACAAGAGAAGTTGGCAATAATGCAAAAACTAAAGAAAGCAGTTAAGTGCTGGTACAGTGAAAAAGTTTGCTATAAAACGTCAGCTTGTTATAACGGGAGTCTGGGCCAGAACAAAACATCACAAGAGCCTAGTAAAAATCCTCTTTCCCAGTCTGAGGATTGCAAGGCCACCACCTTATGTCGTTGAATCCCAGAGGTACACAAATGAGGCCCTAGGTTTTTGTTTAGATCCTCACAGTTGAAGAACAGAAGAAGGAGGCTGGTTACAAGTCATCTGCTGGTATCTGTGAAATGCATGGAAAAAGTGGACATTGCCTCAAGGATAACCATTAATAGAGCAGACATGCTAAAAACAGCAAGGGGTAGACTGTCCAAAAGTGAGCCAACTAATTGGTCTGAAATGGAGTCAGTGACAGAGAAACGTGCATTTGTCCAACAGTTGGGAAAATTGGGATTGAAAATTGGACATCTGGAATTTCAGCTTTATTTCTGGATAATCAAGATAGTGGATGAGCTAATAAACAGTTTGGATTTCATTATGCCTAATAGCTGCATAAGTGCCAGGAAACCATGTTTTACAAAGCCTGCCTGTGACAATTCTTTTAAAATATGGATCACAGGCAAGTAAAATGACATGTAGACAATTGTTTCACACAGACCAGGGAATGGCACCTTTATAAGTGACATGTCATGGGGGCTTTTCAGACAAAGAAATCACTTACCAGAGGCTGAAATTGGTTTTGAGACTAGGATCTCAAAGGGATTTTAGCTGCTCAAGTGTTGGTATATGGGAAACAGGAATCTGTTCCCCCTTGTGTGATAGATATTTCTGATGATGAGCAAATAAAAGAGAAAAAAGATAATAAGTGCCAGAAAGCACAATAAAGTAAACAGATGTAGCAAATATACAGATGAAAACTAGCAGGGAAAGAAGAGTGGAGACAAATGTAGGGATCTTGGTGTTCAGTGCTGAGGATGGCCTACAAACCTCTACTGCTGAGGCTTCTGGAGTTGTCCCCCTTCTTGTTACCAAAGCAGCACAGGACCATAATATAGAAAGATGGCCACAGAGCAACCAATTCACTGTTTGACTAAAGCCAAGTACAGGAGATATTCTGGGCAGCTGGGAATTTCAGAAAGATGAGACTGAGCTCTCATGTCACCTTGGGTATCACTGGTTGTTCAGAGGAAGGTGGGCAGCTCCCAATCCCATTCAGTCTGGACCGCTGCAGCCTAGTTTTCCACTCTGGATCTCACAAACAGCTGTGGACCTCAGCAGAAAAATCTGTTACACAGTGGCAGGACGACTCTCTTAGTGGCTCCTGAATGTGGTTTCTTCCCCACTGCCACAGGGCAAGGGGTTATACCTTGAGCACAGCCCTGCAGAAACAAAATCAAACTACTTTTAGGCATCTTCACACGGCACAGGCACATCCATCTTGTGGTGGGGTGCCCTGAGGGAGCTGCCTCCCCCTGCTCCTCCTTCCCTGCTCCTGTGAGAGCAGGGAAGTTCTGCTGCTCACATCAAAACCTGTGGTCTCTACCTAGGGAGAGTACAGATGTCTGAGACAAGCTTAAGTCTATCAAGCTGCATTAAAACTCCAAAGAAAGGAAGTGTTTCCTGATGAAAGAGCAGTTTGCTTTGGGCAGATGGGGCGTGAAGGAGGAGTTTCTGCTGACAGAATGATGGTGGAGAGATCCTGAAACAGCCACTCCTCCTGGATGTGCAGGATCAGGGAGGACTTTTGTTCCTAACAAGAAGTTTACTTCTAAGCTTGCAGATATTGCACAACATCAACTAGTTTGTGTGAGCTTGTGGCAGAAAATAATTGCAATGGTCACCAGAACACAATTTAGTATTTGTGAAGGTACTAAGGCTCTTGTGACCATTCACACTTGGTTTTGTTGATTTTAAAATGCCTTTCACATAGGAAAGATGTTAAGAGATACTGAACTTCTAATTTAGAGACAGTATTTCTACAGCAACATAAAGGATTTGAAAGTGTTCTGATTGCAGCAAAAGTTTCAGACCTCTGAGTCAGCTTATTATATTACTGAAGAACACCCTGGCTTAAAAGTCTTATTTGTATATTTTCAAGACTGACTGGATGGGAATAAAATAACTATTGAATAACAATGAAAATACTCTGACAAGAAGGCATTCCACAATTATGTACTAATCGTTATTTAACTATAACTGCTTCAAATATGATTGTGATAAATGCCATATTTCTGTTTGTCTAGAACATGCTCTTTAGACTACCACCATTATAGATTCATGACACTGGTGAGAATGATTCAAAGGTGCTTCTAATGGATTAAATGTAGCTACTCTCTTTCAACAGGTTTTCTTGGAACTCAGTCTCAACAGCCTCCATGTGAGCCATGGAAAATGCTACACAGGCATCTATGGAAAGACCCTCTTGGTCTTATTTTGTGAAACTTGGGTGTTAGTCGGCACAGCATGTAGCAGAAATACAAGAAAAGAAATATTTTGACCCAAGAAACCAGGTGAAAAGCTCAGAAAAAGAAATTCTTTGGCCAAGTGTCCTGCAAAAGGGGAAAGGAACTATGAGCAGAATGCTGACCACTTGCTGTTTAATTCCTCCTCTGTTGAGGAGAAAAAACTTTGAGTGATCATTATGAATAAAGAGGCTAGCAAAAACCCCATATTATTTAGTGAGCAATTCCTCTTCCTAACAGATCCCACCTGCAGGGCTGTAAGTTGCAACGACTCAGGTAAAAAGGGAATAGTCCTGTATTTTTCTGAAACATTTTTAGTGTCATTAAAGTTCATATATGAAGTTTGCATGCAAGTATTCAGCAGACTTATTTATAACATTGTCTTTAAAAACTTTCCTCAGCTACATAACTCAAACTCCCTCAAACCAATCAATTCCTGTTATAAAATTAACTAACAAGTGGTTGCTGATAGAACTACCACTCACTTTTTTCCCATCAAAAAGAACAGTCAAGCCTTGTTTTCTGTAGCACTAACCAAGGCAAGGCAGGAACCTGTCCTTTTCCAAAATGAGGTGATGTGCATCTGTGTGCTAACAGTAACTATGTTGTCTAGAAACTCTTTCAAGCCACTGAAATTCTTTCAATAAGCTCCTTATTTCCAGCTTCACCTCCCTTCCCCTGTAACAAAACATGAAGTGTCAGAGTGGCTTTAAAAAAATCAAACTTCCATATTACCTTCATGCCTCTGAGAACGATGATTGTGTACTATAAGATGTGGCAAGCTCATGCTAAAACAAAAGGACACTCTCTCCATGGAATACCCATTATTCCCCCCCTAGTGAATAAGTGTATCACCTGCCCCCTACAGATTCTTTGTGGTTAACAGAGATGCTACTTCTGGCCAGAGCAGCTTCAATACAGAGTCAGAGCTTCCAGGGATGTGTAATCATTTACACCTGTGCAAAGTAGATGTAACCTCACTTTGCACTCACTTTACACAGGTGAAAATGACTGCACAAAGTGAGAGGCAGTGGAGAATCAAGCTCATAATGACTGCAAAGTGCTTAAGCAGGGTATGATGGAGACCAACAGAGGCACATGGGATACAGTGATCGGTAGGCAAGCAAATGTCAGCAGCGGTTTTGGGAGTCTATTTTCCCTCGTTGTGCCAGCAGTGTCTATTATTTGCAGTGGAATTCATCCGTGTGTGCCCAGCAGATAATAAATCAGCTGCTGTGTGAATGCAACAGGCCTGCTGCTCCAGCTCCCTCTGGCACTGCTGTTGGGCTCCAGCTGCAGCAGGAAGCCTGTGCTGCCACCCAGACTGGAAGATGTGTGGTTGTGAGATCAGTTTATGGGGAGAATCAAGCTAAGCCTAGGGGCTTTGGCTTGGTTTAGGGCATGTTTCTTGTTGTGAGTTAAACAGCTTATCCAAAAACCTAGCTCAAGCACTGCTGAAATAGTACAGGTGCTCCTAACCCTTTCTGTTATATTGCCTCCTAAAGCTGTCCAAGAGCAAAGGAGTGCAAGAGCGTTCAAATGAAACTTTACTTTTTATGAGCTGTTGGATAGGACAGATTAGACAGATCTAAAATTAATCTGCTGCCCTTTGTCAGAGCTCTCTGACCATAAGGATAAAGGCAGTAATTACCACAATGGGGGTTGTTGGAGAGAAATTTTTTCATGCTGGCTTTTTTAGCTTGAAGATTAGGATTTATATAACAATTTTGCCTGGTAGTCTGAAAAAGACCTTCTGAAATGTGTTCCTTTTAGCCTTACACCTGCCAGCTTTCTTCACTCTTCTTTCCCTAGCCTACTAATAGTGATGGTAAATGCATCCAGAGAAATACAGTTGCTATAAAGTACTGAAGTTTCTGTGTAGCGTGACATAAAATTACTGAATATGAAATAAAGTATGTGTGTCATTTTTCCAAGGGACTTTTAAAATGTGCCTCTGGATATATGTGAAAATATAAAATACTGCTCACAAAAAAATTAAAGCAGAAAGCATACACTTGTGAAGGAAAACTAATTCATTTGTTACAGCTATCTTTTCAAGTCAAAGCAGTCACACCCTGTGTGTGACAGGCTGGAAATCTACGTGTCCCTACTGATTTTGCTGTGTTTTCAATACCTGGTGTGAGAGAGGGCTGGCCATCAGTGCAGGAGTGTTTCCTCATGTCTATAAAGTTCTGCAGAGCCTGCACTGAAGTCAAGCCCAACATTCATTCACATCCCACAACAATCAGGCTAAATGATTCACAAGCAAGATGATGACAGCTAGGACAAGGGATCATTTTTAGTTTTAAAATGAGCAATTTTGAGCACATGATTGTGGCAAATAATCCAAACATTTCCTTATTTAATGAAAGCACTTACCAAAGACAGCATCAAAGCTGTGGTGGCAAGGGAGGGTGGGTAAAAGCAGGGTACTAACCCATTGCAAGCCCCTGTGGGCTGGGAAAACCAGACTCCAGAAAGAGACAACTCTCCTAATACTTACATTAACAATAGAGTGAAAGAAGTCTTTATTTCCAGGAACAGGATTGAGCAAAGGACTTTTACCCTCTATTCCTGTTTTCCTAGGTTAGCAAATATTTATTTACCCCAGATCAGGTACCCCCAGTGGCTTTTTCTGTGATGGGCTTTTAGGGGTCTTTTCAGCATGAGCTACAATTAACAGAAAGAAAATGTTTTCTTTAGGTAGAGCAGGAGCTTAGGGGCTGTTGTGGGACCTCCTTCCTTCAAGTGTCAGCAATGCCAGGCAGTGCTGCCTGAGCTGGTTTCCAGTGGGGCAGCACATGGAGCCAAGAGCCAGCCCTCACACTGCCCTGGTGCTGGGCTCCTGGAGCCTGCCAGCAGCATCCCCCCATGTCACCTCACCCACAGGAGCTGCAGCAGGGGGAGGACAGAGAGGAGCAGGCTCAGCTTCTCGTGGCTGTTCCCCTACAGCTGGACACTGTGGTACAGCACAAGGCCACCACTCAAGGGTAAAGCAGCTGCTCAGAGGGGAGCTGCAAGGGCCTGAAGTTCCTTCAGCCCTCTACTTCATCTTCTTCACCTACAGTCCCAGATGCAGCACGCTCAAGCATGTGGTTCTTCACAGTATGGGAACAATTGTGACATTTCTGTACCTGGCTGTGCTGAAATCCCTGGAGGCAGCTGAGAGAGGATGTGGGCTACTTCACCATACTTGGCACTTGGCATAGGATCCCTCCATTACCCTCTCAGTGGCAGCTGGCATCTGGTACCTACTGCAGTGCCCTACTAGTCATGGCCCTTGGCGTGCACAGTCTTCAGCTTCTGTGAAGGACAGGGAATACTGTGACCAGATCCTTGTCGACTTATCAATTTATCTCCTAGGTCTATTCAAATGCCCTAAATTATAAAGGCAGGCTGACAGCAGCCTGGTATCAGTGGTATCTTCTATGCTGCTGCTATGAAACCATTTTCTTCTTCTACCTAGTCACCTTGAAATCTGCTGATACTTGCTGAAGGTGTATTTAAGGTACTAAAATATACTTCCTTTTTAAGTGTTTGGGCATTTTTTTTCACCAAAACTTATCTAAAGCTGTGGCGGATTCTTTATGACTTCATTATTTTAAAATCTAAAGCCAAGGATTTAGATTTAAATAGCTAAGTCTAAAACTGATTATATTAAAAATGGTCCCTTATTAAAGAGACTCGCATAGTGCCTATGTCTCCTCTTCAGCCTCCATTTGTTTTTTTGGTACCCCAAGGAAACAACTTACAACTCAATCCTAACTAACACCTAAAACCATTCAGGACCCTGGGCTTGACTTTCTTCTAAGTCCCCAGAGGATTCTATTTGCTCTCCTATATGCATACCAGATAACGCTTCAGCACAAAATCATGGGAAGACCTTTTCTTAAAACATATCCAGCAATATGACCCCTGATACTTCCACCTAGTCCAGTGGTTAGAGCATTTTGCTGGGAACAGGAGGACCAGGTTTCAGTGCAGGTGCATTCCCTCCCATGAGTATGCAGGACCACCAAGAGTGCTGTGTGGTCACCCTGCTAGGAGGGTCACCCTGTTCCTCCTGCTGAAATGGAGCATTTCTTGTGAGAGCAAGGTACAGAGGGGGTCTGTGAAGGAGAGATGCAGAAAGGTAGAAAGGAATGGGAGCACAAGACAGTGAGCAGCTCTGGGACAAGAAGGGTCCGGTCCTGTCCCTGGAAGCTCCTCATAAGGGAAGTCCATGTGCCCTTCTCCCAGCAAAGTGTCCCAACCAGTGTTCGCAGCCTGTACCTTCCCTGTGGGACAAAAAATGCCTCAAAGACAATGTGCCAGATGCAGAGCTCCATGGAGTTTCTCATGCCTGGAGTGTCTGACAGCCTCTTCAGAGCTCCCCACACCAATAGGAAGCTGCTTACTGCAGCTGCTTTATGCAGTTATTCACTTTATCATTCATGCCTTGTGTGCATTCCTCATGTTCTAATTATAGAAGCAGAACGAATTGAGCATGTCAACCTGTCTTCCCTCCAACCTGTCATCGAGTTTGCATCTACAGGTTTTCTCCCCACTCCTGAAGGCTGCTATAGCATGTTAACAGATTGGTCTTCAAGTGTTCCCATTTACCTCTCCTTTTTCCCCAGTTACACACTCAGCAATCTATAGGGGAAGCATCCAGCATGCCCACAAAGCGTGTGGAGAGTACTGCTTCTGTGACCAGCTCCTGTGTAGGAACAGATCTACTTGGTCTGAAATCATCAACACTGACTGCACCCAGCACATACAAGTGACCCCACGCCTCTGCTGCCTATGCCTGCAGAAAAATCCAGGGGTATCTGTCTCAGACTCGGTACTGCTCTCTCATGCCTCCTGTCTCCCTTTGCTCTGCTCTGGAGAGTCACTCAGCATGAACTAATGGACTTTCCTTTCTCGCTGTGTTCCTTTCTTCCATCTGCCAACACCACGTTTTGAGATTACAATTTCTGAAAAGCTTTCATGAGCCTGAAACTGAACAGATCAAATGGAGACCATTGAACTCTAATGTGTCTATCAGCTCAAAGAGCACCTCTTTTTCACCAGTCTCTTATCTCTCTTAATTACAAATGAGTGCCTACAAGCATGTGTGGGTGCAAAGGCAGCAATGCAGTCTGAGAAAAAACAGTTCCTCTGGTCCCCAGTTTGGCTGCCCCATCATTTGGTTGCCCTTGCACTGCCTGGTTCTGATCCTGTTAGGCTCAGGCAGGTCTGAAAATGCTGTCCTTTATTTTTTTTTAACCAAAGCCAGTGCTAAAGTCCAGCAATCGCTGACATCCAGTGGCAGCCGAGGATAATTACAAATGTTTATTTTCTGAGAGGCTTGTTTGCTACCCAGTTACATTAAAGGTTTATTTTTGAGCTCTACAAAGGGACGACAAGCCAACTGAAGTAAAATACTGCTTTTGTCAGGCAGGAGAGGGCAGGTGCCTGAAAACCAGTATTGAAAATCATCTCTGTGTTTCCCACACGAAGGGGCTCCAAGTCTAACTGTGCTGCTGTGCAGCTTGGGAGTAACCCCAGATGGCAAATTGAGTTCTGCCTTTTGCAAAGTGCAGTGAGACCAGACCTGAAGTTTCCTGCCCCAAGCCATTTTGAGTGGAATAAAATTAAGCCTTGAGCAGCAGTGACACCACTATGTTGGTCTAATAAAAACACTGAGCTGCAGGGTGAGCCCTTCAGCCTCTAAGGCTCAAATATCAATTAAATCCTCTGGTGGGTGATCCTGCCTGATGAAAACAACATCAGAATTATAGTTTTTGCTTAATTCCATTCAACACAGATAATTAGCAATTTCTTCATGCTTGAAGTGGGGTGGGAGGGCATTATGTATGATTTTTGTTACAGTGCAAATACTACTTGTTCCTAAATGCTTGTTTACTTAGATTTCTTTTTGTATAAAACTGTGTGAGCTGTGGGACAACTGCTGAGAGAGTTACCTAGTTCTTTGGTTTGGGGGTTTTTCTATGCAGACACTCTCTGCAGTGTCTGACAGCATTTAGGGAATGCTTAGAAGTCATTGTAAGGAAAAAAGGTCAGATTGCCATAGAAAGCATGGAGGTAAGTCTTCGAGTGGCACAGCCAGGCCTAATTACTACAGAAAAAGTAGATTCATCAGTGAAAGCATAATTATGAGACTAACTTCTGTGCAGGACCTCTTTGATGCTTTTTTCTCTTTTTTTTTTTTTTTTGGTGGTGGTGGAAAGTAGGGTAGTAAAATGAAAATAATAAAGTCATCTTACTTTAATTTTTATTCCTATAAGTCTTTCAAGTGTATTAGAGCAGAAGGTAAATTTTCACAGGCATAAAATACTTTCAGTGCAGCAAACTTTAATAGTTGCTGACATCACCATAATTTAAACTTTGGGCCTTTGTAAACAGTTTGCAGAGAATGCCTTGTAAGCAATCTGAGCTCATTGCAAGGGCTCCGGCCCTTTCTGAATGCACGACTTCATCTGTCTCTTCCCCTTCAGCCTCCAGCCCTTTCTTTACTGTTTCCACCCCTTCTAATACCTCTTGCAGAGAGAATATCCTTACAACATTTTTGGCAGCCACCACAGGCCCCCTCTCACTGATGTGTTACAGTAGTATGTCTTGGAGCTTCAGCCACAAACAAGACCCCATCACAGAGCATTAGCCATATAACAGATGCTCTCTGCAGCAAGGGGTTCAGAGGTGGAGGATGTACAACACAAGGGATGCACAAAAGGGGACCTGTAGATAATTCCTGGGGTTTGAGGCCACTTTCACTTGCGTGTCCTGCTCTAGGTGAGAAGCTGCCCTGAGGAGCAGCAGAGAAAGTTGGGGGGCGGGGGGGGGAGGGGGAGAGGAAAGAAGCAGCAGCTTGTCTTAAAGTGATGGGTTTAAATGTAATGAAAAAAATGAATTTCACTTCCTTCCCTTGAGTCTGATAGATTTTGTTTCGTGTCCTCTGCCCATGTGGGAGGGAAAATTTTCTGGTTTGCACTGTATGGAAGGCCAAACTGAAGAGCCATGGCTGAAAAAGTGGGAGATAGGAGTGACAACACCATCCTTGCAACATGTGAGACCACCCTCCCTGGATCATCTTGGCTGACAGTGCTGGGATGTGAGTAAGGACTCTCCTCTTCCTCTGCCTCACCAACAGTGAGAGCCATTATATGCTCATGGAGAGCATTAAGAGAAAACTGCAATCAGGGAAATGCTCAAGAAGCTGAAGGAGCTGAGTTTGCTCCGAGGCTGATACAAGTCTCCACACAGCGTCACTAATGAGGAATTGCTCTGCCCCTATTTGGGGAGAAAGCCAAAATCTCTTTTCTGATACTGAAATAAAGCAGTCCCCTTTCAGACCAGTCGGGAAAGTAATTGTTCATTCCTCAGGTTGAGCTGCACATATGTGATCTCTTTGTTAAGTAGCTTTCTAAATTTTTGCTCCTTGGCTCTTGTAGTTGCAGCCTGTGTGGTTGCCAGCCCTGAGCGCTGGCCAGGAAAGCCCAGTCCCAGCCCAGAAGGGGCGAAGGCAGCACGGCTCGCACAGCACAGACACGGCTAAAAATGGGCTGCTGCTTACAGCCACTGGAGGGGGGGGGAAATCCACACTCCCCAAATACAGCTTCTAAAATTCAGTACAGGCCCCCTGGTTATAAAGCATGCAGAGACCTTACTTCTGAGACAAGAGCAGTGTGCGGAAAAGGAAGGGAAGCCTTGGTGGCTACTGCTGGCAAAGGCAAAGGTGAGATGGATGAGCAGAAAAACACTTTTTCTTGCGAAATAACTATCAGCCTCAATGTCATCACACTTTAGAACTGCAGAAACAGACATGCAGAAAGTCCATCAGTGCAAAAGAACAGGGTAACTAGTGCAGATAGAAGGGAATTAAATTTGTGTCAAGCTAAAACCAAAGCCAGATCTGTTTGTGGTATTGAAATAACTTTGCTACTGCCTTGAACACCACCCTTCAGAGTGGAGGTATTGGAGTGTGATGTGCAGGAGACTGGATAACAGATGTCTTACAGATACCTGTCCCTCTCCTGCATGGTCAGGTCTGCAAAGAGGCAGTCTGTTTCTAGGATCTGGAAGTGTTGTTTAGGTAACCAAAACTCTGGTTCCCATCTAACTTACAGTTTGCAAAGTCACCATGTATCTATGTAGTTTTGATATAAAACACCAGCATGACAGCAAAACAATATTTTATACTGCTTTGTACAGGCATGAAAGCTTCATAGACTTAGGCTGAGAAGAAAGGAAGGGTGAGAAGCCCTTCTCCCATATCATTATCTATGCATTGAGAGTTCTGGACTGGAGGAAGGCAAACAGCATTGCTCAATTCATTTCCATTAGAAATTGAACGGGCTTCCACATTCCTGGACAGCACATGACAGGAGGTATTGGCTCATAAGGAGCTATTTTGCAATTTAACCATGACTGGCTGAAGGACTTGGAAATAAGAAGTGTTTTTCCGCATGGACGCTATTGAAACGTGAGCCTGAAGGCTTGTCCAGCCAACAGCTGGGACTCACACCTTTCTTTCTTGGTCCTGCCAAGGGTGGGTATTATCTGACTGTTTGATAGGTTTAAGACTGGAGAAGGCCTTGGATGAGCTGAGGGAATCTGTCTGAAAGAAAATCATAATATCAGGGTTAAGAAACAGGAAACTTTTGCTGTTTTGCTGGTTGGCCTCTCCAAGAGGCATCTCACTGTTGTGTGCTGAGCATCCCAGGCCAGTGGCTTAGGTACTGGGCTTGTAGACATCACGTTAAGGAGTGGCAGAAGGGGCCAAAAATAACTTTTCTGCATGACTCTTCTTCCTAACATAATGTGTGACTGGTTCCAGTCTTCTGTGACCACAAAAAGTCCTGCTCAGGTTCCCAGCATCTGTTACTTTAGGGAGATCTAAAAATGTCTTTCTCTGGAGAAAAAGATGGTTATTTCACATTTTATGTAGAAACAGAAAAAATGAGCCTGCAAGATCTCTCATCCAGAACACTAATTTTGGGGCTGTTTACCTACTTTGAGGAAGACACATATTGAAGTCCCTGTTCTTTGTCAAATGAAGGGTTTTGAAGTCTTTGCCTCCTGCTACTGAGCAAGAGAATAGTTTATTGCTGGCTAGTGCCTCTTGTGAACAGCTCCACAGACAGACACTCAGCTTGCAGCTTAGCAGTTCAATTTTAATCTTTACTCTGGCTAATCCTTACACAGAGCAGAACAGCTTTAATTGCAGATGATGAGCATGAGAGAGAGAGAGCGAACCCCAGAATTTCTGGCAGCCAAGCACTGGTTTGGGATTTGCCACACAGATGAGCAATTCAAGTTTTCCTCCTCCATATGTTTAACAACTGTTATGGTCTGCTGGGCTTTTCTGAAATACAGCTGCCTGCCTCTGACCAGAAATTCTGTCGTGGCTCTGAGAAGATACCCCATGCAGTCAGTGTTTTCGTCTTGCTTTGTCCCAGGGCTGCTGCTCTGGGTGAGTGCTGTTATCACAACAGGGCTTGGTAGCTGAGAATGTTCCATTCCTGCTGTCCTCGTCAGGACCACAAAACTGGAATGTTAATTTAAAAAAATGGCTTTGGCTTAGACCTGGAGTTTCAATAATTCTTGAATTTTCAGCAAACAAGAACTCTGCACTGATTGAATGGGTCACCTTGTTTCCCTGTGTTTTTTAAAATGGCACCACTGAGCCATAGCAATAGCAATGGCAATACAGATCCATGCACTCTTCACAGCATGGATGGCATGTCCCCTGCACCAGCCTCCAGAGCTGAAGCCAGGAGGTTTGTGTGGGGAGGGGAGGTGGGATTTTACATCACTATGCCTAAGGCAGAACAAGGTTTCCAACCAAAGCAGGTCTGTGTGCAGCACAGCCTAGCCATGTACCATAGGATCCATGGGGGTAGAGCACTTCCAGAATCCCCTCTCCTTGTATTTGACATATGTCATTACTTATCTGTTGGAGGAGGAAGAAGTTGGCTTTGCCATTCCCACACTCTTCAGTTGTTTGGTGGGACAAAGCAGCACAGCAGCTGACACACCTCTGACGTTCTCTGTTCCTTCTGCATGAAATTTACATTGGAAAGGTTAAAAAATTATCTCACCACTTCATATTGCTAATTCTTTTGGGTTGACAAAAATTGCTGTGCTGCTATTTCTCCCTGGATTTTTTCTTCTTTTGGGCAAATAAATGAGATGTGGAGTGGGAAATCCCTCAGCCTACTACTTATGACTCTATACACAAGGTTGGGGTAAAATTTGGAGGACAAGCAATGAGAAAGACCATTTCCAGTGGCACACATTAATGGAAGAACGGATACATGTGACACAAGGCAGGTTTTCTGTTTTGTTATTTTCTTTCTGAGCCTTCTCAGTGCAACTATACTTCAGAGACTTATATTAAGCCATGCTTCAGGAGAGGGAAATGAAACCAAAGGATCCTCTGTCTCCTTGGGGTTGGGAGGCAGCTTGGGTTTCTGGGAGGTGGCTGGGGCAGCATTCAAAAGGTCTTTGGGCTTTGCATGCTCAACTTCTTCGGCATACTAACTTGCATCCACTGGCTAGTCTTTATGAAGCATTTAATTCTGTAGTTTAGAACTGTTGAAAAAGCAAAGGGAAGATTTATAACAACATTTACTAACTCTAGGCCAACTGGTTTGGCACAGGACAGAACTATGTTTTTCAGAACAGCTTTTCAACATTCCACTGTTAGCTAAAATGTATGAAAATTACAGTTTTTAAATGACCAGATGTTTTTGCTGAGAAAGAAATAGATTGCCTGAAAGGGGAAGATGAGGCCTGAACTCGGGCTTCTATGCTACTACTGTCAACTTTTCAGCTAATGGATGACCTACTACCATCTAAAACTACTAAATTTGTGTGATTAATGCTGCTAAATTGCAGCCACAGTATATTTATAATTTTCTCTGTCAGTTTAATACCATTTGTGCAGCATCACTATAAAAGGTGAAGGAGAGAAAACGCTATTAATCTGGTGTCCTTGTACAGAACAATATGGCATAGCTCTCCTCAAAGCAGAAGCTTTCAAGTGAATTAAACTAACGGTTTCATCTGTTTCATTTCCAGCTCTATTTTTTTTTTAAATCAAGAGCAGCAGATCCTTTCCATGTTGTCTGCTTCTCTAGACAAAAACTGAGACTAGAAATGTTCTTGCTTTTGGCTTCAAATCGCTCAGCACAGCACGATCATCCAGTACTTTACTCATGTGACTTATCAAGAGCATGGGGATCTTATTTTGGCCACCCATAATAGTCTAATTGGACTGGCCTGTGCTAAAAATCTGTGCTGGATTGATGGGATTCTTCAAATGCTTTTCTTATTGTTCCGTTGAGCAGTTACCAGTCAAATGAGATTAAGAAAAAAGAGAAGATGTGATGGTCTTGGGTTGCAATCCTACTCCTTTATAGCCATTGTTTAAGGTGTCCAAAAGAAATCCCATAATAGAAAAGCTCTTTTTGCATCTTTTCCTTCAAAGCAGACACTTGTTAAGGGGGGAATTAAATGAAGCTGAAGATGGTGGAGGCATTATTAAAACTACAATTACAGCTGTGCAATGTCATTCTCCTGTGAAAAGGAGCCAGATCCTTTCCAAAGCCCAGCTGGCTGCCTCCATGCCCAGATACCAGGAGTTCTTGTGGTGCCACCATTGCACTATAGGTGGGAGCAGGAGCACCCCAAAGCTCCCTTACAAACCCCGCAAGGTGCAGCTCAGCCCATGGCAGGAGAAGCCAGGGCCAGTCAGCACCATGGGGATCAAGCCCAGAAAGCCCCTACTTCTGCTCCTAAAAAGGCATTATCATCTGGCTCTGCTTCTCTTCTAAGAGAGTTGACAAAAAAGCTACTTAAAAATCTGTTTAAAATTACATATTCTCTGCTTGAGGGCTTGCTAAGCTCATTATAGAAGTGGAATGAAATTCCACAGCACGTTTAGCATTTTTCTTGTTCTTATTTTCTGAGCTTTTTCAACCTAATAGAGAATGACTGATCCTACTGGTGATCTGAGAAGGACACAGTGGAGGAATCACAGCAGGCTGAGCACCATAGCAATACTGTGACTACCAGTTTGGCTACTTCATTGTACAGGCTGATCCAAGGAGGGATTAAGAGGATTTTGTTTTCCATTTTTTAAGTTGAATGGGCTGGGATGAAAGCCTTTTACTGCATTTCTGAACAAGTCAGGATATTTAGAAAAGCAGTAACAATGGACTGCACCAGACTTGGATCTTGAGCAATATAAAATCATTTTCCATAGGAGACTGACTGTATGAAACCACCCAGCTTCCCTGTCTTTGATCCTTTAGTGGTCACTGATGACCTCTTGTCTTTCTCTGTTCCTTAAAGCTTTCTGCAAGGAGCCACCCTGCCGCTGTCTGGCAAGTAATGGGAAAAACGCAGCCCTGGAACGTCTGATTGCCAGGATGTATTAGAGTCTGAGGGATGTGTGGTGGTTCAGATCAAATACAAATCAACCATAAGCCACGGCTTAAATTTAGGTTGACCTTCACCTTCTGACAGGTTTGAAAATGATTGATTGTTTTTAATTTGTTCTTCTGCACCCACCTCCCACCCTCCCCATGCCTGATTTCTAATTAAGGACAGAAGCAAAGGGAACAACTAATTGTTATCACCAGTTTGGATTTCCAGACTAAGAAACGTCAGTTCAGGGAAATGTTGTCCAAATGTTTTGCTAAACTGACCCACAGCCAGGAATTTTCAACACTGCACTCATTGCTAATCTGTATGCACCAAATGATGCACATTTTTCTCTTTTAGCACCTACCACTTGTGCCTGAGGACCATTCAGGTCTTGACCAAAGCTTCTGCCATAGAGGCAGGATTATTTTTTCCACTAGCAAAGAGAGTGCAGGCGAGGAGGGAGTAAGCCTCACGTTTAATGACCAATACCACATTGTGGATTACTGACTTTCAGTCCCTGCCACCACAGCCAGCTGCAGACTTTGTTGACACTTTTGCAAACCAAGGCCTCAGTACCTCAAATATATTAGCTTTTGTGACCCTTTGAAGGCTACTGCTATTTAGATAACTTCACCCATATATCTGCTGCTTGATATGTATTCGTTCTATGCAATTAAGGGCTTTGCAGTTACCTCACCTAAATTGGGCACAGTTTTACAAAAACTATTACCAAGGCTCTGCAAATGGCTAAGCAAGTGCTCAGTTCAGCAGATTGCAAAGGAAAAAAGGGCCCCTTGATTTGAAGCAGGCAAAACAATGCAAAATTTGTGATTAAACATCTACTGCAGCTCCTGCAAATTTGCACGGTAGCGTGGGCACGTATGGAAGAAAAGGGTCATCAACTGGCTCTCAGAGGGGAGGAGAGGGTGGGTTTGTCTTCTTTCCTTCCCTCCCCCTGTCTGTATCCCAGAAGTTATCTCAGCTGGCTTAGGTTATAAATGACCCAACTTCAAATCTTGCCTGTCTGATTTGGAGGGCTCCAGAGGCTTACCCCAACTTCTAGCTTCTTTCACAAGGAATACCAGACATCTACACCAAGCAATTATTTTATATAGTTTCCCTTTAGGTCATCTTGCAGCAGGAGGCCCACCCTGGGAATCACTCCAGTCCTAGCACATGGGGACTCTCAACAGGCCAACACACTGAAGGACTGTTTCTGCTTTAAGCACTAGCAGCAGCAACCTGGGCCAATAAATCTTCTATCCTTCACAAATGAAAAATCAACCAGAAAAACCTGTACGAAATCTTATCTCAAATCAGGTCACCACTAGATTATCAGGTGTACTAAAGTCTATTTTTGTGCTTAATTGTACTCATCAGAAATCTGCCAGATTAGAAAATAATGGAAAGTTCTTTTTCAATGTGTAGATGGGAAAGGTGTTAGAAAGACAACAGATACTGCCAGCAATCACATGTAATAATTTGGAAGCACATTACACCTCTAAATGAAGCATGTCTGTTAGTGTTCACACACATCACAGTGTCTGAGTTTATGTTTAAAGGCCATAAATAATTATGCAGCCAAAGTAATAAAGCACATGCAAGCTACTAGCATAGAGACAGCATGACTACATCAGCCCAAACTGTCAGGTATAGTTTACAACTTCACAAAATTTTGGAAACAACAACTGTGAAAACTGGCTATCCACATGAAGCAGAAATTTCTTCTGCTGGCTGAGATCAAGCACAGAGCTGAATCCCATATGTGTATTTTTTGTGAGTATCCACACTATAGGTATATATGCACAAATACTAAGACCACCAGAGATATTTTTTTATTTTGACAATTTCTAAAGCTTATTTAGATTTTTCTCTAACAGATGTAATGAATAACAAACAAAGCAATTTAAATCATTATGAGGATAATCCACTACCATTCAAAATTTTTAATAATATCCATAGTTTTAGGACACATAGCAAAGTATGACTGATACATTTAAATTCAGCCTATTGGTCAGTATATCTGGAAGATAACTTTTATTTATACTGATATCATGCAAATGAGTTGCAAAGGAAGACAGTGGAGTCAGATTACTCTGTGTGAATGACATATTTATGAAAACGCATGCATCTATATATGTGTGTATACATATATATAGTTAAAATACTATGTACAAATAAATATCAACAAATTCTGTCAAAATCTAAATATTTAAAAATTTATTCTTTGGAACAATACATACAAACTTCAGCTGTGATCTTGATCTCAGCCAGTGGAAGAGATTTGTTTACTCTCAAGTAAACGTTTTTCACAGTCCTCATTTCCAAACTTCTGCAAAGTAATAAATCATACCTGACAATTACTACTCATTTACTGTATTTCAAAATTGCTTTGCTCAGAAATCAAATTAAGCTTGTGAAATGGCAGCAACTATACTTTCTCATTAGTTAAGACTACAATTTTTGTGTAGGGCATTTCTATTTGAGTTTTTTGAGTTATCACAGTTTTTTAATTGTACATGTGTTAAGTAAAATCAACCAGATTCACAACTGACTGTGATTCTGTCGGAGACAGAAGAGCTTCCTCCCCCAGACAGTGGAAGGCTCAGGATATTTCTGAGCAGACAGCGTAAAGTTAATTATAAACTTAGAGGTAATTCCCTAACATTTTATTGGGCTTGGTTCTGTAAAACATGCAATAATTATGCCCATTCTCAGTATTCATTTTAACACTTTAGAGTATTTTCAAATACATATAGTTCTGCTTGTTGGTTTCAGCTTCCCTCAATTAGTACTTGAAGCCCTCAGCTGAGATTTTGAGGGGAAAGAGTCAATTCCCATCAGCTGCATTCTTTTTTTTTTCTAACCAAAGGACAAAATCCTCATTCCTCTCAAACCACTGAAGGTTCAGGTTCTAGGCCAGAATCTGACAAGCAATGTGTTTGATGTTAATCACTTTCTCTTGAGTCTCTCTGTTGATGTTTCTGTGGGAGTCAAGGGGACCATCACAAACCAGTTTCTCGCCTGGTGCTGTCCAAGGTAACGTTGTCCTGCCGTGCTTGGCTGTCCCCAGGGCTGTTCCATGACACACAACTCAACACAACCAGGGTTGTGTGCTTCAGCAGCACTGCTTCCATGTTCTTGGGACTTGAGTATCAAAGTCATGACTGGAACCTCTTCCTCAGTTCTAAAGACCAGACAACATGCACAGATTCAAGTACCAGCTTTTCAACTTCTCTGAATCTCAACAGGCCCCTTCAAAACAACTCAAACCAAGCAAAGGTTACTATCTGTGCTTAAAGATCCCGTGAAATTTTGGCGAACATCTAATCACAGTAATTCAAAATGCATCATACATTATTTTAAGCTTCGTTAAACTTCCCAGAAACATGCCTTTTAGGTGTCTCAGTAAGTCTGGTAAAGTCAAAATTGCAAGGACACAAAAGCTGCATTTTTAACAGAGACTTTGCTTGCATGCAACCACAGTGATCTACTTGGCAGGAAGGGAGAAAGAGAGATCTGTGTGCATGCTCGCATACACCTTCACTCTTTCAGGCAATGTATAATAATTTCCTTTGTGAATAGCTATAAAGTTATCATAGCATTAAAGCTGGATAGACCTACAGTAATGGTATTTCCTGACATTTCCAAATGTTAAAAGGTCAACAAAAACAGTACGTATGGAAACAATCTCTAGTCATTACATTCTATAGCATGAATTAAATAAACATTTCCTCTTTCTTCTCCCTTCTCCTGTCATTCAGTGTAAAAATCTAAACTATGCCATGCCACCAAAACAGCATGAAGGCAGTAAGACCTTTAATTAAAGAAGAATTCAATAAAAGCAATCTATTCAGTTTCAGTCAGATCCACTTTTTCTTTACTTACTAAGAGGTAATGAAATTACAGCAATAACCACTGACTTAAACATGAATCTGTCCAGAGAAACCCTTCCTCAAAAGAAAACTTCTAGTAGCAAGAGACACCCATCCCTAACCAGTACACAGACTGTTAACACACTGTGTTTACTGCCTTTGCTTCACACATTGTGCAAGAGCACAGGTCCCAGTGAAGCATTAAAGTTCAGACACTGCCTTGTACACACTGACAAGCCCATCAACTATAACTCTTTCACTGCTTTTGAAATCAGAGTAGGATCCAGCTGCTCCTAACATCAGCCTTAATCTCGATAGGTCACACATTAATAGACAGTTCAGCATTGGGATGGTCAGCATAGATGGGCAATGCCCATAAAATCCTAGAATCATTTAGATTGGAAAGGACCTCCAGGATCATCAAGTCCAACCTGTGATTTAACACCGCGTCTACAAAACCAAAGCACTGAGTGCCATATCCATATTTCTTGAATATCTCTGAGAATGGTGACTCCACCACTCCCCTGGGCAGCCTGTTCCAGTGCTTAACCACCCTTTCAGTGAAGAAATTCTTCCTGATGTTTAACCTGAACTTTCCCTGGCACAACATGAGGCCATGTTCTCTTGTCCTGTCACTGGTTCCCTGGGGGAAGAGGCTGCCCCCCACTTGGTTACACCCTCCTTTCAGGCAGTTGTAGAGAGTGACAAGGTCTTCCCTGAGCCTCCTTTTCTCCAGGCTGAACAACCCCAGCTCCCTCAGCTGTTCCTCAAATTACTCACTCTCCAGACCCTCCACCAGTTCTGTTGCCCTTCTCTGGACATGATCCAGCACCCAGTGCCTTTCTTGCAGTGAGGGGCCCAGAGCTGGACACAGGGCTCAAGCTGAGGCCTCACCAGTGCTGAGCACAGAGGGAGCAATGTCACAGCCTGACTGTCTGGTCCAGGAGAGAAATGCAGTTATTTTTGCAGCATAGATCTGAGACACTAGCTCTGCACAGAGAGCAGAGGTTGTCCTTTCTTAATAGCTTCTTATATTACCAGACAGCATGGATAATGTCTTCAGTATGTTAAGCTGTAAATATTATTTCATGTAAAATCTTGGTGGACACAATGATGGTCTGCCAGAGCATGACTGGGCTAAGACAGCAAAGCTGTGACTTGACTGACCTGATATTGTAGCCCCCAGTCATCTGGTAGGCTGGAACAAGAACAACTAACACGACAGGTTCCATGAAGAGCTGTCAATAAACTTTGAACCAGGCTGTTGGCAGCAATGCTTACTATAAAAGCAATAGCACTGTGAAGTTCCTTTAAGCTGGATATAAACAGAACCCTTTTGCATGATGAGACTGAAAGGCTCTGAACAGAAGACAAGCACTGCAGTGCAAGAGGAGTGGAGATGTGTATTGACTAGGGAGAATGAGAGCCTGACCTGCTGTAACTCCCTGGAGACTCTGCTGTGCTCAGAAGCATACAGCTTCTGTGTAATGTACAGCACTTGTGAAGAACTACAATAGCAAGAAAGGGTGAGTTAGAATATACTTTCATGAAAGCCCCTCACTTTGGGCCACTGATATAATTATTTCTTAGGTTTGCTGAAGTTCAGGGTGAAAGAGCCAGTCTTCCTCTGGATAAACTACAGAAGTCACTTAGCTTTTTTATGGACCCATGTAAAGAAACTCATGTCCACCACTTCTCTATTGTTATGGACTTCCATCACCAACCATTTAATACCCTGTTTTGGTTGTCTATATCTCAATTTTCCATTTCTCACTCTTGAGTGATCCCGCTTCATCTGAAAATGATGGCAATATTCAGGCAAATATATCAGGAACACTTGCATTAAGTACAGTATCCAAGTCCCCTGGATGAGGAATTCAGACTGGTGATTTGTGCTGCCAACAGTGGGCCAAGTCCCTGTGACCATCAATCCCATGTTACAATGGCACAATGATGATAACAACCACCCAGAAACAAAGTTCTGGTCAATGAACCAGTGCTATGAGAGCCCTGACAAAGTATGTCTGAAGGAGCAGGCAGTTCTGTCAAAGTCAGTAAGCAAGAGAGACTTGGAAATGTCTTTTGCTGCCAACTTGTTTCATTGCTGCAGATGAGTTTCCATGCTTTCTCTGCATCTAAATACATAAATAAATAGATAAATAAGTTGGTCTGTACCAAGGATCACTTCATCACCAGTTTCTTTCTTCTGCAGAAAATAACTGGGTAAAGCACAAGTAAAAGGGAAGATTTATAAAATGGCACCACCACCTCTGTGCTGTCCAGAATGCAACCCCTCAGGCAGTACAACCACACCAAGTTCTATTCCCCCTCAAAATAACCTGAGTGCCATATCCATATTTCTTGAATATCTCCAAGAATGGTGACTCCACCACTCCCCTGGGCAGCCCATTCCAAAGCTTAATCACCCTTTCAGTGAAGAATTTCACTGTGTCTGTTGGGGAATACCAACAAAGCTGTTGCTCAGCTTTGATTCTGTTGCAAGGCCAGTTTACTATAGGCATCCTCAATGCTTTTGGTACAGCTCACCAACAACATCTGGAGAACAGCCTGACATAGTGAAGTCCTACTTTGCTGTCATGTTTTGTGTGGGTGTGACAATAACTCCTCTTGTGGCCCTCTGCTTTCATAACTGGTGCTGCTTCTCTTTTCCACATCTGAAACAGGGCCTGAAAACTGTATCCCTCCTAAAGAGAAGCTATTTGCCACACTGGCTTTGGCACTTCTTGACCTTCTAGACCTCTGTTATCTTCAAATTATTTTCCACAGACAGAAAATGCACAAACCCATACAGTGGTTGCACTGTGTATGGTTACTTCTATCACCCTGTCTGTCCTAGGGTAAATTTTTCTTCTGGAGGACAAATTACTTCTGCAAACATCTGGAATAAGGCATTCTTACCATTTAGACCCACTGCTTTCAGCTGCACAGTAGCACACACCTAATCTATGTACAGAGGATGACACTTCACCTTTCACCAGACATGTAGCCTCACATACGAAATGGAAGAAGGAGAGGGTCTGGTAAAGTAACAGTTCAGAGCATAAACTGCTGGTTAGATCTTCAAACACACCCCATACCCCTCCATTTAGAGGAAGATGCATGAGGCTCTGAGGACAGATTAAGGTCAACTTCAGGAAGTTCCATCCCAAGTTTTCTTTCCAGGACCTGGACCCAGAATGAATACGGTAGAAAAAGCCTTCCTAATAAGTCAAACTCTTTCTTCTTTCACTAAATAAACCAAACATTTTTCTAACCTGTATTGTTTCTGGCTCCGCTCACTGCTCAGCCCCTTATTACAGCTTACTCCAAAATTCCTTACTGGGTGTTTGGCAGAGTGAGTATGATCTATAGCGTGACCTTGCAATTCAGTGCACTGCTGTCATTCTGCATAATGCACTGTAAAGCATAGCTTTTATTGGAAATGAAGCTGCATAAATAAACACTCTTACATTAATGTGAAGTAAAACATTTTGCATTACCAAAGTGCAGATATATTTTGGGAGAAATTAGTTAATAGGGAGCCAAAAAAACCAAGCAGTGATGTGCCTATATTATTTTGATCCTTTAAAAATGTAGCCAGGGTCTAATATTTTTTTTTTTCAGTTTTGTAGTCCTTCATTAGGGGGAAGATTTGTTTGCATACTATAGAAACCTGAAGGTGATTAAATCCTACTCTGGAGCTCTTTTTGTCCGCATGAGCTTCAACCCTCTGCTCCATTACAATGTCTACAGATGGACACAAATTGCATGAAGTAAGAAAAAAGCAAAGTGAATCCAGTTTTGCAAACCTGATCAAAGATGAGCTGTTAGTTATCTAAGTGCAACCTCTTAGTCTCTACCATAGTAGCTTTACTTTTCTTACATATGCTGTCTGACAGCTTGTTGAAAAACCGTCTTGCTAATGTATGCACTCTAACATGCTTTAATTTTGTGCTTTTTCAGCCCGTTATTAATTGACCCATCACTATTTGTTCAGAATTCAAGGCTGACTGCCTCCAGTGCACTTAAAAAACATATGGGCAAAATTCATAGGCATCAGCTTTGCATACCATACAGCATGAGAGGTGACAGTACCAATTATGTGTCTGGAAGGAGACGCTCCAGCCGGGCTACAGACAGTTACCTAATATTATTCCAATGTGTCATTTTGAGAGGGAATAAACCTGTCGTGATCATCAGCTATGTAAAGTGCTGGGATCATTAGGCTAACTCTGGCAGTATCATGCTGGTTAGGTTGGTTTTTCAGTAACAATGCTCACAGTCATTCAGTCAAATACTTGTGCCAGAACTTTCACCCCCAGAAAATGCTGCTCCTCCTTTACGAGCACCTTGGTGCTTTGCTTACAGGTTTGCAGTCTCACATCTGGCACCCGTTGGAGAGCCAGCAATAGGCATGCAACCTGGTCTCTGCAGCAGACCATTCCCAGAAAGGTTGTTTGCTTCAAAAAATATACCCCAAAACAAAAATAAGAGAGAACATAATGAAAAACACAGAGGCAAAGGATAGTAAACACAGCTGCTTTCTCCTGTCTCCATTACTTCAAGGCCATCCCTGCAATATGGGTTTCATTAATGGCCCAGAGACAANTGTAACACTGGCAACAATTGGGCTGGAAGTGAAAATATGCATATGCACTTAACCAACAGCAAAAACTTTCTGTTCAGCTTTGCCCAAAATAGAAAAATAAAAGGCATAAATATGAGAAATAAGCTGGGTTTGAGCAGCTGAGTACAACTCTTGAATTTGCTCAGCTGAAAGGCCTTTGGATCAGGGTTAGTCACTTCTTCTGTGCTTAGACACAGATTGATGGAGCTCCCTTCCCCTATTCATAGTTTTCTACTAACTTGCATGAACAATTACCTCACAGTGTCATCATATTTGAAAATTAGATACTATAACAATAAAGCACAATGATGTTAGTGACAGCATGATGTTAGTGAACTATTAAAACACAATCTTTACATTGAGAAATATCTGGATTTCACCTTAAAGTGAGCCTTCAACTTGGCCAATTACCAAAGATTCAGATATATAAAACAATTGTATGAAATCAGAGTGGAAATAAGACAGTACAGTTCCGAAACTACTTCTAAGACACTATTTAGTACTTGAGGCTGCTCTACAGCCAGCCCCAGCACTGGCCTTGCAGCCCAAATAAGTGCTACAGCCATTGCAGCTGAGCCTGGCTGTGGTGGCAGCAGGGCACCAGTACCAGGCTCAACCCTTTGATCATTCAGCCTCAGCTGTCACTGTGCCCCCCCACACACCCTGTGCTCCAGGATACCCAGACCTTCACCACTCAAACAAGTGTTTCATTCATGGCTGGCAAAATAGAATGATTTTACAAAGCCTGGATTTGCTAGTCAAGAAGAGCCCTTCCCAGTGTGCAGCAGGATACCATGGCCTCAGCTGGGCACAGCCTGCCAAAGCCCAGCCACTCTCAGCTTCACTGAGGTTATCCCACTTCTCTCACCAAGCATGTGGGAGAGCACATGCACCTAACAGCCCCCTAAAGAGCTCTTCATAAAGCAAAACTACTGGATACGTTCACCTGAAATGGAGAACAAGAAATGTTTCAACTGATGACTTGCTCTGCTGCAATCCAGGACAAACTGACAATCCATGTTCCACCTGCTGAGAGGAAAGGACCTGTCCAATGAATGCAGACTGTCTGGTCTCTTGCATCACATATACAAAGCTAAAAAAGTCAATTAAGAGGCCTCTATTCTAGAGTATATTTATGCATAAATATTCTAGACTAGGCAGACTCTCTACATACACTCTATACATACTCTATGTATACATGCCATGACAGTTTTCCTTGGGCATTTGTGGTGAGCTCTCCTGGTACTACTTGTTAAAGAAAACACTGGATACTGAAAGTCTGCTTAGGTCTTCTCACACACTACTGGTGTACGAATATTAAACTCAACCCTCCAGTCTTGCATTATGTATTCTTTGCCTGATTATTTTTTAATTGTTTTTGTGTGTGTACACAAATCCCAAGGCATATGTGCAAATTAGGATTCCTGTCTATGCCAGTCTGGGCACATGATTTGTTTACATGCTCGTTTAAAAATGCAAGTCTTGTCACTTCAATCTGCTATAGTAATTTAGCTCTAATGTGGAACTGGTGCCAGGGGTTTGAAGGGTTATTTTTCCTCTCTGTGGACAAACTGCTATATTGTGGTTACATTCCTACTTAGTGGCATAAAGCCACTTAAAAGAGCTAACCTGCTCTATGCAAATGTTAACAATAACAATTTTCTGGTAGTAACATTCTACTGAAAATAGAAAATCAACTGCTGCTGTTACAGAAATATGCAAGTACTCTGACCCATGGCATGATGGCAGAGTACTCTTTTGCTTGCATCTCTGTCACAGAATAAAGCTTGACAAGAGCTCTGAAATTACTAGATTGCTCTGGATATGTTTGCAAATAAAATAAGCATACTCTTAGCTCAATGTAATTGTCTCTCACAGCATATCCCATTCTTTTCCTTTTCCATAGTATGGCAGAAAGCAACACAGGAATCCAGTACTATGCACCATGGTTAAAAGAGCTTCAGCAGCAGACTTGGAGACAGGTAGATGGCTCTGAGGCCAAAGCAGAGGCCCAAAGCATACCACAGGGTAAGAAAAGTGCTGGCAGCTGGGTGCCATGTCTGGAAGATGTATAACTTCATCTTGCAGATGCTGAGCTGAGTGGCCAGAGCAGTTGTCTTCAATTATGGTGAGAGCCAAAGGGTGGAGAGAAACAAAGAGGGTAATGAGAACTAGATGCTGTTCTGCCAGTTCCTGAAAGATTATATGTTTATTCATTTAGTTAGTTACCAAAACACCAAGTGTTTTCAAGAGAAATCTAAACTTTGTATATGTCTGGGCGCAATACAAGTGCACAAAGTAATCTGCATGCAAGACAGTAGTTAGCTAGAGTGGATGGCAATGTTACTGATGTTTATTATTTGTAACACCCTCTTGGTCAAAATCCAGGATTCTGGCATATGTACTGAGGCATTATGAAATCCCCCAAAATTATCATCACAAGTAACTCAGAGATTATTGTCTGCAGAACACCAAGAATGTGCTTTGTAGAACACACTGTCCTTGTCTTAAATGCTTATATTCCTGTTTGAAATGTCACTTGTCAGGAGGCAGGACATTTGTCCAGGGAAAGTTTAATGTCAGTAATGGCATGATTTATTGCAGAAACATCATGACTCTGCTCAGGAGACATTGGCAACTCTTCAGGAAATGTTGATTAGATAGTGAAAAGCTTAGCTTTCTTCTTTGTTGAACAATACATTCTAACTGGGTTTTTGTACCGTAACACATTGTATATGAAGCAAATTATAGGCAGGGAACATTGACTCAGACGGAGAAGAGACTTAATTCATGTCCTCAGCATCTCCTGCTTTCAGCATTGCCTTAAGCCATGCAAAACATCTCTTTGAGGCACAGGCAGTACAGCTACAAATAAAAAATCAGGCCATTTTTAGCTCTGGCCCTGTGAGTCTCCACAGCTGGTGTCATCCACAGCTCCCCTTTCTGCACTGCCTCAGGTTTAAGTGTAACTTACTCCCAAGGCTGTGCCTCTTCCTGCTGTTAGATCTGCTGTCACAGGGCATCATCCCTCCCCTCCTGCTGTCCATCACTGGGTTTGGGTCTGGGTACCACTGTCCACCAGTGCAGCAGTTCCAGAAGGCCAATTGCTGCTCAAGGCATCCCAAGGAGTCAGACCAAAACCAAGCTCTACCAGCCTGCAGGATTTGTCTTACCATGCAAGGGCAAGTTTCACTGTTGGCACACTGGCATCTTGTGATTAATGTTTTTCCCTTTACTGTATCAGGTCTGGTTTAAGTTGTAGATGTTAACATCTACCCTTTTATTTTATCTAAGCCACCTTGAAAACTCTGGGTGGCATTAAATAACAAAGTATGTGCAATAAAATAAATGGATTGTATATACTAGTAGGATAACATTCTTTAAATGGTTGGAATCTCAAATGAAGCATGAATAGGGAGCAGTCTAACACCTTTGCAGTTAGACAAATCTGAACCAGCCAGACTATGGGTACTTGGCTTTTCAGATGTAAGAAATCAGTAATTTTATTTGTCAGAATCTACAGTAGGCTTTGAATGTTTTTCTTATTCCTTGACTAAAATAATAAATCAAAGAAATTCATGGTGTCATATGCAAATGGAGACACTACCAGTTCAAAACAGAAGGAATACAGCTTAAGGCCTGGCTCTCTGAAATCTTAACCTTTAAAATGTAAGAAAAAAAAAAAAGAAGAAAAAGGACTGATACGATTAATTTTGCTACCAGTTCCAGCTAAAGATGGACATAATAAATTACAGCAAAGACAGAACTATGATCCTTATATCTGGATATCCACCCAATGCTGCAGGCAGCAGCACTACAAACTGTGGCCATAAGACTCATTCTTCTGGTGGATTGAGTGTCTTTTGTTAAGCCTTCAAAGTTTCAAAACATGCTGTTCTGAAGTCCACAGCCTTTGAATCAGTGGTTTGTGAAAATAATTCACACCACACAATGGTTTGAGTGCTATGTTATACAACACAGTGTACTGGCTATATCAATCATAGCCGTAGTGTCGAGGACACTGTGAGTTTAATACAAATTGTTTGCCAAAGGAGAAAAGTAACCTTACTTTTGAAGGTTACTTTTACCACCAAGTTGTTCACATGTGCAGGGCTGTAAAAAATTCCACCATTGGAGTTCAAGAGATATTTAAAAAGTAACAGGCAGAATCCTAGCCAAGGAAGTATTTTTATCTTTGTAGACAGAACTTGGTAAACTAAGTTTCACATTTTCCACAATCAATTTCTGCTCCTGATGGAATATGTAGATGATAAACACGTCATGCTGTTGAAAAGATGGCTGTCAAAGATTCTTACTTCTGCAAACATAAATATATCCCCTGATTTAGCAAATAAACACATCTTATGTTTTCGTGGTTAATTTTTTAAACTCCAACCATGATGAAAACGTTGAACAACCAATTCATAATTTATACCTGTGCCAATGAGCAATTTGATAAAACTAGAACTGTTAACTAGCAAAAGTATTTATTTCTCCCTCCAGCTCCATCTTATCCTATTTACAATCTGATAATCTAGTTTAAAATAGTTTCTAGATTTATAGTAGTCATATGTGGTCAAACAAAGAACACGCCCTTGAAAATATATATTTGAAGTATTGTCTCAAAATAATAAGTTATGTTTATTTACCTAGAATCTGTCTACACAGGCAAAGTATCAAGAGTAATTTGAAACTTAAAGATCCATAATAAAATTCTGAACAAGGAAAATAACGGCTATGAACATATGCTTACAACCACTCTATAATTATAAACAAGGCTTTCTTTATGAAACTCCTGTTTCTCTTAGTTGCTGCTTTATTTAAATCCACACAGGACCACAGAAAGGGAAACATCTCAGTTCCTGTGTAAAGCACAATCTTTTCCCTCGATGGCAAGAGGAAAATCATGCTGCATAAGAATTCTTTAATATATTTGCCTTTAGAGTTTATTGACTTTACTTCTACTGGTATTCTACCATATAGAAATAACATTTAGTTACCAAAACTGAATCCTTGTGGCTTTAAAAACCCATCCATTCAACAACAGTTTTGAATAAGTTGTATTAATTTAAGCAGTATGAAGCTAGCTGGACAGAGAGCACTAGGTCAACTAACTATATTTTAAAGGTTTCTTTCTTAAAAAGGGGGGGTGAGGTGTGGGAATCAAGCCTGAAAACATGCACCATAAATCAGGATTCAGTGACTGAAAGGTGGAGCAAACATCCCTCTGGGAAAATAAATCAAGTTAGTACTTGAATTTGTATCATCTTAAAACATCTTTCAACTTTATTTATTAGGTAGCTGAATGATTTTATCTTATCCATGTGTAGTCATCTAGTTCTGCCTGTATCAAGCTGTTCCAGACAGCATCTCTCAGAGCAGTAGCCTGTACTGTGTTGGAAAGAGGCTACCATTGATGAATATGGTTTTGATTTTGGAAAAGTGAGCTGTCTGTCTTTATCATGGATTAAGGTATCATTCGAAGGCACACAGTACACTTGGCTCAGAGTGGGGCAAGGTAGTCTCCATCCCCAGCAGCCCTCCAGCCAGGCTTCCCATCTGGTTCTCATAAGGCTCCCCAGCTACATTTCATCCTGCAAGCTGAAGAGACGATGCTAGATTAAAAGCAGGCCCAGCAGTGATGGGTTTCAGCAGTTGGGGCAGGTATTCTAATTATGTAACACATGTAGTCATTTCTGGTACATAAATTGGCTTCTTACTGGTACATATTTTATTGGTACCAGTTTCTCCAACAACAGGCACGCTAAGGTGAATGATATCAACCTGCACCAACCCATCAGGGTAAGGAAAATTTCTGTTTGTTTTGACTCTTTAGCCCACTTTTATCTTTTAATTAATAACTAGAGGACTGGAAAATACAAACTGCTTAAACCCTTGCAGCCCCCCAAAAGGATGTCATTTCCCTGGGCAGGAGATGCTACAAGAGGACTCATATTTTCTCAACCCCATCTTGTCACTCCATTCTCAACACTGCAGCCTCCACTTTGCAACAAAGTTCACCCTGGCACAGATCCTCAAGCTCACACAAAGCCCCCCAGAGCTCAGTGGGATTCAAGGGCTGCAAGCTTCCTAAGGCAGATCCTATTGCAGCACTGGGGACAATTGTACCAGAAAAATGTGATTTAGAGTTGCCATAGGTACTATTTCAAGAGCAGCATACAAAGCCATGTAGCAAGCATTACACTTGCTCAGTGATATCCTTCTGTGTATTGAGTGAAGTTACTTCCATTGTTTTTGAAATATAAATGATTTATTTAGGCCCATGTTCAGGAATGCATTCAAGTATAATTTTAAATATAATAAACTAGAAATAGAATAAAATAAATAATCTAAAGTACATTGAAATATCTGGCATGGAATTTTTCTGAAACCTTTTTAGTAGGTTTCTGACATAGTTAGAGCAGAATTAATGAACATCCTAATGCAAGGAATCACATGGTTTGTCTACTAAATAAAAGGTAAATAGCCTCTCTCAGTTGAATACTGACACTTTTAAAACACCACCTCCCCAAAATCAAAACAAAGTCAATTTGCTGGAAGTGGTGCAAGCCAGAGGTGACTGTGTATGCTATATCTCTGCTTTAATGGAACAAACAATAACCCTTTATGTTTCCCAAATAATTGGGCTTATCAAGAAAAACACTGAATTTCTATCAGTTTTTCTGTAACACAAATCAACACCTAGTGCTAGTGTCACGTCAGGGTCTGGTCAGAGGAACAGGTATATTTGCAACAATTGTCAGCTCTGGTGCATACCAGTGCAGGCCAACCTATTTGAAACCTATTGATCAGTTCCATGACTCTTTTGGCCACCCAGCCCATGAACAGACAGTGAACTAGCAAACTGCTTTGATAAACAGCAGACTTGAAAACTCCCCAAAAGTTACCTCTATCTAGTAGAGAGATTTTAACAGATTTATTGGATTTCTCACTCTTAAACTATCGTGTCAATAAACAGAATACCTTCATGCTTGGTATGAACCTCACATTTCTCCTGAACTGCACTGGAATCCTGAACTTCCACCTGTCTGACATGAAAGGACTTTTTCACAGAATTTATTGTTTACTGGTATTTACTGGGTTCCCTTTTTTCCTCTTATTCCACAGGAAGTTAAGGCTTTAAGACAGCTGAAAAAGTTCAGCAGGGGATAGCAATATACACACTCTGTGTGCATTGCAGCCCTATATTTAAGAACACCTTTAGTTACAATTTATTTCCATGGCCTGTTTTCTTTTTAAGCAGCCTGTGTGAACTCTTAGGATGACATTAAATCAATCAGCTGCACCCATTGTGTTGGACTCAATATAGAGCAGACCAAAGAACACATAAGCCCAATGCTACCCTGTCTCTTAGGAATTACATGCTTGCTTAAAGTAAATTATGGGGTATTATAATACAAAAACTGTCATGAGTTATTTGTGGCAAAACACCAAAACAAAGTAATATGTGACAACATCTGATACTCAATTGACTTCAAGATATTTGCTCCATGGAATTAGTTACTAACCAAAATTATTGGCATTAACTTGTTCTGTAACAAAACTTTGCAGGAAAGAAAAGCAAAGGCACTGTATGTGGCCACAAAAAGCCCCATCCTTAAGCTAACAGTCAGCTACATGCTGGGCCAGCCCTCTCAGCCTCATTCACCCCACCTAAACTGAATAAACCAGGCATTTTACTTTGAACTTGGTCTTCCCCTCTTCCCCATCCAGGCTCCAGCTCTGTGTTGATCTGTTCCTGTGCTCAGTGCCACAAGACAACTCTGCATACACTCCAAACTGCTCTCATTACTTTTCATTTCACCCATTTTGTTTCCTCAAGCCCTCTGGAGCCATCCTGACCAGAGTCTCTGGATGCTATCACAAGGCAAATAATCTGAGGTGTAAAAGACCCCATTCCAAAAGTGGAAGAAAGTGGACTCTTGAAAAGAATGTGAGCTTGTCTAGAATAAATACATTTCAAATATTACTCAAATAACTTGCTTTCATCTCTCTTTTTATTTCTTTAAAGTTAATTGGAAAGAAAGAAGGAAAGAAGTCACCAGGACACACATTCCAGGAGTCTCCTTGGTATAAATCAGGCAACACACACACTGAACACCAGTAACAATGAAATGACCCCTTAAAATACTGCATTTCTTGCCAAGCATAACTTCTTTGAAGACTTTAAAACTTCACTGGCCAAAATTTTTGAGTTGAAAGCCCTTCTTTTCCTAGTTCAACCTGGGGCACAGTTCAGAGAAAGGAAGGAAGGACTAAGCAATTCATCTCAGTTGGTGTTTTCAGTAGAAAAGCAGGTCCAACAGTTAGGAGAGAGATGCTCTTGGCCTCTAAACACCCAAATTCTCCTTCGGGACTAAAACTATCAGACTCTTGTCATTAGTAATTTGGGCACATCCCTTTCCCAGCACATCTGTGGAAACTGCTCACACTTGCTGTGCTTAGCCCACTCAGCTCCAGACAAGATCCAGCCCTGGGATCCTCACTAAGCCAGAGCACAAACTTGAGGACAGGAGGAGCAATGTCAGAACTGACTTGTGGTGGACCCCATTTGGGCTGTACTGCAACAGTACATCAACACCAGAAATCAGAACCACAGAACTTAAACCATTTAATTTAATAATTAACAGAAGGCAAATAACACAGAGTCTTGTTCCTTGAGTCTTCAAGCTTACAACTTTGCTACTGTGGCTCCTGCGCACTTGATAGATTGGCTACTAATGGGCCACAGGAAACCAAAACAGATGACTAACATTAGCCAGTAAGTGTAAGCACCAGGGAAAGCAAAAACAGGCTGCTCTTCACTCCTCCCATGTTATCCAGCTACTCAGAATAAACACAAACACTGAGAAGATTATTCATTATTTATACTTAAATAAAATCTTCTATTAGTGGGTGTCACAGCAGTTTATGACTGTTAAGTACTTGGTACTAACAGGATAAGTGTATGATGCTCATCTGCAGAGAAAAATGCATGAAAGAACAGGAGACAGTGAAACTGCACAAATGTATTGCACACACCACTGTGGGTGTCACTGAAAATGTGGCAAACCTTTAGAAGGGAAAGTGAAATAGCTGAAATATCCTTTACGTCATAAGACCTCAGAAAATAGTTCTTCCCATATGTTTTTCCTTCCACTGTTTTCTGTTGGAGGGGGAGGGGAAACCCCCTCTTTCCACAGTCTCCCTCTTCAAAAGAAAATGAGTGTCTTGATTCCACTGAAAACAGTTGTGTCATGAAACTGAACTCCAATTATTTGAGGAAAGAAAAATCCCAACAGTTTTTCTACCTCTCTGTTCACAGAACTCAAGTTGTTCTGGGCAACATTATTAACAAAATAGTCACACAAAGTGCAACACTTATATCAATACAGGCCAAACAACCCTGTCACTTTCCCCACATCTAGCACACTAAACCCTTAAAATGCAAAAGCATATGTGCCTGTATTTAGAAATAAAATAACGTCTGTACCAAACAACAGAAAACAGTTTTGCACACAAAGGTTCACAACTGATCTATACGGATCTATATATACAACTATAAAGGATGTGTACCAAGAAAATAGAATTAGAGCCTTAGACTGAATGCCTGTTTTGTAGAGCTTTCAGCAGATCAGTCTCCCAGTCCAGTTGACAAAATAAGCTGCTGCCATCTTATGGAAGAGAACTTGAAAAGCACTTGGTGCAAAACCAAATTCTGCTCTTCCTCCTTCCCATCACTTCTTCACCTTCCTTGGTCTACTCTGTAATAACTTTTTTTTTTTAAGAATTTCCTTGCCTTGCAAAAATATGCTTATTGTGATGAGGTATTCTTTGGGGAAGTAACTTTTTCACCTCTGATTTTACAATAACTTTCACAGCATCCAGGAAGTAAAATGGACTAGTTTTCCAAGAAAAGGAACAAACCAGCCAGGCAGTTAATCCTGACACTGCCTCAGACAGAGGTTTCTTGTAAGATAAAACAAAAGCCAGCTGGAGCCATTCAGCCACTACAGGATAGAGTCATCAATTTTGCCCAGTTTTCAGGCAGTCATTTAGTGTGTTCCATCTGTGGACTTCTCTACACGGCCAGCTTGAACCAGTTTAACTAAAGGTGTGACTTTTAAAATGCTAAAATAAATAAAAATAAGCCAGTTTAAGCCCAAAGCCAGCACAAAGGTTCAATTTCTCCATCTGTATGTCACAAAGAGATGCATTTGCAGAACACCAGAGAGATTTGCTGAGAGATTTTGCTTTTGTTCTGAAAGGAAATTCCTTCCACAGGTTTCCATGTTATGCTTTATAGGAAAGCAAGTTTTCAGATAAGGACTTTTTGTGAAAGGAGAGTGTTCAGCAAGGCCAAGATACTGCATTTGTATGAACACAGGGCTCATGCAAGTTCAGCTCTCGTCATGACCTAGGACACAATATTCAGCTTGAACATCTGAATCATTAGATTCCAAAAATCATAAATATTTTTGAAAGGAATATGACCAGTATGAGAGGAGCCAAGTGTCCTCCTTGCCCCTCCCAAAGCAGCTAACACTGACACTCTACCAGCAAACCTGAGCTTCCCCAGCCCTTCTGGAGCTTGCATCAAGCCGTAAAATACAGTCACTGGTCAAACACTTTATTTGTTTTATGTGACCTGAGCCTTTCTTTTTCCTCTTCCTCCTCATGAAAGAGTTTTCAACCCACTAGTAACCAGGGAAAATGTTAAAAAATTCCTACTGAGAATGAACAGCTACAATGCAATAACCCTACATTATTAAGCTGTACTAGCTAGACTTGGGTAGCAAGTCTACAGTCTATGCAACCAAGACTCCTACAACATAATGGCCATAATCCCCATTTCCCCATATGCACCCAAATGACGCTTATATAGAGCATCTGTGAACTATTACAGGAAAGCTACAACTACTGAACTAGGGGGAAATAAGTGGTTGGCATCAAGGACACTAAGTGGGAACCCAGGTATGTTAGCTCAAGCTGCAGGTTTCTTGCAAGATTTTACACAAATAATTTGTGCCCAAATACTCAAAAGGAGCTTGCCACCTAAATGCTTCTACAGCAATCAAGACCCATCTTGCACTGCCTCTGCAAGTCTCTCTCTATGCACTGCAGAGGACTAATGAGAACTCAAGCTTTGGAGAGAGCCAGCTCCAGGTGCCCAAGACAAGTATCTTCTTTCACTTGTATCAGTTTGGCAAGTCTCATTTAGCAGCATTTTTTAGTTATGTCTGAAAAGATCTGCTAATGTTCACATTGGCCTTTAAATAAAAATTCCAGCACTTTCATGGGCCCTTATTAACTGAGAGACATAAAATTTCAATAAGGAAAGAGGCTGTGGTTTCAAGGGTCCACTTAGTCTCTAATCAGAGCATAAAAGATTTTTAAAAATGTATTATATAAAAGACACATATCCTTTTTCTTATACTTCTTCTTACTTTCGTAACAGATTCCTCCAAATACCTTCACTTAAAAGAGTTTTTCTATAGTGCCCAGTGTTTTCTTTGGCAAAGTTGGAGAGCTGTGTTTTGGGATAAAAGTAAATTGCTCCATAAGACAAAAACAGATTAGGAGATTTGACAAGACTTGATAGAAGTCCATTGTGCATAGGCAAAGGGAGAGTTTTTCAATAGGTCATTTAAAAGATAAAAGCTCTGGAGGAAAGAGTTCTGCTTGGTGGCAAACTCATCTAACCCTTGTAAAGCCTACAGTAGAGGCTGCGAGGGAGGTGGAATTTACAGAGCATGAGAACACACACAAACTCTCTCACATCTGAAAGTTATTTTATACATGATTAGGTATCATTTTTCATACAATCCACACATGCACTTGAGCAATAGCATAGTCCAGAAAAGGGACCTTTAAGTCCATCTGACTTGCAAGCAGCTGGGGGTGGGGGAGGCAAAAAGATTCTCTCTTTAACACTTAACACAGGCCATCCCAGGTCCATACAGCCCAGCTAGCCTCCAAACCCAGCTCAGGATGAAACCTGGATCTCCACCCTTGTCTTATATGAGGGATCCTGGCAGTGTGCAGGGCAGACAGGAGCCAAGTACCAACCACTTGAACTCCTGAGGGGGACAGCTGGAGGAGTAAGACCCCAGTGCACACTGTGGGACAGACCTGCCCCACAGCTTTGAGGCACATGGTGTAAACTGCCTTGCAGTATAGCTTAAAATGCCAGAAGACAGGAAAGGAAGCAGCTTGCTGTCATACTCACTGCTAGGAAAGGCTATCTACTGCTGCTACTGATAGAATGTTTTTCTCCACCTAACAGGTCCTATCTCTCAAACAGAAAGTTGCTCCAATCTCTTCTACAGTTTACACACCTTTCTATGCTTTTGCAGCTCAGTGACAGGAGAACTTTCACCAGCAATGCTTTCAGCAGCACTCCAAAGCACAGCCCTGCAGAGATTAAGCCTCCTAACTTTCAAAAGCAATTCAGCCATTTTAAAGCCAACATTTTGCTGTTATTTCCTTCACCAAATGAACAACAACAAAAAGGCTGGAATACTAAACCACTTTTGTTCTGGCAGAAAACTAGACAAACCAGGTAGAGATTCACTAGCTGAACAGAACTCCGCTACTGTCATGTATGTCAGTAATTCATATCCTTCTGTTTCCAGCAATACACAAGGGCACACAGGGCAGGAGGCTCCACTTTTTCCTGGCTGATGACTGACAGTAAAAAATACATATGCCCACTAGCATTGATAACATCTTGTTTCTTTGAGGTGTGAAGCTTAAAAATGCAAGTTGCACCATGAAATCTTCCCTGTTCATTAAGACCTGCCCAACAGCTCTCTCACCTCTAATCCCCAGTTCCCAGCTGCACTGAGAATTCTGCAGTCAGTGAGTTTGATGTCTCACAATCCGTGTTCTGAAGCATACCTGTGTTTTGCTTTAATTGCGTTAACACACAATTAACAAGCCACGTAGGTTTTCAGACTTCTTATAGCTAAATTTCCAGAAGCACAAAAAGCACAAGAAATAGTGCTGTTAACTTGGAACCACTAGCAAATTGCCTGGCATGACACAACCCCAAGACCTCCTCTCCTGAGAGAGGTAAGCAGTGAGGAACAGCTACTTCAAAAGAAGCTCATCCTTCACTCCCCACAGGAGGTAACAGCATTTCTTCCCCCTGTATCCTGACACAATAGCATGTCAGGTTTGCTGCAGCAGAGTGCCTGCAGCATCACTCTGTCGTTGTTCAGCACACACAGACACCACCAGCAGCACTTCTCAAACACAGCCTGGAATTCAGCTCCTCTGGGAAGTGCAACACATCGGTCTCTGTGGCGCAGTCGGAGAGCGCATTCGGCTGTTAACTGAAAGGTTGGTGGTTCGAGCCCACCCAGGGACGCAGGAGATCCCTTTTAGGGGCCAAAAAGAACCTCGTGAAGCCCAGTAAGGGGAAATGCCAAGTCCTGCCCCAGGGAAGGAATAACCACAATACATGCTGTGGCCAGCCCACTGGACAGTAGCTTCACAGAAATGGACCTGTCACAATGGCACTTGGCTGGTGTTCACTCAGTGTCTGCCAGAACCCCCAGGTCCATTTCCAGGGAAAGCTCAATTCTTCAAAGAATATTCTGAGTTGGAAAGCACCCAAAAGGTTCATCAAAGTCCAACTCCTGCCCTGCACAGGGCAGCTCCAAGAGTCACACCATGTACCGGAGAGTATTGTTCAAACACTTCTTGAATTCCGTCAGGCTTGGTGTTTGTAACCACTGCCCTGGGGGCCTGTTCCAGTGTCCAGCCACACTCTGGGTGAAGAATCTTTTTCTAATATCCAACATAAACCTCTCCTGACAACTTTATACCAGTCCCTTAGGTTCCCTCCATCTTGCTTCCATAAGCATCCTTACTCCTGGTTCTTCTGGATGACACCTGCCCACAGGCTTAGCATGCATCCATCTATCTTCCTCATATCTACTCTGAACTAAAGTAATTATGTCCAAAGCTGAATTTCAAGAGATGACATATAATCCCTGATATAAAGAGTTTATACATTTATATATTTTATTAAATTGCATTAGTAGTGTTAGCTATATTAAATATACTTACTATACCGTGCATTATAATAGCTTCTGTTTTGTGTACACAATGTACTACACATTATTAAAACTGTCTTCACAGTTTGGGGGGTTGCTACTGCTCTTCCCTGAACCCCAGTTGACAGCTTCACTCCTAATCTTAAGTAGCTACATCTGGACCTTCTCATTACTGTTAAAGAACAAGTTTTGTGCTATCAACTACATCTGGATAGTCGCATTCCTCAGAAAGTCCAGCCTGACAAGCATTAAGAACTGGGAACCAAGCACTCCTGTCTAAAGGATCCAAGCAGACTTATTACCAGATGCTAGTAAATGCAGAGCTGATGATACACAGAAAACACTAGAAGAGTTTCCTTCCAATCATGATTTGACACTTCTATTTTAAAACTCTTCTGAGGTTGTTTTAAGCTTCTAAAATAAAGAACTAGAGCCCAGAAATTCTAGAAGTTGACTGGGAATTTTGCTATCACTGTACATAAAATGTGCATAGATGTTATAGAAACTGGGAGCACAAGAAAAAGAAGTATTTACTCACTGACCATTTTCACTCTAACAGAAAGGACCAGATGTTACTCAGGTACAAGGATAAGAACAAAACTTCCATTGCATTAAATCAATCACANCAGCCACACTCTGGGTGAAGAATCTTTTTCTAATATCCAACATAAACCTCTCCTGACAACTTTATACCAGTCCCTTAGGTTCCCTCCATCTTGCTTCCATAAGCATCCTTACTCCTGGTTCTTCTGGATGACACCTGCCCACAGGCTTAGCATGCATCCATCTATCTTCCTCATATCTACTCTGAACTAAAGTAATTATGTCCAAAGCTGAATTTCAAGAGATGACATATAATCCCTGATATAAAGAGTTTATACATTTATATATTTTATTAAATTGCATTAGTAGTGTTAGCTATATTAAATATACTTACTATACCGTGCATTATAATAGCTTCTGTTTTGTGTACACAATGTACTACACATTATTAAAACTGTCTTCACAGTTTGGGGGGTTGCTACTGCTCTTCCCTGAACCCCAGTTGACAGCTTCACTCCTAATCTTAAGTAGCTACATCTGGACCTTCTCATTACTGTTAAAGAACAAGTTTTGTGCTATCAACTACATCTGGATAGTCGCATTCCTCAGAAAGTCCAGCCTGACAAGCATTAAGAACTGGGAACCAAGCACTCCTGTCTAAAGGATCCAAGCAGACTTATTACCAGATGCTAGTAAATGCAGAGCTGATGATACACAGAAAACACTAGAAGAGTTTCCTTCCAATCATGATTTGACACTTCTATTTTAAAACTCTTCTGAGGTTGTTTTAAGCTTCTAAAATAAAGAACTAGAGCCCAGAAATTCTAGAAGTTGACTGGGAATTTTGCTATCATTGTACATAAAATGTGCATAGATGTTATAGAAACTGGGAGCACAAGAAAAAGAAGTATTTACTCACTGACCATTTTCACTCTAACAGAAAGGACCAGATGTTACTCAGGTACAAGGATAAGAACAAAACTTCCATTGCATTAAATCAATCACAGAACATATGCATGCAGTAGTTTGAAAACACATCTTCACAGTTCTTTGCCCATACAACACTTCACAAAATTTTAATTAAGGTGCCACAGGTACTCACAAAGGGTGTAGAAACAAAAAAAAAAAACTTGTAAGTTTTAAGGGAGAGCTTCTCTTTTTTTCTCCCACTGCTGGACAGTGGCCAGGAAAAACACTTTATATTTTGCCCTTCAAGGCTCAGCTAGGTCTGAAATGTATGTAGTGATTTGTCTAGCAACATGAAAGTCCTGCTCATGCTAATGTTGCTTATTGATGCTTTCATCAATAAAGCATTATTAAGGCATCAGTAAGGCATCCATAAGGACAGCAAGACACAAACCTACCACAGGGGCTTTGGACAGGATGGATGCAGCACCATGACCACCTTCATCAATCCTCCAGTAGCTGAATAGCAGTAACTTGTATTGATCACAACACAGGCTGCCCAAGTTTTATAAGTGTTTGTAAAAATGTATCAGTTAGGCCTCAAAACATAGAATTACTGTACCACACTACAGGGCAAAATTAGAGGGGTTACTGTAGCTCACTATATATCACGTTACTGGCAAACAAGAGAACTAAAAAGGAATCATACAGAGCAGTTATCACTGTGGTACACAATGGCAACAAGACCGCTGTGCCCTGAAGCTCTGCCATGGCTGATGAGGCAGCCACTGTTATTGACTGGGGACTCACTGAACTCTCGCTTTCATTTAGTTAAGACTCACTTTGAGCCAGCTGCTGATCTCATTATTGCAGCAGGAGAACAGGAAAAGTGATGCTGTAGTTTGGACAAAAGCACTAGCTTGGATCACTAGCAATAAAAATCCCAGCATCTTGAAACCTCCATCAGAAGCCTGCCCTACCTCCCCTTTTTAAAACAGCAGCAGAAGAAATACAAGACAAAACCATAACAACACTTACGAGTATTCTCAAGTGTAAATTTAAGAAGATGCAAGTGCTGTGCCATATTCTTCTAGGCTAGTGTAAAGCCTACAAAAAACACCTGCTAGGCCTGACTACTAAACTGCTAATCAGTACTTTATTGACTAGAGTAAATGAACTGGAAACAACTTCAACTGCCTTTCACCATCACAAAGATTTCTTAGTTACCTCATGGTGGTTTAGTGCTTTAGTGTATAAAACTCCCTGCCATGGACATGGACTCATTCTCATTATTTGATGAAGAGCAAACAACTCTCTCCATTATCCCTCTGCTACCTACTGAGGTAGGCTTAAGGACCTCTTGCACATACTTCTCTGGATGCAATACACCCACTATTCCACAAACAGGACCACATCACTTCTGAGCAGAGCTTATGGTACAGCTTATAGCAGTTTCAGATATGTTTGTATTACAACTACAACAGTGGATGTGCACTTAGAGATAACCTGACCTACAAAGGGGGAAAAAACTTGGGAAGCATGGGAACAGATTTATTTGAAAGATGGCAGCTCCACAACCCACACCCCCTTAAAAAAAAGGCAAGAGAAAGAATTAAATAATGTAGCACAGTAACTGTTGCCAAATTTTCTTTAACAAATACTGGAAGCGCAAGAACCCAGCCTTCCAGTGCAGAGCTTCTTGACAGAGCAATGATGAAAAGAAGTGACACTCTAGGAAAAACATTCCTCAGAGACATAACTAAACACGCTTAAAAGATGAAGACAGAAAAGCTAGTTGCAAGTCAATTAGAAAACATCTACTTCAAAAAAAACCACCCCTCTAACTGCTCTCAGTCTCACTAATTATGCTGTTTCAGAATACTTCTCTCCCAGAAATATTTTGCAGTGCAGTAAGGAATAAATTACTTAATTCTTTCACAGAACAATACCCACTATTCAGAGCGCCCTGCCATCCCCTTCCTCTGACAAAAGCTGTCAGATCTGGCAAAGGCAGAATAAAAGATGAATCCAGGTCCTGTGATAAAAGGACCTTCTGTGAGAAACCAAAAGTTAAGTCTCTTCTAAGCACAAGGATGCACCCAAACTAGGGGGGAAACAAATACGGAAATAAGTTACAAGCATCTGCCAGCATTATGATACTTGCCAACTATTGCTGACAAAATTAAGTTATTCAGAGTTTTAATTCACCTACAACTTTCCTCTGCTGTGAGTCTACAAAAGCCAAAATCCTTTGACCTCAAAGCTAACAAACGTGATTTGCTCAGCCCACATTCTCTGCATGCAACAGTAATGCAAAGCTAAGATTTTAATACGTTTATGTGTATTTAATATTAATTACATTTGCATATTTAAATTATCCTACTACATTAACAATACTAGATACAATATTTAGAAAAAACAACTAGCATGGTTAAGTCTTCAAATTTTGGTAGTTTTCTATCAAGTATAAAACAGAATAGAAAACAAAGTTTCCATGTGAAGAAGAAAGCGTATTTTAACAGAAGCAGCCACGACCTGCTGCAAAACACAGATCATATATGCTGACATTTAGACAAAACCTTGCAGTAATAAAAGATGCTCTCATTCACTATATTTACAAGAAACTGCCTAATAGTTCATTTACTGACTGCACTGTAGTGATTATTTAAAAAGCCCACACAGCACACCATCTTTGTCTTGTCCTTTAGAAATAATTTGTTACGAAATGACCTTGTTTAAACCATATGTGCTAGAAAATATAGAACTCTGCAATAGAAAGAAGTTTAAAAAGTTGAATACTGTGGAAAAAATTTATTAAGTCTATACAAGTCTTCTGAAACAAACCATTGGCTTTGATACAGTAAATTCAAGTGAATACTCATTGCAATAGTATTTTTTCATACAGAGATCAAGAAGCCCTTTAGCTTCCCATTTAGTGTCTGTGACAGAAGTTTTATTTCTGAATAAGTAGCTGCACAAAGCAGACGTGATAAGAGATCTCACAGTCACAGTGAGCTACAGTTGAGATAAACTTGTATTACAAACATTTCAGAAAATTAGGAATCCATACTGAAGTGTGGCAAAATGATTCACAATGAAAGAACAATGACATCACTCAGACCCCTTGCCAATAATGAAGACTTTCTGCAGCAAGTCTAGAGCAGACCATCATAAAAACCTAGAGTGCAAGAGTACCACAAATTTAGTATATAAATATCACAGGATTAAAACTCCAGTTAAGCCATCAACTGAAGTGATGATTAAAAGAAAAACATGGCGTCTCCCAGCTTTGCAAAGGAAGCTTTCAAAGCATCTCTTCAAGAAAGTGCTGATGCCAACTAGGGCCTGTGCCAATTCGTGTTTTAGACTGCACTGCTGAAAGACAAAATTTTTGCAGATTTGTCTAAGAACTGTATAATCCTGCTGCTTTTAATACCTTAAAAAACGCATTTACTAGAAGAGATGAAATGTAACATTTATAGTTTCCAACATTATACTGTTTCCAAGATCTGTGCACACTATATAGTTCTATAATTTCAACAGAATTTAAAAATAAGACAAAGAGCAGACAATGCAGTATTTGTTAGATGGATTTGTTTAGAATAGTTACACAATTAATGTATACAGTTGTAAAATTTTTAGTGCATTTGTTCTTGCACATTATTAATGCTACTTATAAAAACCTGAAGATTGCAAATTGGGCATGCTTACCATAACATTTTCAGACTGGGAAAGCTGCAGAACATTTTTTCTACAAGTGTTCACTGCCATGATACAAAACAAATATGTGCAAACTGCAAGGTCCCTAAAAATAGCATTTAATGACTTTATGTACAGAAAGATGTAACTATCTGTTCAAATATGCAAAGAATACGCTTCCCAAAGTTTATAACATAGAACAATATCCACCACATGCTCCTCCTCCTCCATATCCTTCTTCCTTGTTTGATAACTTTACACCTCTGTTTTGGCTTTCACTCTCCCACAGTCCAGGAGTCTGAATGATTTTTTCAACAAGTTCTTCAAAGGCACACTGCACACCATCACATGTTTTTGCACTTGCCTCTGGAGAAGGGATGCAAAAAGTCAAGTGTTAGCATAACTTGTTTAATATTTCTCTTTCAGTTAAGTTTCAACCTATAACAGACTTAAAGCTTCTACAGCCTATTCTTTAAAAACATAGCGGTGCCAAAATTGGCAGCCATGCAGATTTGTCACCACACAGGTAGCACCTCAAAATATTTTTAATAGAAGAGCTTTCAAGCCAAACTTCACCAGAACATATGGAGACAGCTATAGCTTAGCTCTGTTTTCCTGTGGAAAGCACTCCAGTAAGGAAAATTAGGATTCTTGTCTGAAAAACCTGTTTGCTGTTCTGTATTTTGGTTCTCCACTTTAATCATAATTGGATTACCACCAGACCATATGAATCAAGGATCTATACTGCAGGATTCTGGATCAGTCACTGTGATAAAACTCATCTGATAAAAGCAGTAAGGTACCTAATTCCTTTTGCGGTTAGCAGAATTCTAGGTAATTTCACTCAGGATCCTTACTTTGACCAAGACTAAGAAATCTGCCCACAGGTTATGTTATGAGAACAACAGACACACCATCAGAAATTGTTCAAGCCCCACAAGGTCTTGCCCTATTCATCTACGCAGGCACACAGATACTTAGCATATGTAGCATGCATATATATATATATATATATATATGCACACTTATAGTCTAATTTTCATTTTTGTTTTCATCTCCCATGCACCGAGTAGCTTGTGCCTCAACTTTGAACTTTTATTTCCACATCTGACACTGTAGCTAAAAAGAAACACAGCAGGACATTAAACAAAAGTAAGTCTTCAGTCAGAGATAGAGAATGTAAGTACAAGAATGAATGAGTATATGTCAATGAACTGCCTTGATACTGGAATAATCCTGTAAAATAACCCTTTCTGATCCTTAGGTGAAACACATAATAAATATATGCAAAAAGAGTCACTTCAACACCCATTTTTAAATTTATCATTACATGGCTTTGCCTACAAGACCCACTTCATAGGGGTCTTGTAGGCATGACCTATTTCATAATTATGACCCAGTCATAATTATGTAATTATTCAATCCCACTCACTATTTATAAGTTAATTATATACCTACCTATTTTTACATCCCAGTTCTAATACAGATTTCTCTCAGGTACCAGCTATTTTGCTATACTGAAGGCTGGCCACTAGCACCAGTTTTCCCTCTTTCATTTTGCTTCTGTTATTATTTTAGCAAGTCAGCTGGGGAAAGAAATCAGACAAACCCCAAGCAAGTTTCATCAGGCTACAGAGAGCCTGTACTCTGCCCTTCATCCTTATGAATTTCTACATCATCATCCACAGTTAGAACAGATATCTAGACATAGGCACAATTTTAAAAAACAGGAATATCCATGATCTTTGTGCCCAGGGCAGGTGAGAAATATCATTAATTGGACTGTACACATAAAGACTCTTAATCCTACAGAAATGGTACTTTTCCTTATGTAACAAAAATCAAGAAATATCTCTGCAAATATCTATAACATACCTATGAACAACATGGAATGTTTTCTTGCAAATTTGAGGCCTTCATTTCTGTCAACTTCACGGTTTTCCTATAACAAAACAAAGCATTAATATTCCTTATTAACAAAATAAGACACCAGCAGATTACTTACTGCAGCTGAATTTGGTTTACCTTATCAATCTTGTTTCCGACTAACATTTGCACTATGTCATTCCTTGTGCAGTATGTTTCCAATTCATTTAACCAGTTATCCAGCTTGACAAAAGTATCTCTTCTTGTGACATCATAAACTGAAAGATATTAGCGATATTATTCCACAATATTTTTCCAAGAATTACAGCTTATATTACAAAAGGAGCAAAAATTATGGCTTTTTGAATCAGAAAACTGAAGGAGTTGTAAGGATTCAAATTTACCTTCTATATGAACAACTGGAAAAAAAGTAGGACATCTAACAGCTCAAATCACTGATGCAAAACAACTCCAAGCTCCAGCCACCTACAGTTCTCAGACTAATATTCCTTGATACATCCTAGCTTACAGGCTAGAGACTATCATTCTCCAAGGAATTCTACACTAGCAGACCCTTCATGCAGGATACCTAAGATCACTACACAACACCTATGCAAAGAGGATGGCAGGACCTTCAGTACTGAAGCTATGAAAGTGTTTTCTCCTTTGTTTTCACATCCCATGTGCAGACAGTCAGAAACAGCTTCTTTCAATCAAATCTGTAACTTGGCTTGCATGAACAACCTTATTTTTTGGAAGATAGGTAACAAAGTAATAGTCAGGAGATACTGAATAAAATGGGAGAGCAAATCTCAACAGCAGAACCTTCTATCTCCCAAACAGTGCTTGTTTACAGCTTTCAACAGTAAGTGGCAAGTTCAGTGCAACTAAGTGACTTGATACAACATGCTTTGACAGCACCTTCCTGCACAAAGATAATGCAACTCACAACTTGGGAAACCAACCAGGAAGTCACATGACAGATGTTATTCCACATTAAACAATTTAACTAGACACAATAGCTTAGCAAGATTCTCTAGTCAGAAGCAACTTCAAGAAAATTAAATGTACATCTCTGCCCTTACTTTAGTCAGCTCCTCACTCCTAGCAGTGGAGAAGCAGAACTTCAGAGCTCAATGCCTAGCAAACATCCTTCTTTACACCAAAAAAAAAGCAAATGAGACTTCACTGTGAAGCTGAAATTATGGGTTTTGCCTGAGTTTCTCATACACAGACGGGTGCTTTCTGCATGCCCAGCTGGTCTTTTCTAAATGATTCTGACTGTGTAACATTCCATCAGCTGGGAAACAAATAACAAAAAACAGCCAGTTTCCACATGTTTATATTATTAATTTCATTAGGAAAAAAACAACAGGGAGAAGAAAAAGAAAAAGCTGCATCATACCAATACAGAGAGATTACACTGAGGAGAATTTTTTTTTACTCTGCACTTAGTAAGCACAGGCAAAAATAAAAAGCAATAAATAGAAGACAAATTCATGACAGCACAAGGACAACAGCTCCAAGCTATCAGATAGCAGTAGCTTTTATTCTCAGGCAAAAATCAGAGGTTCTCAAGCCGGTCAGACCGACTACCTGAGATAGAAGTTGAGACACCAAGATGCTTTTTTATGAGTTGTTCAATACAAAGCTTTTTAATATCAATTAAATATTATGTAAAGGCCATATGAGTTTGTGTAACTCCAATGCATGAGAAAACCACAAACATTTGAACTAGATATACTTACCTAGGATAACACCTTGTGCACCTCTGTAGTAACTGGGGGTTAATGTTCTGAACCGCTCCTGACCTGCAGTATCCTAATAAGCCATTCAAAAAGTTGTTATTGAGAATTTGAGCAGAATGTAATTTAGCTTTCAGGTATTCTACTCCTAATGAACACACAAAGTAAGATTTAAACTATATTCCACTAGCAGATTAGCTGAGTTTATTCCATCCCCTGCTGTTTTACTACACATTAAGTTTGAGGTTTTATGTAGTCTGTCCTGGAAAGCACCTTTGAACTATTAGATATCATACATAACTGGATTCTATAACAGTAAAATGGCCATTTCTGCAAAGGCAATTGATCTGCAGCTAGTACTGCAGCAACCAGCAAGAAAGTAGCATGGCTGCAGTACTAAGATTTTCTAAGAAGCATCACAGCCCATGACAACAAAACCAGTTTCTTCACTTCAATCACCTGATCCAATTAAATTTGATTGAGTATCTGGGTAAATGCACTAACACGCTCTAACACAGCAGAAGCAGGAATAAGTTAGAGGTTTTTCTGGTTTTAAGCAAAGCTGAGTTTACATCCTAAAATTTGAAGAGTCAATAGCTCTGAAAAAGAAATCAAAACCCACCAAAATTAGAATGCTGTTTTCTTATCAGAGATTAAGTTACAGTGCACACTCATTGAAGGCTTTATGCATAGAATATTTAAAAAACTTTATTCAATTTACCAAGGTTAGACATGACACATGAAACACTGTAGGTTTCCTGACAAAGAACTGCGATAAGCAAACTAAACTTCAACATTCTGCAAGCCACTCAGGCAACCTCACACATCTAAAACTGGTTTTGTGACGTGATGCACCTTCACAAGCTTTTCTTTTCCAGTTTACCTGAGGATTATTTCTTTCTGTTTACCAAAATGAAAGAAAATAAACCCTAACTTATCATTCCTTGTTCTGCTATTAGTCTGATTTTCCTCCTGTATGCCTTCTTTATTTTCTGTCAAGGTATTGCATTTATTCTCCTTGTCAAACCCATTTATTTCACTGATGATTGCTACTGTAACTAAGACGTAAGTCCTGTTTGTTAGTGAGGTATGAAGCACCCTCCAAGCTACAGAAACACTACAATACACATTTCACATTCTACTACGACTTCCCAAGGAAACAAAGGTCTGATATCTTACTTACACAAGAAAGAAAGTTTTAATCTTGCTTGGTACAAGAAGACACAACTGGGTCTGACTATTCAAAAATCTGATTCAAGTCACATAAGTGTGGAGGCTGATTTACACAATGGAGAATATTTTTAAAAAGCTTGGAAGTACTTTTTTTCACTCGCTGTAATGGAAGTTCTACTTTCAACTAGAGCAGAAGTTGAACACACTAAAGCTATGATTACAAACACTGCCCCCCTCTTTGAAATGCATTTGCTACAAATAATTCTGATGTTGAGCCTGTAAAAGCCTTCATATGATGGCTATGAAATTTAGACAAAAGATGGGTCTAAAGAGGTAACATATGAGCGTGCAACTGTAATTCTTAACCTATTAATACACAACCTCCGTGTTATAGGCAAAATTTAGTAAAGGAGTCCACCCTTCTACTGATTTAATATCATTTAATTCCTCATTTTCTCTACTTCTATCCCAACCAGACCTGGAATTAGTACTGCAGAAGCCCACAGGCAGCAGAACTACCCCATCAGCCAGTTGTCCCACAGTTCACTGCAACTTCTGAATGCTGCAGTATTAACCTCCCACTTCTCCAAATCACCTTCAAATTAATAGAAAAGGATTCTATACAAACTATACATTATAGAAACCCTAGCTATTCCTAAAGCAAAGCAACACATGAAGAACTTAGGAGAGACTTACCCATATTGCCAGTTTAGCTTTGTTTCCATCAACTGAGATAGTTTTCACCTTGAAATCCACACCTAGAGGAGGAAAAATATTTTAGTTCTTCAAACATATTACAGCTATCTTTGAGAAAAAAAAAAAAAGATAAATGGAAAAAAATAAAATCAAACTCCAAAAAAACCCATGTTTTGACACGAGCAGGAAGAATAAGTTCCATTAGCTATTTATGAACCTTGCTCAAAATGCAAGGTTTTCTTGCTGACAGGCTTTTGCAAAAGCCTAAGGGCCTTTTAAGCCATTGACTCAAAATATTTTATGGAAGTAAGGCAAATATTATATCTCTTGTATTAAAGCACAAATTCCAGGACAAATATTCAAGCTAATAACTCAAATGGATTAACTTTCTATTCATTACTCACAAATGTTCTCCAAACAGACAACAAGGTAATGGTTCTGCTGCTCAGTCACCTACTCCAACACGTAACAATTCTTCCCCATTCATGTGTCCTCCACCCCCAGGAACTAGCAGCCTATCAAGTGCTCAAGGACAAGACTCAAGCCAAGGAGAACAACATGTGACTGCAAATTTAAAGGATATAGTGACACATCTGTTTGACAGGCCCAGCAGAGTTATGATCCATTATGCTTTAATTTAACCCTTAGGTTACTAATAGCAAGTAACTAACTAGAAATAGGTTTCAACTATTTTTGAGTAACTTTGATTTCTTGCCAGGCAGCAGCTCCAAAATGAACTAGGAGTTGGAAAGGTTGATACTTCTATAAGAAAAACTTTCAAGTGCAACAGCAACCTTTTTCTACTTGGAATTGCAGCGTCAATCATCACACTCCCTACCAGAAAAAGAATTCAACTATTCTGATACAAAATGAGTAGAGCCTCAGGATGAGTGTAAGTGCAGTAGAGCTGCACTTACATTCCCAAATTCATGCAGATTACAAACAAATACAAACAGCTGCCAAAATACATTCAACTTAAAGTCACAAAGGATACATAGGATGATTAAGAAACATATTTAAGCAAATTAAATAAGCAAATTAAAACTTCAGTTGCACTGAACTTTAAAAGAGCTTTGTTTCAAAAAAGATAAACACAATTTTTATTCCACTGTTTCACAGCTTCAGCTCATTGAAGGGTTCCTTTAAGTGTCAGGTGTTTTTCAGACAACATTCTGCACTGGAAGAAGCCCGTACTCTCTTTCAAGCAAGATTTTCCTGAAGTACATAAACTTTTGTAGCAGCTGAACAGAACTTAGTTTTTTCAGGTACTAGGACTCTTAGTCTCTAGCTTAGCAGTAATATAATGCTCCATATCATGCATAAGAATGGTACATTATTCTACAGTTATGTTCACAGAAAAGAACAGTTGTTATTTATTTTAAACACCAGTTCTTAGAACTTTACCTAGTTCACAGAAGACTGCTATGCTAGCAATTTGACCCTAGAGAACATTCTGTTCTGTCTGTTTTTCAGCACTCAGCAGTAACTTTCAGACTAACAGAATCTCTTTCTTCCACTGTAATTGCATGTTTCTTCCCCTGGACTCTAAACATCCCCATCTGCAGTTAGGTCAGCATGTCCAACAGTTCACACTGCATTCTTTTATCCATTAGTCTGGCACCAAAACCTGTAACTGCAGATATTACAAGTCTATTGGATACTTAGACAAAATACATCATAATAACTTCAAGAAAGAAAAATTCTTCCTTAAGATAAACATGTTTTATGTACTCTGAAGCCACAGTATCCTTCTCCCATTCAGTAAACAGATTCAGTATCTTGTGCCTGCCCAGTTCAGCAATTTTCATTTAATGGAAATGGATATATACAGCTTTATGTTAGCCTTGCTGCTGGTTTAAAATTGACTTGAAATTTTGCAAAACCAATGCAAGTAAAATAAGAAACTAAAATAATGACTAAACCTCATGCATTAAACTGACTGTTGAAAAGCAAAAGTATGAAAATGAACTAATAACACACCAAAATACACCCTTTAAAGTGATTGAGGTAAGCAAAATAGTATTCTAACAAACAAAGGAGCTCAACACATATAAAAGCCAATTAACCAAAAGAAAACTTTTAAATACTTAGGTTTTTGGCTGCCAATCTGCCATAAGGAAAGACAACTAGAAAAAATTTAAGGCTCAAGAAAATCTTGTTGAATTGAACAAACAGGGTACTTATATTTCCTAAAAGCAACAGTGAAATACAGACATGTTTGTGACAGGTATCAGCTCTGACCTTGCAAGAGTGATGTGTCTACCCCGACAGCAGAAAGTTGACAGTGCTTTCCACCATGCCTTGGAAGGCAGCCAGAAACAAGACAGCACTACCAGACTGTACTCCTGTGTGTTAACACCTCCTGCCTCAGCACTACACACTAACATACTATGGAGTTACAAACTGCAAGAAGCAGCTCTGTCACTGATACTGCTCTCTCATTCAGGCCAGTAATGCTATGCTGGGTTTATAGGAAGTGCACTTTTAGCTACAGTGTAGTATTTGTGTTGTAGGTAAGTGACAAGTTGGACAGCTTAGGAGTTCGAGGATTCCAAATGCAAGGAAAGCTAAAATGTTAAGAGACATCAGATCTGTGCAATACATCACTTCATTTGCGAAACACGGATCGCACAGAACACTTATCTGGAATCTCTCATACAAAGAGCAAGCGAACACAAGCATGAGCAGTAAGGACAACAGAAAATACTGGGGTACATGAAGTCTGGTAAAACCCCCGTGATGAAGCCCAACAAACAAGCAAGCCTCAAGAGAATACAAGGACAGGTAATCTGCCAGGTTAAATACAACATGTTTAATCCAACTGAAGCTACTAAAGCTGAACTATTTGCCAAAAGCAGTCCATTCTTCGAAGGATATCACGGTATTTTTACTAAGTTCTGAAGAATAACCCACAAGAAACAATCATTTAGGGTTTCTTTTAAATTGCACCCAACAGGTCTGTGCAATCTGTGAAGGTAAGACATGTCTCAACAGGTCACCACAGGGGACCAGTTGTGTTGCTGTCAAGGCTTTCCTCAGTATTGTGGGTTTGTGTGCAGTTCTTGCTATATCTTAAAGAAAACCAAACCAACCAAATTTCTCCTCACTTTCTAATCCAAATTAAAAAAAAAATACAGTCACGTTAGCCAGTTCAGCAGTCAGTATTCAGAAGACATTGCAAGAAGGCATTATTTATAGTCCATTCATTTTGAAAAAGCACCATACTCTTCAGTTTCAACAGGAAAGGCTTTAAAACCTCTTCTGTCCTTCTGTCCCCTAACTCAAAACAAAATAGTGTTTAATTAGCACAAAAAGAACTCCAAGCCAAGACTCACAAAGTGTTTTGACATTTCACCATCCTGTAAGTACATGAAATTGGTATCTAGGGTTTGTCTTCATGCAGCAGAATAGTTATCTCTAGGAACTCACTCCAATTGCTTTATCTATATGAAAAACAAATCATGCTTTGAATTTAAAGCCAACATTTTGCTTCTTAGAAATACATTCACCAGAAAAGTGACAATGGATAGTAGTTTAAAAATAAAAATGAGAAAAATAAGAACACAGATCCTGTCCTCTTCCAGTTAAGCTGACAAAATGAATCTATCCCCTAGGAGTTCCCCACACACCACACTGTAGGACGTGCACTGCTGGGGTCACAGTGGCTTTACAGCACAGCACTACCTCAAACATCAGCTAGATGGGCCTAACAGGGTGATCTACACCAGCATTTGCTCAGTCTCTGGAAATTGACTTTTCCTGCCAAATGATCACATTCGTTCCAGACTAGTATATTTGTTTCAGAACTCAAACTCTATCTGAAGTAATGCTTACATCGAGTACTCTTCCTCCTTTTCCACATCAGAAATAGAGAAGAGTAGAACCTGCCAGGTAGGATCTGCCAGCAGTAAACCTTAAATTGTTGCTATTTAACAACCAGTGATTAGCAACCACACATACTTGTTGTGCATTTTGACAAACCTGAAGAAGAATTACTTCAGGAAATAATTCCTTAATTTCTCAAATGATGCCAGTTCTTGACACAGATACAAACAGCAGAAAGGAAAAAATATTACCATTTACCATTTTACCAATCACCATTAAAAACAAACAAAACTCCCCCAAACAATAAAGATGCCCACTCAGAGACTGAACTACTCTTCTAGTATCCAAAACATGATGAAAGCTGAAGTAGCTATTCTGCACTAACTTCCTGGCTTGCATGGTTGACATATCAAGAAAGTAACAGGACCTGAAGTATACACAGTGCCAAAACTATTAGATTAGATTTCAAGATTGCCATCTTCCCCACCTGATCTATTTCATTCCTGTTTCCTTCCATACTATCCTCCCTCATAAGCTGAGGTGGGGCTACTTGCACAACTTCATTTTTTATATGCAATGGAATGAACAAAAATAGGCCACGTTCCTCCCCTTGGCTTCTCAGTGCTTTATATGAAATAGTACTTCTGAATCTTATTCATGTTAATGAAAGAAAGATCAATTAATTTAATTCTTAATAAATTAGACAGAACTGGTTTTGCTTACTAACAGCTGAACTCAAAGAAAAAATTCCATATAAGCTCTTAGACAGAACTCTTCCTACAGAGAAAGTAAAAAATGCAACTGAAATGATGGTGTGAAAAAGTATCTCTATTTTCCATAACTTCAGTTATTATTTTGGCACAGAGCTGCATCACACTCTTAAAAGTTCCATTTTGATTCCTTTGAGAACCAATCTAGTTAGTGCATCCTGCATTCCGGGTCACTCTCCCCCAGCACAACTGACCCATGCTGGTAGGTATAATATCAGCACAGCAATGACATGTCACTGCCTTTTTCCCCAGCAGCTCAAGATTCTTGGCTCTCTTCCACTTTTCTTAGGAGTCTAGCTGCCAAGGAACCAATTGCTAAGTAGAAGAAAAAAAAGCCACGTTGTAATTTCCTCCCTATAGAAGAAAAGCAGAAGCCACAAAGAGCCCAGTGCACTCAAGTATTATCAGAAGTTGAAGAGTCAACACTACCTGCTACAGAGTCTTAATACAGCTACCAAATATCATATTACATAGACACAAGGTCTGGACAGCAATATTATTAGTCAAAAACCTGACAGCTATTTTGCACAGATAGATCAATAGGAGAGTAGTAGCTCTTACATAAAGGCAAACACGTCTGAACTTCACTACGTGTTAGACAAGTCTGAACAAACCACAATTTTACATTGAAAATGTTATCAGTTTTTCTAAGGTAATATCAGCACATACTTACCAATTGTTGCTGCAAGTTCTGGGTCAAATGTATCATCTGTGAATCGCAGCAAAAGGCTGATAGGGAAAAAAGAAAAATAAGAAATACTATTATTGCAGCATATCCATACCTTGCTGGAAGCCTATAAATTGCAAGTCTGAAAGGAACAGCAAGATCACATAACTAAACAAATCACACCTGATTTTTTTTTTTTTTTGTAGGAGAGAATACATGGAAAAAAGAACATGGAAAGAACAGAGCAGACATGCTCTGCTACCTGAGCCCACATCTCTTCTCTGCATGTATTACCATACTACCACACAAGTTATCAAATCAGCTGCCTGAACAGTCATGTGATCTGCTTTGCAAAGCATTTTACTTCAACCTTATTCTATTTTTCTTCTTCCAGAATTCAGTACAAAAGTAGTATTTTTTGTTTTGTTTCAATGTTGCTTCACACAGTATTTCTGTAAGCTTGAGAAATAAATTCCAAGTCAGCTTTTCATCCCAGAAATAACTCCTTGAACTGGGCACACAGGGGAACAGCAAGGACAACACCCATCAGAAATAAAGACACAGAAGCTGAAGAACAGAAATAGCTCCCCAAGGTTTTATGATTTTGTATTTCTCTGTACGTAGCAACTCACAAACACATTTCCCCCATGCTGATGAATGTGTTTGCTGCCAACAGAAAAAGTTACAGCTCAGATTTAACAGCACATCGTGTCATAGCACTGCAGGGTCCCTTGAAGTGCCCATAATGCTGCTGGTGTCAAATGTAAATATTTTTGTGAAAGACAAAGATTCTGAGCATGCAGTTTCTAAAATCAACAGTCTTATGCATCTGTGGCAAGTACACGTGGCAGGCAGCTGTCTGTTATGACCACAGCTTCTACTCATGTCCAGGATGGAGAAACAAAACAAAGCCGTTTTACTTTTTGGTCTTCCCCACCACCCTGTTGTTTTCTCCTCTTTTTGCACGTGAATTTAAAAGTCAAGTGCTTTTTACCATTTGGACACAGTCCTGCATTGACAAAAACAGTGACCACTAAAATTCCTTTATTTCAATGAGGATGAGTGACAACTCCAAGTTAATCACAGACCAATGTTTTTTTTTTTTCTCTGCTTACTCCAGAACCCCAAAACCAAACAGTAGCTTTATTTATCAAAGAATAATTAATAATAACTTTTTTAAAATCACAGCACACAGGTTTTTACCAGTACCTTCAGATGGTTGTATAAGGATGCTACTTAAGAGCAGCTATTTCTAGTTACAACCAATACTATTTTCATTCAGAACAGAAATTACAAAACCCTTATACTGCTACTAGAATAAAACCATCATTTTACCAGTCCTGCATGCCAAGCCCAGCCAACTTCTACCTGTTCTTCATATGCAGCTATCATCTTCTACAAAGCATAGCACCCTCAGAGGGACCACATTTAAGACAGCATTTGTTCAGAAGTCAGGACTCCAGCCACTTACTCCACCTTGCTAATACCTGTTTACCATCTTATCTTTCCTAGTCAACCAATATGTAAGAGATACAAATTTAGGAATAGTTCAATATTAAGTTCCTGTACCTGAACAATTGCACTGTTATAGTTTAATATTAATAGGAATTAATAATTCCTCCACGTAATGCCTCTTTTAGCAAGCTTTCTGATGTAAAGAAACATGTATATAAATAGGTATGCAAAACCACTGCGTGTTTTACCTGCCCCAGGAAAAATTCTTCCATGTGACCACTCATATATGAGATGACCTCAACTAAAAGAAATTTGCTCAGATCATGTCTGTCACCAGGGGCCTGCTGTAGTAATTATCAATTCAGTAGCTAACTCAAACTAGTAACTGACAGAATTGTAACAAATATGGGTGTTTTTTTTCCTAATTAGCAACTTGTAAGTAATTTGGGGTCACAGGAGAGGACACATACTCTTACCACAAAAATATCAAATATAAAGTTACCAGTGTGGTACATTCCCAGATGCCCTCCTGCATTTATATCCCACACCCTTTAGTAAGAACTGTTACCATCAAAACAAAAAGTTAAAAAAAACAAAACCAACACACAAAATCCCAACTCCTTAGGGTTGGTATCTACAGCTTGGCCAAAGCATGAATATAGCAGAGAGAAAGAAATCAACCTCAATCTACTCGATTGAGTATATAATTAAGCCTATAATTAGCAAAATACCCTGTGTTAGAACTACTTTGCTGCGTCCCCGTGCTCCCCCGCACACACCCAATGCTGGGTCACTTGTGACACTGCATATACACATTATGGACTAGACAGTAACCCCAAAGCGCTATGGAGATGTACGAGGGCACCAATCTCCCCACGACGCAACGCTGCCCCGGGCACAGGGCGGCCCCGGTGACCCCGGGCAGCCCGACAGAACCCGCACTTCACCTGCTTGCGGCTGAGCCTGGCAGACGCCAGCTCGGGGCCGGCGGCTACGGGAGCACTNGAACCCAGGGCCGCGGGGAGAAAAGGGGCCAGATAAAATGGCAGCGGGTTATTAGACATGGGAGTGGGCTGCCCGGGGAGGTGGTGGTGTCCCCGCCCCCGGAGGGGTTTTAGGGAAAGACTGGACGTGGCATGCGGTGCTGCGGTGATCCGTCATCGGCTGGGCTCGATGAGCTCAGAGG
>VXAX01003791.1:1580655-1611788 GCA_013399835.1 Leptocoma aspasia
GAGCACTGCGGAGGAGAAGGAAAAGGAGGAGAAGGAGGAGGACGAGGAGGGGGAACCTCTCGCCCGCGGAGAGCCGGCCGGGAAGGGAGCTCCCCCCGCGGGCCCGGCCCTGCGGGGCGCAGGCCGCGCCCAGACGGCATTGTCCGACAAGGGGCCTAGGCCAAAGCCGGCCGGCCAGGAGAGGCTGTGGAAGGCTGGCGGGCGCTTCCTCACCTGGACTTGCCGACGCCGCTCTCGCCGATGATGAGGATCTTCAGGGTGGTCAGCACGTCCTCGTCCATCCCGGCAGCGCCCCCGGACCGGCCCCGACCGCCCGACGCTCCGTGCGCAGCTGCGGCGGCGGCGCTGCGCCTNTGATTGCTTGCCCCGTTCGAAGGCAGCCGGCCGGCGCCCGGTGCGGGAGCAGAGCCAGCTGCCGCCTCCCGCGGGGAGCAGCTGCCCGGAGCCTGCCACCAAAACATGGGCTCGTCTGGGGACAAACCAGCACTGGAGGCCAGCTGCTACGTGACGCCACCTGCTTTTCTAGCGGCATTTTGCATTCTCCGTTAAAAGCCAAAAATGTTTGGGTTTTGGTTTTGTTTTTNTGCGGTGCTGCGGTGATCCGTCATCGGCTGGACTCGATGAGCTCAGAGGTCTTTTCCAGCCTCACTGATCCGTGATTGCTTGCCCCGTTCGAAGGCAGCCGGCCGGCGCCCGGTGCGGGAGCAGAGCCAGCTGCCGCCTCCCGCGGGGAGCAGCTGCCCGGAGCCTGCCACCAAAACATGGGCTCGTCTGGGGACAAACCAGCACTGGAGGCCAGCTGCTACGTGACGCCACCTGCTTTTCTAGCGGCATTTTGCATTCTCCGTTAAAAGCCAAAAATGTTTGGGTTTTGGTTTTGTTTTTTTTTAAGGGATTCCTGTGAGAAAGTCTCTTTATAACCAGTCCGGCTAACCTACTATTATGGCTTGAAACCTACCTCAGGCCATGTGTAAACAAGTGCAGCTCTTCTAAAATTAACAGAGTACATGTCAATTGTGAGCCTGAGATTCCTCGACTAGTGCTGTAGTCCTTGGCCCAGCTGGCTGGGCAGGCCAGAGACTGAGTCCATCAAATATAAACAAGTTCAGGCTCTTCCATAATGACATCAATCAGTCACACAACCAGTCACTCTGAAGGGAGAGATCAGGCCATGTCAGCAGTTTGCACAAGGCAGGTGCACTCGTGAGGCCATCGTGGTTTCTATCAGAACGATGGCTGCAGAGGGCACGGCTCGTCCAGCATTTGCCTTCACCTGAGTTTCAGGGTCGACACAGAAACCATTCTCTTGTGTTTTTGTAGTAAACCTCTCTGTTGCCGGGTTTCTTCCACTTTCAGGGTCTGGTCTCCTGACTCTTTTACCTCAGAAAAATAAGTCCCAGGATGAGTACAATAACAGTAATTATCCTATTAAACCATGGAAACATACTCTATAATTATATGTGCAAATGGCTGGCTGTGTTTACAACAGCACTGCGCCTGTTTGTAATGAATAATCTAAAATTTGTTGAAGGTGTGACAGTTTTTGTAGTTTGGATTGTGCTTTGCAGTCATGCAAGAAAGCAGAATGTCTATACACTCTAGTTTTTGTTGAAGTGTAGAGGAACTAAAGTGCAGGGTCTTAGCATGGATCAGGATGAGGATTTGAATTTGGAAGGTATATCCAAAGAGCAAAGTTTTGCACTAAGGCTACTGGATCTCTTGGAATCAGAGACTATTTGTATTCTGGGATTTGGTTTTTCCCACTGCAGCCATAGAATTAAACTGTTCAGTGTGGATATTAGTCCTGATTCAGCTCATAATCCTATACCTTACTTAATTAAGGGTTGTTCAGGATGGCATTCAGATCTTTGACTTTAATGATGAGCATATGCAAGAAAAAAGGGGAAACCCGCCTTAAATGAACGATTCTCTAACTCGTACTTATGGATGTGATGTTTTAGACCTTCTTAGGCATGCCCTTTGAGAACAGGTGTTTCTCCAGGTTGTCCTCCTTCGGGTGGAACTATGTAGTCTCTTGCTTTGAGATTGGATCTGAGTGCTGCAGTCAACCTTTTTGCTGTCTGCATATCTATTTTAATTCTGGAAAACCAGGCCTATTGCAGGAACCAGTTACTGGATAATTAAGGTGTCTCAGTCCTTCAAAACAAGAATATTATTTATTCATTGAAAGATGTGCAATGATCAGAACATCTTCCAACAAATTTTTGTGTGGTTTCTTCATTGAAGCCATCTCTGACCTGGGGGAGACATCTAACCTGCTGTAATTCATGGGTGCCTGTCTTTTTCCTTCCTGCTTTTCAGTACTCTTCAGGAGTCCTTGCTTACTCCTAACAACTAGCCCAATCCCTTGAATAAGGCTGGGAGAGTTTCTCTTTTTATCATTTATTTTCCCATTTGATCCAGACCTCAGATGTGGCAGGGTCAAGCCATGGCAGTGTGGTTAGCCCTGCCTGATAATCAGTCTTCCTAGAAGAACACTGGAGATTTTTTTTTTTTTTTTAAGCTATGCTGTTTCTTCTTGATTCCTTCTCAGCGATCTCTGCGTTTCTGACAGAATGCCACAGAGCAGATCAATTTGTCTGGAGATAATATTTATAAATAATTACGCATATAAACTTTCCTTATTCTAGATACACCGCTAAGGGAAGCAGTCTGATGGTGGAAAACTAGCATAACTTATTCCAGGGCAAGCCACTGCTATGGGGAGACAGAGACAGACAGACAGACAGACATCAACTTTGCACTTCAGAGTTCCCCCTCACGCTTTACAGTCTTGCATGAAGCCTGCCTGGTTCCTGGTTTGATACAGGGCTCAGACTAGAAAAATGTCAGGTCCATCTCAGCTTGTGCAAATGTATGTGATCAGTGTTCCTGAGCTGTTGACTACCTCAGGGATGTGACAAAGAAGGAAAGACATCTTGACAATGATATCGTGTACTCTCACCATTAAAATTCCCTGTCTACTGTTATTACAGACTTGGCTATATCTTTGACCAGATGGGAAACGATTTATAGCCACTCCCTCAGGGCTGGGATCAGTAATGAAAGGACCATTGCACTTCATGTACCCTCAAGGGACTGTAGAGCAGTTGCATAGTGCAGTGTCCTTGTGCTGGCACTGAGAGCAAGTAAAGGTGAGAAGGACCTCCATCCAGTTTGTTCCTGCTGAACCAGCTGCAGGGTAACCTTGGCAACTGAGATGAGGGTGTCACTAATAATCAGCCATTACCGTGACAGACAACCTGGAATAAACAGCAAAGAGCTCCCTCAGTCTCATTCTGTGTCTGAAAGGCACCTGGGAGCCTTTGGTAAGTTCACTTGAACCGTCTGCCTTACTTCCACAGCCTAAATATGGGGATAATGGTATTTGCTATTAGAAGACTGCAGAAACAGCAATGGGCCAAGGGAGCTAAGCTGCCAGCACTGCTTTGTTTAGCACGAGCTCTGAAATTCATGAGAGTGTCCCCTTAACTACATGGCTGTCCTCCTGTCTCTCTATGCCATCACAAGTGAAAAGAGGCATTGAAATGTATAGGTTCTGTTTAGGCTGTCTAGGTACGCACAAGTCTCGGGAGCGTGCACCTCTCAAGGTGTGAAAGTCCTTAAATCATTGACACTCTCAAAGATTTTATCAGTTAGGCCAATCATGCACAATGTGCAGCAGAAGCTGAGAAGCTCAGCCACTTCAGAGAGAAATTGACAGCAATCTACTGCTGCAAAGACAAATCCTGCTGTCCCATTTCCACATTGTGAGGCTGACCCATATGTTGGTGTGGCAGTGAGTCAGGAGTTATGATTCACAGTGAAACAAGCATGATTGCTAAACTCACCAGTCCCTCCCAGCAGAGATGACACACATACACACACTCATTCTTTTTTGCTGCTTCATGAAGTAATTTGCAAGGTTTGTAAAACTGGCACCAAATGTGTCATATTAAGGGAGGTTCCTTCTCTGTGTGATATCCTTAAACACACTCAGCAAATCTATATTATTTCATATTCAGTGAATAAAAACAAGGAGTGAAAGTGCTGCAGCAGTCCCAGAACTCTGGGCAGGATTCCTCTGGAGACCACACTGCAGTGTAAATTACTCTGCTATGTCTGGCCACTCCTTTTTTAAAGAATCCAGCCTGTTTTTATGAAGAAACTACATAATTGTCTTTGTCTTCCCCCTTCCAACAGCAGCCAGAGCTGGACACTCCCCTCTGTTGATCTTCTTAGTGTCTGCTTGGTTCCTGTGAACAGTAAGGGGGATTTAAGACTATAAGCACATTAGCTCTGGGCAATTAAAATACACTGCTTATAGTCAACACAGTTTAAAAAAGCATTGTGGCTGTGATAGAAATCGGCTGTTTGGGGAAGAACAAGAAAAATATTGTTTTAGCCACTCAAAGAGCCATAGTTGTATATGAGAATGATATGCCAGTACTTTTCAGAGGAAACCAACATATATTTTGAAGATCATTAACTGAGACTTGCACTATGACCATGAGTAGATTGCTGATTTTGTGCTAGAATAATGTGATTGCTGAAAATAATATGAAAAACTTGATTGCATGCTTTGCAGTTTTATTTTGCTAGACACAAGGTATAACTTACTTCTCTGCTGGAAAATGATGAGAAAGGCTAGCTACTTCCTACTTACATAAAATTTTGTTCAGATAAATTGGCTAATCGTTTAATCCCAAGTAAGCAAGCAGTAATCTTAAAACCAACAATTTATCTTTCTGCATTGTGTAATGAACCTTATACCAAGGACAGCTTTTAGTACTGGAAGACCTAAATACTATTTTTTAAATGTCTCTAAAGCAACCATTGCAATCATAAACAACAATGATAGAGAAGTAGATTACTGTTTAGAAATGTTAGATTCCTTACAAAACATTGATTACATTTTACACAATAAGAAAACAGCTTTGCTATTTGAAGTGAGTCTATCATCTACTGCATCAACAATGAAAAGGGTGAGACAACAGATTTCAAAGAACAGTAAGACAGTAAGAACAACAAAGTTTGGATGTTAGAGTTTTCCCACAGTTACACTTCATGTGCTCTTCATGAACATACTGAACTGTGAGTGCTGTGAATTTGTCTTTTTTCATAGCAAGTGTAGTTGTATCCAGTGGAGCACAATATATTTACCACTCAGATCATGGAATTGCTTACAGTGGAAAAGACCTTTGAGATCATTGAGTCCAACCTTTGAGTGATCATCACCTTGTCAAGTAGACCATGGCACTGAGTGCTGTATCCAGTCTTCCTTAAACACTTCCAGGGACAGGGATTCCACCACCTACCTGGGCAGCCCATTCCAGTGTTTAACAACCCTTTCTGTGAAGAAATTTCTCATTATGTCCAACCTAAACATTCCCTGGCACAGCTTGAGGCCATGTCACAGCCTGTCCAGATCTCCCAAAAGAGATTTCCTGCTCTTCAGTACAACGAACACTCCCACTCAGCTTGGTGTCATCTGTGAACAAATCAATCCCCTCAACCAGAAATTACAGATTATCTGACAGACCAAATTGATGGAAATGTTTCCTCTCAGTCTTAATGAAATAGAAACAACTAATACATGTCCAAATCTTACTATTTCCATATTGGTGCCTCAATTTTTCAAAAGCCACTCTAGGATTTTCTTTGGCTTTCCTGTGTTGGAGGACAGCTAAAGATGGATTTTATGAATACAATAAACCTGCTAAAGGAGACAAAGTAGCCATGGATTTGTGTGCAGTACTTTCCTGCTTAAGCAAGGTCTGTATTTCTCACAAGCAAAACAACTCAGGTTCCTTCTCAGAAAGCAGCTGTTCTGAAAGAACTCTTTCAAAGAGGGTATACTTCAAGGAGGGTATACTTCAAATTATCATTTCAAGGGGGGGAAGTATGGAATGGAGTGAGTTTGCATTTAATAAAGAACTTACTTCTCCAGTTGCTTTCAGTACATAAAATATGGTTAATATTAAGGGGGAAGGGAAGGAATAACCCCTTCCCTGCTGTGAGACTATCTCATCCATAATCCCCTCTGAAAGGATAACATACCTCATCCAGCATTAGATCGCACACGCCTGCAGGATTAGCTGTGAGAATGGGACAGGGTGGATTGGCTAACCTGTGCCATCAGTATCCTGCTCTTTGCACAACACCATGTGAAGCAATTCTGGTAAATCAGAGAATCTGGTGGGCAAAGGACAGAGACATAATGTCAAGGCAGGGACTGCCAAGTAAGCCGAAAAACAATTTGTATTAAATCTACAATGATCACTGAAAGGAATGCACACAGAAATGTAAATTCGTATGGGGGCAAATCAGGGCCTACTATGGCAACAGTTTTATCAGGTCAGAGCAAAGTCCATCTGTCACCAGTAATAGTAGCTTTGCTTAAGCAACAGCATACAGACAGGACAAGCATGAAATAGCACTTGCCAAGAATGTTTCTGCAGACTTGTTACTGGAGCAGTTTGTGACCCAGGCCTTTTTGAGCCCGTTGTGATAATGTCTTCATCTATAATAGCTGTATTTCTCTTAAAGAATAACAGTATTTCTCTTCATAGAAGGTAACTTCTCATCCAGGTATTTTTAACCCAACGAACACATGGAGCCTCATGTGGCAGAGTTGCACAAATTAACTACGTAAAAGTCTTTATTTTTGTTTTATTCTTTCTGCCTATTGCCTTAATTTTATTTCCCTTCTCAGATTAGGCACAACTGTGAGCAACTGTCTATATGCTTAGTCTATACCACACATGATTTTGTAGATCTCCAGCATACCCTCCCATAGTTCTAATTTTTCAGCCAGAAGAGTCATGATCTGTTTAATCGTTCCTCATATGGAAGCCATTAAAACTTTAATTATCATCTTTTCACTTTGCTGTACAGTTGCTTTCCTGATGTATCATTTTTCAGATGAGAAGACTAAACTACAGAAAGTACAGAAAAAAATTAGTGCCTTTAGGGCTGAAAATAAGATGTTTCTGGTTTATTCTATGAGAGTTTTTTAATATTTTCTAACAGTTTGCTTGTTTTAATGGTTACCAATTATCCCTGAGCAAACATTTTCGTAGAGCTGTACATTATATTATTTCCTAAATCCTTCCATTTGCCTATTTATTCCTGTCCTTTTACTCCTACATTTTAAACAGTATTTGTCTTTTTGAAGTCCTGCCTTCCCATTCATTCTGAGGTGGTAATAGCCAGGTCAGTGCTCTTCATCACAAATGCACTTTTAGGATATTTTTAAAAGAGAAGGAGAGAATTTTTTGCATTTTAATTTGTGCTCATTGCCACTTGTCACTGGATACTGCTGAGGAGAGTCTGGCTGTATCTTCTTTACTCCACTCCCATCAGGTGTCAATCCACATTGACAAGCTCCACCGTGAGCTATCTGCTCTCCAGGCTAAACAGCCATGAGGAATGCCATGAGGGATTCAAAACTCTCCTTTATCTTGCTCTTTACCCATGTCGGCCTTTTCATAATAATTCAAAAGCTGTTACTGACAGGTGGCTTACAGATACTCTGAACTTCAAGTACGGTGTCCTTTATATAGTCTGTATTTCACCTCCATTCTGCCCTTTAGTCATCTTTAAAGTGCTCTTCATTGGAGTTTTTTAGCGGTTTTTTTAGATGCAGGATTTTCCTCCTTTTGTTATTTCTGCAAGACTACTGAATACAATTGTTACTCTAAGACTTTTTCATAGTTACATTTTGACTGTGGGTCCCTTCCAACTCAGGATATTTTATGATTCTATGCTTCTGTTCCCATCATCCAGGCCAATATCAATAGTTGTTCTTCCCCTTGTGCTGAGCTATCTGTTTAGAGATTCCTTTTCTCCCTCCTTGGGGCCCCTCAGTGATCTCAGGAATTCTCAATTCTTCAATTAGGCCTTGGCTTTTGTATAATGAGTTGTGAGAAGTGTCCATTGATGGCAGCAGGAACTCTTACAGGGCTTAGCTGGGGACAGCACTGATCATACCAGGTACTCCTGTTGCCTGACCACAGTGGGGAAAAAGAGTTAATCCATCACCCCATGACAGCCTTGGGTCATTCCACACCCAATTCATTCCACACCCAATTTGTAGCCTGAGTGGAATGGTACGATTGTGACTGGTCTTTTGAATATTACAGTAATTATTGACCTGTATTGAGGCCAGGATGGAAATTTACTGATAACTAAACAAATTTTTTGGGGGATCCTATAAACAGTGGTTCTAGGGGACACCCTTTGAGCTTTCCCAAAGTGCAGTGGGCTGTTACCAGCATCTCCCATGGAGGGGGACACATCTCTGAGCTCACCAACTCTCACATTTATGGTACTCAAAGGACTGCCACTGAAAGCCAAGGACAGGTCCTGGGCTGATACTCCCAACCACTCCTCAAGGCTCAACCCTCACCCATTGAGAAATAACAATGCATTTGATGTATTTCAAAAGGAATGTTTGATAGGTATATCCTTATATAGTTATGTATATATATTTTTGTGCCTGGGTGCATGTGTGTGTGAATTTATTTAAATATCCCATAGCAAGTATAGTATGAATATTGCCACCTCAGATCTGTAATAAAGTCACTGTTGTGGTTGTAGTAAACCCTACTGAGTCACTTGGTAAACATTCAATTAATCCTTGATTAAGTGCTGCTAAATCCTTTAAATATAAACCACTTACCCAATCTGAGACTAAGATTGGACCTAGCTGTACTTAGACTCCATCAGGAATTTCAGAAGCAAGGGGTCCCCTCTGAACCTCATAATTCAGTGGGAGGGTCTCCTTTATCCTTTTGCATCTCTGGTCTCCATGTAAACCATTCTAAATTGATTATAATCTAATTTTCCTTTGTATGTTCGATCCCTGTAGCAAGTAACGTTGCCACTGAACTCTGTGAAGCTGTGCTTTCATTAAATTTATATTAAGCCTGCTTTTTCTAATTCCTTTGATGTCGATTCTTTAACTGATCTAAACCAGTCATTCCCAATAAATGAAGAAATTATTTTTTAAAATCCAAACCTTTATTCCTAGGACCATGTCCAGACATTATATTTTAGAGCTAACTGAAGTTTTCATTATTATTTGAGTTTCTTGTCCTCTCCACATGGCTGAGAAGCTCTTCACTTCATTGTCCCTGCGGTCACACACCTAATCCTACATGGTTGTTGTCTGCCTGTTAAGTAATCAGTTTCCAATCAGGAAAAGTCTTAATACTAATATTTATAATAACCATGTGGTTCAAAGGTTGCTCTAACACCCAGGACAGCTGATAAGATAGGAACTTACAAACCTAGGAGAGAAGCCATGTAACAATTCCTTTATGGTACATGGGGAATGTGGCAAAGGGAGGCAGTGGGAATGGCCATTTGGAAGAGGCTGGGCTATCTGCCTCTGGCAGTATCTCAGCAGATGGAGTACTTTCTAAGTTTGGGCTTTACTGTGAATGCATGGGCATTAGGAAGAAATTCAGCATGAAGAATGTGACAGTCTTTTCTCCTTGATGAGCACAGTTCATTTCATCCACCAGCATACTTGGCAGAGGACCCTCGTTTTTTTGTCCAACAGAGGGCTTATGCCAAGTTTTGTGTAATTTGATTTTGGTTGAAGTATGTTCCTTACTAGGTGGCCATGGCAGCATGATAACAAACATAGTGCATCATTAGGTCTTCTCTTATAAAAACTGCACCATCAGAGTTTGGGAAGGATTTGCAGTAGCGTGTTTGAGTAGCTCTTTTGCATTTTCATCAGGTTTCTCTTGCACTTAGAGTATGCTAATATTTTGAAACATTCTGTTGAGACGTGCAGATAATCTATTGCACCTCCCTTTCAAGAAGAGATGTAGTAGGCAGTTCTTACTGCTACCAAGTCTATAATAAAAAAATTACAGTGATTATATAATATATTTGTATAATCCCTTTCTCCTAAGCGTTATCTGTAAAATTTGTAGGAGGATCTTTGACATCCACTGAAGTAAAGCTCTTTGAAGTGGAAGCCAGAATCTGTGGGACACATCAACCCTGAAGACCAGTTTAGAAGACAAAGCAAGGCAAGACACAATCTCCATTTGAAACTGAAGCCAAAACATAGGTGGACACAGTCAAAATGCAGTGATGCTAATAGTACCCTTTTACTGTTACAAAAATTGCAATGGGAATCTACAGCTCATGTTCATAATATTTTTCCTTATTTCTCATCTGATACGAGACAGTGCCAGTAAATGAGCAAATCTCCTTAATATCAAGCTGAGGTACTGATTTCCTGTTATTCCTATATTTCCACTGCATGAATGCCTGAAGACTTTCCTTAGAACAGAGCCCAACTGTATTCATTTCTACAAAATCACAGGCTTCTGAAATTGTTGAAAGAGAAAACTATCCCTACTTATTCCAGCAGGAATTTTTCCTATAACATAACAGTTTTTTGTGATGATATCTGTCTTATGATAGCAATCAGGTTACATGTCCTGCATAGCAACATTAAGTATAATCTGCTGTCATCTCCTCATGACAACATGTAAGCTAAAACACTTGCAAATAAACCAAAATATTTTCTTCTGGATCAGGAGTTTGAATTAGATGACTGCATTTTCCTGGCATGAGAGGATTATTCCTTGTCTCTCTCCTAATCCTCCTCTGTTAAACAATATATATAGTTACACATAGGGTTTTTTTTTTTCCCATGAGTTTGAAAAGATTACTTTTCCACTGAGTTTCATGCATCACTGTAATACTTCCCCTTGATTCTCTGGTTTCGTCTGCTCATGCTGTTTATGGAGCATCCGGTAACCTGAATGAAGTTACAGTTTTTAGATCTGTCATTGAGTCTTTGGATAGACTACTAGAGGCCCCAAGGTCTTGCATTCAACCCTTAAGATCTTTTGTTCCATCATCTGCCATCCATTTTGTCAAAGTAGTTTTTCCCACAGACATTTCAATTGTGAAGTGATACTTAGTATTTGCTAAGGACTTTAAAGCCTTTGGTTTACATTTGGCACTTGAGCTTTCCACCTCAGGTCCTAGAAGGGCACTGAACTTTGGAAGCACTTTTGCAGATCTCATATATATTTGATCCTTTGATCTTAATCCTTTGTATTCACAGTTGTTTTGACAAGATAATACAGTTTTAAATCACCTCCATTACTATTTGAGTTGGTGAAGCACAGTATGTTCACCCCTATTCTGAAGTTCCATGATAGTAATAATTTCGTGTTTTCTGTGGCCTTTGAGTAACCTGTGCACCTTCAAACAAAATCATTTTTCAAGATGCAATACCTGTGTCCCTGTCTTGACTGATACTTGACAATGCACAAATACCTATTACTATTGCATTTCAGCAAACATGTTATTTGGCATTTCTGTGGGCAGTCAGGGATCTGGACCTCCATGAACTTTTGAGTTTGTTTGGCTGTTGGTTTTTCCAGGAGTTTCATGTCCGTAGTGTTATTAGTTAATAGTAGTCAACTCAGAGGTGCTTTTTCACTCATTGCTGAGTATAAACACTTATGATCACTTCATATTTTAGCTTTTTCTGAGCTCCTCTTAAGATCAGTGGAAATAATCTCATCTTCACTGAGATGTCAGCACCATAAAGTTCATATAGATGTTTTTTACTTGCAGATAATTTCTGAGCATTACAGTCTGTTTCAATACATTTATATGCAAGTGTAGTTTGCGATATTAGAGAAACTCCTTTGGTGGTACTAAGAAATTATTAGATTTTTTTTTCCCCTATGGGGCAAACAACCTTTGACGTTAAATTCCCTTCCAGGAACCTGGCAACTTTTTATAGAGCTATTTAACCATGAGCTTTTATTATTTTGAATCTATACATGTTGCAATATCTGGATGCAGACATTGAGCATGAGAGGATGTAAACTGCCACCAGTTCAGTACCAGACATCTTGTTTACATTCACTACCCAGTTATACAGGTTTTGCTCCTTCTCATGCAAACTACAATCTCATGCTAATATCTGTATAATCAGAGCTAATTCATAATGGTTTCCTTCCTTCACACTCTGCAGTGATTTCTTGAACAGAATTGCTGGATGGTTTTAGTCTTCTGTTGGTTTTGTCTTTTCCCTATTTATTAATTTGATCACAACTGTGATTTCTTTGTGCATCACCTTATATTGCTTAGTTTTGTAAGACTCACTGAAGCATTGCTTCACAGGGATTGCTCACAAGCAATTGCAGGCATATATTTTCTGTAAGTTTTTATTAATTTTATCTGATTTGGTGTGTTGTGTTGAGTGGACAATGTTCAGGGCTATGCATTTTTATGTAACATTCTGTATTCAGGATGTGTTCATGGACTTGTGTAGGCAGAAATGGCTGGAGACTAATTTATTAATGATAACCAACAGTCAGCATCTTGAGCTATTTGAGATACTCCAATATTTCCCTGTAGTCTTCTAGGAACAATGATGTAATTTATCAGAAAATGTCAGATTTTTAGTACAAAGAAATATGAACATGGTAAAGAATTAGTGTATAGCTGTTCTCAGGGACAGAGTTCACCTTGATGAGGGGATCTTGGAAAAAGGGGAGAGCTGTGACCTGAGGTCAAGGTATAAGAGTGACTGTGGAGATTAATTTGTGGAGGATAGACAGAACAGAGGAGGCTAGTCAGGAAACCAGAGGATGCTTTTCAGCCACATAGAAGGGTCTGAACAGATCAGAAATTCCTCCTGCCTTGAAATCTTAGCAACAGCCTAATTTTTGACCGAATAAAGAAGCACAGGTTCTATACTAGTACCTTTTATATACATGTACAAGCCATCAGCTCTTAAAATTGCTTAGAGCTTAGGGTGTTATCCTTTGTGTTCAATGTAAACAATCTCTCCCCAGGCATGGCTACAGGAAGTTTCATGATATATGACTTCCCATACAAGCAACAGGTGTACCACTCTGGCTGAGTACACGCAGGCAAAGCTGTGTTATGTAGTTAGATCACACCATGGTGACTTGGTGACCAGGGTGCAATTTTGAGGCAGTTAGTTGGATGACCTATAAAAATTAAATTATGTGTTTATATTATTGTTACCTTCCTTTCTCCATCTGTAAATTCAATACAAGAAAATAAGCTCCTTTACAGAACATTTCTAGTGATGGAAAGCATCATGAAAGAGCTAGACATTGCTATAGAACCATACTGTGAGGCAGAAGCAGTGTGAAACTTTAGCTCTGTGTGCTGCATTGTGTCTTACAAGGACTACAAAAGCAAAGAAAGGTGATACTAGAAAACTTCCTTTTGGCCTTTAGATGCCTTAAAAAAGACAGGGCACATCCACAGACTGACATGGGAAAGGCAATTCCGTATTACAGACATAAGCAGTACTGTCCACAACTTCATAGCTTCCTTTTATTCTAAAGCTGCATTGCCTGCTAAGGTCATATTCCAGTCAAATTCCATATTCATATTCCATATTCAGTCAGGTCCTACCTTTACCTTAATCCAAGCTGAAGGCACAGTCCTGCTGTGTTGCCTGTAACATGTGAGGAACAGCAAAAGGAGATTGGACATGGTGTCTGTGCTTTGGAAGCAGACAGTGCAGGGGCACACAGCTAGTTGTTATTAGTACTAGGGAGAGCAGGACAGGCCCAATTTGCTAGCCATTCCCTCACTAATTCCATGGAGTTGCAATAGATTACCTGCACAAGCCAATGTAACTCCAAGACTATACTAGCAACATAGAAAAGGTTCATTTTTTTTCCCCACAGCTTCCATGAAAAGGCTCTTCCACCAGGATGATGGATCAGACTGAATGCAGGTTTCAGGATTTGTCCTTTCAATAAACAAAATTAGAGGAGTTTTTCTTTGTCTCATGAATATGGTCTAAATTAAGATGTGTGGCTATTAGCAAAAATATCCTGTTGATTCAGCTGTATAAACAAAAGGCTGCTGCTTTGTCATTCAGATATTCACATGTACCATTAAAGGAGCTGGCAGGCTCTGCCTGGATATTACAGGGAGCTACAGGCTTTAAAGGGTTATAGACTCTAAAGCCAAAACTGAATTAATTATTAACTTGTTAAAGAGGTTGATTAGGTCCAGGGCAATAGTTGAGATTATAATAATCTCTAATTTAGGAAGCAGGTAATGTTATTATTCTCTCACCTCTCAAAATGAAGGCCTCGTTCCTAATCCATTAATACTCAGCAGCAGTTTTTCAGAATAGAAATATACTTGTCAATACAAACAATTAGTATCTGACTGAGGGGCTGCAACATGATGAAAAGAGTTTGCAAACTTCTACAATCTTGTTTTGACTAAAGCTAAAGGGTGACTTTATCAGCTGCTCAGACTCAGCACAGGCACCCAGGGAACATGCCACAGGCTGCAGAAGCCTCTCTGAGACCACGCTGCTGTCAAAGGTGGGTACTTTTTCTTTTTTCCCACTCACAGCTACTTGCCCCCACTGCCTCCTGACCACAAGCACTGGGAAACCTCCAACTCCTGATTGAAAATAAACTGTGCAGAAGGTTTCTGTCAGATCACTAAGTTGCTCTCCCTTCCCTGTGATTGCATTACATGGGCAGAGCTGGCACAGGAGCAGGGGCAGGAGCACAAAACCAAAGGGTGTAAGGGAGTCTCCCCACAATTTTAGGTCCACTTGAGTCACTCTTGCAGTCCCTACTCAGTATGAATTTAGACTACTTCAGGTTATGCAAACAACAGGAAATTGATAAGCTTTATAAGAAAATACCTTCATTTCTATAGCAATCTACTATTAAAGTAGCTTGCACTTCTCCATGTTAGTTACGTCAATGAAGCAGGAAAAAAACGACTTTTTATCTTACCAATTTTCTTTAATTTTTGTTCAGCTTTATTTCTGGGAAAACTTGTGAAAATATTTATACAAGCAAGTAGGTATCACAAAGACCTATCTTGATTCATAAATAGAACCTGTAAGTCAGAATCTGGCTTGTAACAAAGAATTTAGCCATCTGCTTCAAGTACCACTCTTATAGATTCTGCAGACAACTGATGAAACCAACCTTTTTTAATGGGAGATATCAATTTCAAGGGTAATTTCAGTCTAGGAATTCCACCCACCAACACTGTGGAAACAGGATACAAAATTGCAAACATTACATCATCAAAATTATATTGCCTAATTATACCCTTGTGTACATGAAACAGGAACTAGCAGCTTTGGATAGTGGTTGACATCTTCTCCAGACATCGCATACACTGCTGGGCTTGCTGTGGTGTCCTGGGAGTTTGTAACAAGCAGATCATGTGTCCACAGGTGATACAATCTTCCCCTGCCTTCAAATTATTTGGGGGTTATATACAACTCTAAGCTTGTTGTCTCTTTAATTTTTCCAGAGTGATGATGTGGAGATTGACACAATTCAAATCAAAACAGGATGGTTTATGGAAAGGAAGAAAGGTTTTTATAAAAATTGTTCTAAGACTGATAAAATCTGATGGCTTGGTAAGAACACATGCTTCTCACCACTGTGAACTAGATCATTAACTATTCTTTTGCTAGAAGATATCAGAAGAAGAATTTCACATTGAATATTTAAATATTCGAAGTTTAGGAGGCACACAGAATTCAGAAAGTTTGAACTAATAAGCCTCTGTAAAGGATCACAGATTATTTTCTGCTACAGCAGGACTACAAAAGTAGTAAAAGCATAGAAATTGCTTGAACTTTTTGAACCCTTGAGGGAAAAATTGATGAATAGATAACAAGTAAAATAAGCATTGTCATCATCTGGTAGTGTCATGTTTTATTTATTATTTTTAGAGCTTTTGAACTTTGCACTTTTCTTCCAAAGTTGGTTCAACATGCATGTTGATCATGACACAGATAAAATGTCTGAGATGAGACACGGCCTGTATATAAATTCTTGGTAAGCAATCAAGGGCTGAATGGCCTTTTTTTCATAGTTCTTTTTGTTTCCTCACAGATTAAATGCAACACAAGATATTTCAGTGAAAATATATGAGGTTTTCCTCTTAATTCTGTAAAGTCTGTACTATATCCTTTTATCAAAAGCATTATAATGTAGTTTTTTCTACCCTATTTTTTAAAAGTGTGACTTTTAGTCCTAGTTCCTGAACCTTTCCCTGTATAAACAGTATCATCCTTTTTTTTTGTTTTACGCGCCCCGTCTGAAACCCGTCTGCCTGGCATATCCCCTTCCGTCCCAGCAAGGGGTGTGCATACGTGCGTTGGTGAAGAAACCTGACCGTGGACTGTCTGTGTACTCAGCATTCCATCTAGTGAAAAACAGAACATGATAGGTTCATAAATTGTTTCCTATGACCTAAACTGAGCTGTCTAAAGTCTGCTCTTTGGGATTGTGTTATAATTGCTGTCTAGAAACTTCTTTCCTGGTTGCTTCCTCTCAGCCCTGGCAAAAACCCCATCTCCTGACAAGTGTCCTTCCAGCAGAGAAACACTTAAGAGCCTTTCACCTTTTGCTCTCAACTTCATGCTGAGCACAGGAGGTTGGAGGAGGCTGCTGAGGGGCAATAAGAAGTCCTTCTTCTCCCTGACTGTGTCCTTGTCCCCACAGTTCTCCCACCGGCTGGCATCTGGGAAAAATCAGTGCATCATGACACACTGGTGCAATACTGAAATGCAGCTGTGCAAAGAAAAAAACAGAAGAAGCAATTCTAACCCTGTGTAATGCAGTTCATCTCCTTTTGTCTGCAAATCGAAGTAGACTCCTGCAGACATGGCATGCTCACAGTGTAAGTACAGATAACCTCTGAACTCACATGTGCCTGGTTTCACACTGGCACAAAATTGGAGTCAATTTACTGATGCTAAGGAGTTACTAAACAGCAGCTGAAGAGGCTACTGGAGCAGCCACAGGACCTTTCTGCTCCCTTGTGGAGGTTACACTTACCTGCACTGCATTGAGGCTCACCAGAAAACCTGTAATGCCAGAGTCTGGATGGCTAATTGTCCCCTGCTGCAATCTCAGCCTGTATTTCCATAGATCAAATATTTTCTCTTTATTAAACATTCAACCCTATGGGCAAAAATTCCAAACGTTCTTTATGCTTATGCTGGCCCTTCTGCCTTATGGAAATTCATGATGCATTATGGAATTACTGGCGGAAACCATCCAGAATCAACAGGAATGACAGGTGAAACTCACAGTTTCCCTTGTTTTACTGCTCTCCTATGATCACTGCTTGCTTTGATAATTAGCATTGCTATTGATCTCTTGCTGGCTAGCATGCAGAAAATACTCTTGGAGCTGTCAGTTTCTAGCAATGTGTTTGACAGTCTGCCAAAAGTTTTGAAAATAGAGCAAACCTACTGGGCTTGGGGTTTGTACTGTTTTTTCAGTGGTACTCGTCCATACCCCATCAGCAGCAGGAAGAGTAGGAAAACAGTAATGAAAATACCAGGAAACTGCACGTTGACTGGACACTAGTATGGAAATAACTTCTAGTTCACTTGCCCACAGTTCAATTCTGTAATCCTACTTTTAAGGTACTCAGCTGGCAGCAAAGGGCTTTGCTGCTGACCTGGCAGGAGCAGCATGGCTGATGACAGTGGAGCACTGGCACTCTGCTGCAGGGGGGCCAAATTCACCTCTGCAGCAGCCACTGGTGGGTCCCCCTCATTGCTCAGATAATTCTGGTTACCAGATAAACTTTGTTGGGTTCTTCTCCCTACAGAAAGGAACTAGCCAATTTGAGCTGTGTGCACTGAGTACTTTTACTCCAGGTTTTCCTTCTTGCTATCTGTCTGGAAACTCAAAAAGTAAAATGACAAGGCATAAGACCTTTTGTAGGATTGGAAATTCAAAGGCCTGTCCCTAGGAGTCTCTGTTCTCCAAACTTCATAGTCTGTGTGGGAAGAAGCTGATCACAGCACCTACACTCTGCAGGCTGTAAAGAAAGTGCCATGCAGGAAGGTGCTGGCCCAGCATGTTTTCAGTCAAGGCTGTTTGTATCCTCGTGAGTCCCAGGACCTTGCTCAGTATCTCCCATTTCTTTCCTACATTTGCTTGCGCCACAGATGTCATCTGTAAGATTATTTGAGGATAAGGCTTTTTACACTCAATTCCCTGTCCTTCTCTGCTGAGTTGGACAGTAGTCCAACTATTAAACAAGCAAGCTGAAAATGTCTCATTACCACAACCCTTAATATATTTTCATTATAAGGAAATATTATTGAAGTTGGAGCACTGAAGAGAAGAGGAATATATGTACCATTTTGTGTCATCCATGACAAACTGAGAGAGGAACACATGGCTGGGTGATTGAGGACTTCTGTTTTCTTTGAGTAGCAGTGTCCTAAACAGCTCCTTCCTGCACAATCTCCTTTGATCCACCTCCCCAGCTACATTTTGGTGGTAAGAGTTCACTATGGCTGACAGCTGACTGAAAGAAATGAGGAGAAGTCTGTGGAAAGGAAAAGCCAGACAGCATTTTCACAGTCCTTTTTAAAGTGATACCTCCATTACATACTTTCAACATTGAAAAGGCTATTTAGTGACTCAAATCTGCTCAAAACATCAACATCCAGGTAGCACCAAAAAAAAAAAAAAAAAAAGAAAAAAACAGAAGAAAAAAAAAGAAAAAGGGTTTTAGCAATAAACAGCAGTCATATAATATTTACCATCATATATCTTCAGGTTACCTCTTAAGATCAAATTAATAGAAAAGTCTAGGAGCATCCTAGAAACCATTTTCCCACAGTATCAGGAAAATTGCTGCTAGATGTGTTCTCCAGAAGGGTCTACAGACAATCTGCCCCAGTATGTGATACACAAACAGTATTTACCCAGAGGATGCTTCCCTGCCCAGCTGAGAGGTTAGGGCTGATTTTGCCTTCTGCTGTAGACTTTGTGTCAAAGATGTTCTGGTAAGGAATGAGTTCCTGCTGTTATCAGTCTGTCCCAGTGCCCTTGACAGCTTTGACAGCTCACTGATGTCAGCTTTAAAATGTGACATGAGGATGATTCTGTGAATTCTCCACCCTGTTCCAATGCAAACAGGTGGCTTCATAGCAGCCAAAAGTCTGGTCTTGTCTTTCTCTTAGCATGAGAGAGCCCTCATGTGGCATGGATATGTGTAGCCTTTCCTTCCATGATTCTTCACAAGACATGCTGAATATCCACTTTTTCCAGAAGGCACAATGTGCCAGGCCCCTGCGTTGCTGTCAGTAGATAGAGATAAGAGATAAGAGACTTGGCAGTCCTTAACCACTCTCTGAGAGGCTGGAGTGTGCTCTGATACAGCCCTACAAGTGCCACTGCAAACAGACTGATCCTAACCATGCACCAGCATTTAAGTGGGAGCTGTCATCTGGTCAGCCTCACCTCGGTGATCCTTGTGGGCCCCTTCCAACTCAAAATATTCTGTGTGATTCTGTGATCATACCTTGGTGCAGTGTTGGACACAGAGGGTGAACACCTGGGCAGTCCTTGCCCAGTATTGGCAGGGTGCAGCAGCAGCTGGAAACGCATCTCCTGAGCCAGGAAAGTTGTGGTGGCCTTAATGTGCTTTGAAAGAGCACCATTAAACACCTACTGCCTTGCCAGCTAATGGCATAGTAGGACTGCAGGGTCATTCAACACAGCAAAACTGAGCTGAATAAATCCTCTGCCACCCACCTAGGAGAGCTGAGAAGGTTGTTTTTTGAGAAGAAGCTGTAAAATAATGCATCTGTGGAAAGGTATAACAGATTTACTCGTGATCAACCTGTTTTGATGCAGCAACAATTTGCATGAATTTTTGATTGTAGCAGATACTAATCAAGCCTTAACACTCCAAATTTCTTGCAGACTTTGTAATCAAGTGGTAGAAATAGCCAGCTCTGTACCCTTGGTTTTCTCAGGCAACATATGGAATTCCAAAATAGAGAATGTTGCTGGTAAAATCTAAGGCTTGATGAACTTGGAACATTCTATGTAAGTGTCTGTAGATAATAAGATAGTGATGTGCAGCCGGAAAAAATTGCTTTGTACTGCTTAATAATTTTTTAATAGTAATAAAAGCAGCATTGATACACAAAGGAAAATTACACCATTTTTTTTAATACACCAGCATGTTTATCCTTTAAATAGTTTTTTATATTGATCCAGAGAAGACCAAGAGATCAAGCTATTGAATCAATTCTGTACAGACAGATTTTCTTTTATCATTAAACATAGTTAATCCACTTTTCATAGGAACTACTTATATCTGTCTTTCAAGGTTTTTTTTTTCACTATTTCAGCTCCCCTATAAGTCAACTTCATTTAACCAGTATCACTGGTAATCTGCTAGTTCTACAGCAGGCCGTGGTGTCTTTTCAGAAATAGCAGGGCACTGCTCAATTCTATTTTGGATGTTCCACTATGAAGAAAATGTCTAAACCCAATGAAACCTTTCTGTATTTTAGTGTCTGGCCATAGCTCCTATAGCTATCATAAATTTTTGATCTTGCAGGAAAACAGCTGGTGCAATAACATTTAAATAAGTTAGATGGGGAAAATATTGATGCAGTCTGACTCTTAGAAAAGAAGATGTGAAAATTGTTCGGAAATTGTATACAGTGCCAGGGTATTTGTTGTTTTCCAAGTGGGAACCAAATGTAAGATGCAATAAACGTTCTTCCAGTCTCTGATGGAATCTGAATTTTGTCTGTAACAATTGAACAGATGCATTGCAGGATGTCTACAGAAGAATAACTCGATTTTCTGACACTGTAAGGCAATATTCACAAGCCTTTGGGATTATAGGAATATATTCGTTTCAAGCAGGACCTTTTAAATCCTAGAAGTTCAGAGAGCCTTGAAGCAGAAAGAAATGGGCACCAGAGCAGAATTTGCTGTGTCAGTACAGTCAATTAATCCAGTGCCATAAAAGCTCATTTCTTTACACTGACATCAGAGGACGATTAGCACAAATATTGGCACCTACAGCAGAGATGTTACATCACATCCATCCCCACTGCACTCACTGCTTGGCCAAATAGGGCCAGGTAGGGCCAAGCACGGTGTGAACAGCACCAAACCAGCCCCAGGGCAGCCACTGCCAGTCCGTGTCTGTGACCCGAAGGGGGGCTGTGGCAGCCTTTGAGTGCAGCCACAAGACTGACAGAAAGGAAGTTCTTCTGCTGGTACTTTGTGATTCTGAACCTGACACTGCAGACGGAAAAGTTGAGTACTGCAGCTCTGGTCCTGCAGTAGTGGGCTACCCTCATCAAGCACACTTGCTTCATCTAGAATGGAAATCTCGTGGCTATCTCAGGAAAACAAAGGGCCCTCAGATTTCATTGTTGTCCACTTTCTTCCTGACTGCTTTTGTGGTTGTATATTAAATGGAAAGAAGAAAACAGTGACACCAAGATGTGGAAGGAAGCTGCTGTATAAAGGAAAATGTCGCTTCGTTTAAATATTCACACAAAGAAAGGGGAGGGAGGCACTTGAAAGCACCCAGGATACACTGTATGTAGAATAATGGGACATAAATGGAAGAAAGAAAAGCCAAAGCTATTAAATTATGTTTTGTCTGTCCTCGATGTTAAAAACTGTTATTATTCAGCACAGCCCAGTCCGTGTTTGTTTTGTTTTAATGTCTGGAATACTTTGCATTTCACCCTAATAATCCACTCTGTTCTAAATGTTTATACAGCATGATTTACTAGAATGTGGATGTGTAATTATAGTGATGATTAGACAAAACATATTTGACAAGAAAGGAAAACAGTAGTTAATAATGTTTTCCATCTGTTTGGTAAAACCTCACTTAAAAAGAAAGAGCCCCTTAGCATATAGCAGGGTCCAAGGCAACACCTATGTGAGTACATGACAGCGGTATAAATGCCTAATGAATTCATTCTGATCATTGCTCACATGTTTTTGAAAGCACTACCATCTGTTTTATACATAAATATTACAGTAATTAATGTCAGCACATGTTTATATTATATCATTTCCAGAGTCTTATTTTAGAGTTAAGACCTTTTTTTTCTTTTCAGGCAGAATAACAGCATATTTTAAGTTATTGGCAGGAAATGCAATGCTATTAGGATAAAATGAGTGAATTTCAGTAATGGCTCGCATCTTTATTGGGAAACTTTGGAGCATTTAATGCTTCTGTTCCTCATTAAAGGATAAATACTGGGTCAGGGCCTACTCATGGAAAGCCCAAAAGAAATTTAAGCACTGCTGAATGAGGTAAAACTATAGCAGAAAATACCATGAAACCTCTGAGCTCCTGAAATTGGTATTTTAAGTCCCATTGGCAGCCTCCTGATGACTGGGCATTGAGGGTTTATTAATGCCTGGCATTGGGCACTCTGGGTCCAGATGAGCAAATGAGCCAGGTTTAAATTAAATGGCTGGGTTAGCTCTGGTAGGGTTCCATCCCTCCAGAGCCCTACTGTTTCTTGCTGTTTATAAGGTTCTGGTGTTGGTATTGTCACCAATGCCTCATTAACATTGCAAGGAAGCAAAATACTTGGATAAAAATGTTTCTGCTCTCCCATCCAGAATGATAGCAATGGTGTCCACAACAGTGCAAGGCAAAACTATTCATCTGATTCTCATTTATGGCATCTGCTTACATGGTGTGCAAGTCACAGATGTGGTGAAAAACCAACTGAAGTCAAATTAAAGAATTCTGTTGAGTTCTTTGGGCTTCAAATGAGGATTTATCTTTACCTGTGTTCCAAGAAAAATATGTTCCAGATGCACAAAAAAAATTGAATGACAGTCTTGAAACATAACTGTTTTCACTGTGTTCATTATATCAATAACTTTCTCTCCTTTCCAGTGAAATTGAGTCGCAGCTGAACTTTTCTTGTTCTGTTGCCAATACTCCGTGCACCTGTACAGGGACCTGCTATTTGAAAATCTTTGCCTAGTGACTGACATTGGTGAAATTTATTTCTGATATGATTTCAGTTACATCTCTTTTTCTAGATTCCATGCTGCTAGTTTCACCTTTCATTTGAGTATTGATACTGCACTTTAGCATGGCTTATTAGTATCTTAACTTTATTTGACTTTTATCTTATTCTATTCTTTTACTTTATTTTATTTTAACAAGAGCTGCAGCAGATGCTGCAGTTGTCGAATCTAGTTGAGATTTAAGTATCTCTGGAGAGACTTAAATCTTCTAACACTATTCAGTACAATCTGAGCTGCCAGTAGATTTTCCTGGATGTCTTCCATCCTGGATTCCACTTAAGCAAGATTCCTAAGTATCCGTCTAAGTTTCCAACCAAGTAATTGCTGCTAAGGATTGCTACTTCTTACAAAGAAAGCTACTCCATGTTTATTTCCACTAAAAATAAATAGCTGGAAAGGGCAAATAATTGGAGACTAAAAAGGGAATGAGAAATAAGTAGCAGCCCTATCTACCTGCAGAATTAAAGAGTTTTCCCCCGAATATCAGTTACCCAATAGCTAAAACTTCAGAGAATCATAGGATATCCTGAGTTGGAAGGGACCCATCAGGATCAACAAGTCCAGCTCCTGGCTCTCTGCAGGGCACCCCAAGAATCACAACATGTGCCTGAAAGCATTGTCCAAATGCCTCTGGAACTCTGTCAAGCTTGGTGCTGGGGAGCCTGTTACAGTGCCCAGCAACCCTCTAGGTGAAGAAACTTTTTCCAGATATCCAGCCTAAGTGTCCCTGACTCAGCTTCATGCCCTTCCNGCTGTCTCTACACACAACCAGGGTGAAAATTTCAAAAAATTTGCTTGTATCACAACTGTGAGTCTCTTGCAAAGTTCTGCTCAAGATATAAACTGCTTCCAGTTATGAGAGGCATTCACCTCTGGAATTATGAAACAAGCTTTTAAATACATATACATTCATGTACTTCTTCTGGCTTTCTATGTCCGCTTCTTTCAGAGGATGCTGAAGGATGAAATATTAAATGTTGTACAGTAGCCCCAAGAGTTTGGGGTCCCGCCCCAAGAGTTTGGGGTCCCGCCCCAACAAGGAGCACAGTAGTGCCTAACAATGAATGATTTTGAATGTGAGCTGAGAGTTGGAAATCGAGAAGGGTCTCATAAACCACTGAAACAACTGGGGGATTTGATTGTGTGGAAGGCAATGACGTGTGGCTCTTGGCCACATTATTAGTGTTGACACCACAGAAGTAATTTAAGCTCTCTGATGACCACAAGCAGTGAGAGCCTCACTTTTATGTCTTGTCTAAAATATAATGAGTGCCTTCCTCAGAAAAGGCCTCTCTTTTCTGAGGAAATGAGCATCCCAGTATAGAACTGGGATGCTCATTCTGTCTGCTCTGTTGGTAGAGCCCGATCTATCACATCACCCATGCCATTGTCTAAGCTTGTTCTCTAGAGATTTTTCCAGTCACACACACACTAGAGATTTTTCCAGTAACTTGGATTAATTCTGCCTATTCTGCCTTCATAGAGACTGCCTGTAATGTCTCTTGGTTACAAAGGCAGCGTATTCTGCTGCTGCTATCAAACAGTGTGCATGCAAAATGTCTTACAGTGATCAAAGAAAATGTTATGGCTATGTTCTGCAAACACTAGTGTGTGAAAATGGAAAAACTGGTATAGCCTTTGGCTCTCCTTTGTTACACACATAAAACGTAAAACAGATTAGCTTTTCTGACTGTATAATTTTGAGCATTTCTAATATATGAAAAAAGACAAAAGAGACAAAACAATGGATGTACTCAAATAGTACAGAATAATGGATTATTTCTATATGTATTTACACATATGTTGTATTTCAATAACTAAATACAAACATATTAGTTAGGAAAGTAGAGTCTAGAGGAGAAAATCCAACATGACACTTACCTCTCTGCTTCTATTTCAACATTCAAGTTCATTCTCTCTCTCTAATAAAGTAAAGATGTGGGATGGGGCTCCTAAGTCAACACTCCCATTAAACAGAAAAATTTTAATTATGAAAACCACAAAATTCAGCCCGAAGGAGTTGTTGCTCGGTTAGTTCATTTCTGAAGTTAAAGAATGACAAAAGAATGATCCAGTAGCTTCAGGTTAGCATTATCAGCTCTTCCTGTATCACAGCTGCTCCCTGCTATTTTCTGGGTAGGCTATGGCTCTGGGCCTGTTGCTGGTGTATTTCTGTATAACTGTGTTGATTTAGTGTAACAGCACCCTGGAAGAATAAATAGGACATATGACAGTGGCTGAAGACAGCAAATCCATGGAACTACTGATAGAAAGGGTATTCACTTGAGTGTTTTACCCTTAAGGCCCTGCTGAACTCACTGAAATAGGTTTTCTTGTGAACACAGCAGAAAGTCCAGCAAATTGATGAGCACAGCAAATTACAAGGACATGCTGTAAGCAGGTGAGAGACAAAAGCAAGACAGGCAGAGCGAGGTGATTTGGAGCAGGGCAACAGCTCACAGCCTTTAGGGAATTGAAGTCTGCTTGAGATCAGGATGGCAGGTGCACACATATGTGATGTAAAACTCTGCTACTCAAAATCCTTTCCTCTCAGGTATTATCATGCTGCTACTGTCAATACAAAACAATGCTTCAATTAAAGAAATCTGCCTACTCCCTCTGTTCCTCACAGTTCCTGCCCAAATGAAGGGAAGAAGAGGACTGAAACCAAAGGCACTGCAGCATAAACCAAGAGTGAGAGCAGAGCAGAAATCCCTCCAGCTGGAGGGAGTGCAATCCCCTCCCCAGGATATGGTCACCTGAGGCCAGGCTGCCTGGTGGTTCCCACTGCACAGATATTGGCAGGGTGGTCTGGAGCAAATGAGGAGGCTTTTCAGGCAGGGAAAGGCAGGCATGGAGTAGGGACTACTTAAACTTTAACCTGGTATACTGAGTTCAAGTCTCTTGAATTCTGTAATGTAAAACAAACTTAGCAAAGGGTGGCTGAAGAGACATAGAAGACAACAGAGTTGCTTCTGAACATGTGTAAGCATGTTGCATTTATTTCTCAAAAAATATATGTCCTACTAAATTCATGCTCTCCCTATCTCAGCTATCACTGACCTACCATCTGTTACAAAAGTTGATAAATTTACTCAATCTCTTCAGTCTCATCTTCCCTGATGCAAGAGAAAGCTCAGTGTTCAGCAAGAGTCAGTATGTGTCTAGTATTTGAACTGGTCCAAATGGTATGTGCAACACACACCTCACAACCTATGGGTGATTTTTTGTCAGCAGTTTCATCCAAAGGATAAGAAGGCAAAAAAATTATCCAAACTTCCTCCTTCCCCCACAAAAAAAACAAACCAAAAGAAAATAAAACAAAAACCACCACAACCAAAAATCAAACCAACCAAACAAAAGAAAAACAACTAAAAAACCAAACTAACCAAAAAAACCCCAAAAACCAAAACAAAAAAACCACACAAACAAACTAACAGCCCCCCTCCCCCAAAAAACCAAACAAAACCAATACCCAAAAAAAACCCCCAAGCAAACCCAAAGCCTTCTTTAGAGTAGGCATGTCCTAGAGATTGTAACAAGCGTTCCTGGAGCCTGTTTTCTCAGAAGGATGGATAGTAAATAATTTAAGCCATCAAGGGAAGAGGCCAACTAAATCAGTCTGGATGGTAATACTCATATTAGAAAGCAGCCAAGAAACTATAGAAGATTGTGATTAAGTACTTGATGAGTAATTTTGTATCCTTCATTATAAAAACAGACTTTGAAACGGCACTTTTCAAAAGTTGGTTTTTTTCTGGAAAAATTATTTTTAGACTACCCTGTAAATTTTCATACATTTTCAGGCTGCTGCTTCTCCATCAGTGAAGATACCTCATCAGCAGAACACACATTCTCTTAGTTCTCAGAATTAGAGCATCCAAAAGATTTAGATTGCAGTTGTTAGCTGTTCATGTATTTTTTCCTCTTTTACATTTTTCAGTTTTTCATATGAACAGTTAGTATTCTTCTACTCAGATCCATTTCTTCTCCTAGGAGTATAAGATTTAAGATAAAAGGGCTTAGTATATTTTCATTTTCTGCAAATCACTTTGTTAAAAAGACTCTGAAGTTTAAAATTACTTTAAACTTCACAGAGACATTCAAGTAATATATAGGAATTATAATCAGAAATACACATGAATTTCGAGAAGAAAATGTGCATTATAAATACACAGCTTTGGTTCAGTGGTGCTCTAAGCATCCAGAAACAGCAGAGATCTTTGTACCCTATGAGTTATGCAAACACCATGTACCTGCTCTCACCTCAGACACAACATATAATACCCTATTTAAAAAGTGACTAATATTATTTAAAATAAAAATATGGCTTTTGAACAGATTAAGAGTAATAATGCTATCATTTTTTAACTAACTGGTTGCTTTGTTTGATTTTCCATTATTTTTACAGGCATCCTGCCAATAAATCACTAGAAATAAAAAAGAGGCACAGTAGAAACTGTACTACTATGCATCTATTTTGCCACTGTGTAGCAAATAGGTATAATCCATCATCTCCAATACCCCTTTCAATAGTATCCTTCATATTTCAAATAATTTAATAGTCCAGCAACAGTCTAATTCTTTCCTTTGATAGCCAAGATGTTTTCAAAGGTAAGGTTTTTTCTCCCAGTAGCACTTTCTGGATTCTGTACTAAAATAGCCCTTAGATGCAAAATGCCTTCCCTTTTTTGGCCAACTTGAGGAATGTTGGAAAGATCTGGAAAAGACATTTTCACTTTTCAGGTCTGTCCCAAAAATCTTCACAATCTTCCTGTCATTTCCTTTTTCAATCCATCTGACACTGGATCCTCATCAAATGCCTGAAAATATTTAGGTAAAATGTTTTGTCAATGGCAACCTCAAAACAGCAGATTGTGGGCTGAGTCTTGTCTTTCTTCCTGCCAGGTTCTACTAATGGAAAAAGAGTATTTTTACTAGCAACAGGCCATGTATGGCTTATTTGATGGAGCTGGGTGCCATCATCCTTAGTGCAAAGAGCATGGAATAATCTCAACATATTACTGCATGCTGGAATAATGTCAGTACTTCTGTATTGCAAAGTCTCCCTACTAGTTTGTATGAATAATGCAAACCCCACTGCTTAGTACCAGGCTAAACAAAGAGGGAAGAGCAAAAACAATTTAAAACGAAATATAATTTAATCATTCAACAACATAGTCCATTTCACCACTTCAGCTCTCTCAGAGGCCTATAAATTGACGTGCTTGAAGCCTTTTGAGCAGGTTTACACCAAGAAGAAAAGCTGACCCTGAATCTATTGTTTTAAACCTCTTTTCATAGTGTAGGATGGTTTAATCAAGTGTGCTTGTAACTGTGCCAGCGGTACGACTGCTTTGAAATGTTACATGTGTCTAACACTCATGGCTCAACACTGATACCCAGGGGACGTATAATGCTAAATACTTGTCATTCTCTAAAGGAAAAGCAGACAAATTCAGGACAGTATGTGCTTCCCATCTGTGCCTTGGAGTGAAGCTGCTGTTCTCTATTAGCCATCAGCTTTTCTATGCTTAAAAATGCAATACATTTTGCTGTTCTTCACTTAGGCATGGTGATGATTGCAGCAAGCGAGAATTCAGTAAAAAAAGGGAGACAGTCACATTTGCTGCTGTGGTATTTCATGTAGCCTGCCTGCATATTTGTCGTGCTGCTGTCTAATGGGGATTTCATGCAGCAGCTCTTTCTAAATACTGTCCTGGAAAAATCCCTTCTATCCTATTTGTCAAGACCATTTCCTTTCTGCATCTGTACAGCATCGGCGACCCAGCTGCAGCAATTGAAGTAGATAGGGCAGCACAGTGTACAGTATTTATATAATATCCATTCAGTCCAAGAATCCATATGCTTCTCTCAAAGAGGCAGAGAAAGGAAAGCACTGGGAATTGGTTTTGAAGTTACATAAGTGGTCTGACAAAAGCTTTACTGAATAAATAGCCCCTTTCAAGAAGGATGAGCTTGCAGTGCTTCTAGTACCAGAAAGCAAAGCATTCAAGAGGGCAAGAAGTTCAGCAGCACCAGAAAAAACATTTGAAAAGAAAAACAGGAATGGAAAATATTGCTGGTTGCCATGTGGAATAGTATTACTTTGAAGACTGACACATTTTTACCTTGCACTTGTAAGCTAGAAGCTTTAGATTCAATCTTAGATTTTCCATTTTGAATTCCATACTGTCTGTTAAAAAAAAAAAAAGAAAGAAAAATGAAAACAACAACAAAAAACCACAAGCCAACAAACCAAACCCTTCCCCTAAAATAAAACATAATGCTATAGGAACTCAGGGTCCTCATAACTCCTCCACAGCTCTTACAGTATTCTTCCTAGTATTTGTGTGCTATCATCCCTTCCCTCATGTCATCACTAAGCGGGCTCCTAACTATTAAATTATAGCACACTTAAAAGAAATCACTATAAATATGTGTTTTACATTAACCAAGCACTTTACACATTGCCTGAGCAAGAGCTTCACAGCAGGATCTGCTCAAGGTTTTATACCACCCTTGGCAAGCAAAAAATCGCTGACCTTTTAACCAGCCATAGCTGGTTCCCCAGGGCCCAGTTTTTTCCCCAAATCCACCCTCAGTATCGCAGGTGCCTGTGACACAGCCCTTGAAACAGCCGCTCCAGCTTTCAGCGCCGCAGAATCACGGAATAATTTGGGTTGGAAGAGACCTCTAAGATCATGAAGCCCAACGTAAAGCTGACAGGTGTCCTGAGCGGCAGCCCGACGTGCTCCCAGCACTACCAGCAGCGATTACGATCCTCAGCGCGGCCGCGGCTGAGCCCGGCGAACCGGCGCCCTCCTCCGTGCCCGCGCTGCCGCCCGGCCCTGCGGCCGCCGCTTCCCGCCGGGATCGCCGCTGGGAGCGCCGCGCACGGCAACGCGGCCTGCGCGCGCCCCCTGCCGCGCGCTGCCGGTACTGCCGCGCTCCCGCCGGCCCCACGGGAGCGCCGGGAACGCGCCCGGATTGCGCCGGGAGCGCGCCCGGATTGCGCCGGGAGCGCGCCCGGATTGCGCCGGGAGCGCGCCCGGATTGCGCCGGGAACGAGCCCGGATTGCGCCGGGAGCGCGCCCGGATTGCTCCGGGAAGGCGAGCGCGGATTCAGGGGATGTTGTCGGAAAGAGCCTCCCGTCGCTGAGTGGACGAACTCACTGTTAAAGGACTCTATGCACAGGATAATTCTATACGGTATTTTCATGTCCAGAGAAGGGCAATGAGGGTGGGGAAGGGTTTGGAGCACGAATCTGATGAGGAACAGCTGATGGAGCTGGGGGGTTTAGCCTGGAGAAAAGGAGGCTCGGGGGGACCCCATTTATCGCTCTACAGCTGCTGAAAGGAGCGTGCAGCGCCTGCGGATCGGCCTCTTCCCCCGGGTTACAAGCAATAGGACAAGAGAAACGCCTCAGCCTCAGGGGAGGTTTAGATGGGATGTAAGGAAAAACGTCTTCACTGAAAGGGTGGTCGGGAGCTGGAACAGGCTACCCGTGGAAATGATGGAATCACCATTCCTGGAGGTGTACGAAGACATAGAGATGTGGCACCTGGGGACACTGTTAGTGGTGAACATGGCAGCGCTGGGTCAATGGTTGTACTCAATTATCTTAGAGGTCTTTTCCAACCTTAGTGATTCTGTTCTGTAACGCTGGACCACCTGCAGACTCTTGGGGATAGATGTGGATTTAAAGACCTGATTTGAAACCTGCCCATTTCCAGTCCCAGCCAGAAACAATATTAAAAATCATTATTCAAAATTTTGCTTTCTGATATTAATGTCTTTGTTTTGACTTTCAAGAATTCAGTGTAACTGCTAGAAAATTGTTCTGTTCCAAAAAATTGAAATTCACACATATTCTTTACAATTAAAGAAACTCAGGCCCTAAAGAAAAAAAAATTATATGTCTTCATGTATATGTGATAAAAGCATGAATAATATCTACTTGAAGTTCACAACTAATGGTTGATTAATAAACTATAACCTGTGTCATATAGATGTTGAAACATTATGTTCAAAAATTAGTATCAGATTTGGAAATTTCTACTGTACCCTTAATGAGAATATATTTGAAGAAGTGCTTGAAGGAAATACAAAGATTTAAAACATTGTCCCCCTCATGTTCTTTCCTTCCATGTCTTCTGGCTGCTTCCATTTTCAGAATTAAATATGAACTCTCTCTCTCTCTCTCTCTCTCTCTCTCTCTCTCTCTCTCTCTCTCTATATATATA
>VXAX01003791.1:1613194-1647932 GCA_013399835.1 Leptocoma aspasia
ATATATGTTTCTGCAGTCTCCAGTTAAGGAAACTTCCCTGTTGCCACTCCTTTTCCAGAGCCAGAAACAGAGACAATAGATCCTACTCCATCCTGTTCCATACCCTTTCCACCCTCTCCTCACAAGTGCTCCTGGTGCTAATGTCATCCATGGACATTCAGAAAGCATTTGATAGCCTTGCAGATTTGACCAGACACTCGAAAAGAGCAAGAGAAAAAAGGGGGAAGAAGGTAACAATGTTCAGGAAGGGCATCAGTGAGGACTCTGGAAATGGAATTACTCTCCTCCACAGCAAGAAAGTAAAGGGAAGCCTTACCCTTTCACAGTTCTTTTTTGGTATGCATTCTGGAACATAACTTAGAATAAACTAATGCCCAAAAGGAAGGCCTCACCTGTGATATCTCCAGTGCTGTAGTCTGACAGACATTTAGAAAAACCTGCAAGGAAGCAGGTTTTAAAATGAAAATAAATACATGATGTTCAATTAGGACTGTCCGCTAAATGAGTGCAGCCAAACAACAGACAACCAGTTTCTTCTCTAAGAAGACTAGGATAGCTTTTCCTCAAACAGCTAAAAGAAAGCCCAGAAAATTTGCCATGATTTCTTAATATTTAATCACTTTAAGATGACCTGTAGTCATTATTTAATTCAGCCTCCTGTTCAGCCTACAGATGACCTGTAGTCATTATTTAATTCAGCCTCCTGTTCATTCCTCTTGGAACATGGACAGCTTTGTTTAGTTTTGAGAGCCTTAATATAACTGCTGAGGTGACTTTAGCCTCAAGCAAGTCAGGTCATTTGAGCTTAATTCAAAATTTAACAAACAGCAAAGGAGGTAGAATGATGCATGAAGGTAAATGGGAATGGACAGTTCTCTGCTTCTAGGTCCTGGGACTTTGCTAAATTATAGAACACTTAAAAGATGGCACATGTTTTTCTATAAGTATTATAACTCTGCTGTTGAAGATACCAGCCAAAGAAACCTTCATATTAACTATAGCAACAAGTTATGTATATTTTCCTGAGAGCTAAAGTTTTCCTACCTTTCCTGTCCCTTCATTGTATATTACTGCTAATTACTCTTATCAAAACATAGGCTTGAAAGTGATAACCCCCCCTCAGAGACGAATAGACAACTTATTTGCTTGCTTCTTTTCTACCACCTACACCTCAAAATGGCTTGCATTTCTGTGTGCATGCCTAGTGGAAATCTGTATGGGTAGAATTTGTAGGTATAAATCACATTCCTGTTCACATATGTGTTCCAATATGGGAATATCTCCCTAGTGTAAATGCCTATGCAGGCATATTAAGAGAATGGTGGTTTTTAAATCTGGCCTGAGAAGCTGGCCCTTCAACCTTCTCTCTCTTTCCCTTGGAGACCAGAAAGAAAAACTGCTCTTAGTAGATTAGTAAATATTAGTTACTACGCTTCTCCAGAATTTTTGCTGTCTTTAGACAAAGAGTTGGAATGTCTTTTTTCTCTGTAAAAGGATGAGCAGCCAATGGGCTGAGAAATAATAGCTCTCTATGTACAGGAGTAGGTAGCAGAGAGAGCAGAATACCTTACTTGATGTGTCTTTACGGGCACCTTGTAAGCATCACCACTATGACTTTTATAATTATTTTCTGATGAACTGTAATGGCAAGAAGCCAGGCATTGCCATGACTTGTGCCCAAACTGTGAATTTTCCCTGATCCCAGGAAAAACTCCTGTGGATTTGGGTCAAGTCCTGTGACGGGATTTGTGCCTAAAGTTAAACTACTCTATTTCTATTTCTATTAATTTTTCTATGTTTTCTATATTTATATTACTCACAGGCCATGGCAAGCTGTTTATGGATTCTGTTGTCCAACCATGCTACTGTGGCTTAGGCCTTGAAGTGTTTTGCTGCTTGTGACTGCTGATGAGAAATGTATTGCAAAATCCTCAGATGATCAGTTCACAGGAGCATTTCCTCTTCACACACACTGGTACTGAACTGACTACATCTGGTCTAATTTGTGCTTCCATCAACTCTGGTACAAAGCTACATGAGGACAAAAATTAGAATCTTGACTTAATTTGAGGAGATTTATTTTTTTAAAGTAACTTTAATTAAGTCAAGATAGGAAATTCTTACTCCTAAGTGAATGTTCATGCATAAACTTGCACTGAAGTATGTGCAGCTGTGGAGGAAAACAGATCCAGTTACCCTTGGAAAATGGCTTAAGACAGTGTCAGAAGCCCACTTCTTGCACCTTTGCTAACAATCTCCATGTACCTTGCTTTCCTAGTCCCCCCTACTGGGGGGACTTCAGGCACTGTGGCATGGAATGGGAGGAGACATTTGAATACAGTGAAGCTGAGCTGTTTCTCTGGCTGTTGTTCTCAGCATCCCCCCTGCACCCAGCTGAACCTCTCTGTGTCGGCCCTGGGGCTCTGTGGGGCTATTAAATCACAGTGTGGCTCCCATGGTGCTGATCTGCCCTGTCTCAGCTGCCACCTGGAGCTCATGTAAGTTCCTGCACTGAATCAGCTGGAATGTCTTTGGGAAACAATTCTTGAGAGAATCCTGCCAGTAGACTGGATTATCTGAGAAATATCTCCTTAACTGGCAGCACAGTTAATTTATTTCATCGGCTTAGTGCCATCAGGATCTGTCAGCTTTGAGAGATTTGCTCTGCAAATAAATGACTTAGGCACCAGGAACTAGGCAGAGAAAAGCCAGAAGTCATTGTCCCAAAACATTTGCTCTTCTCACTGTAAATCTCACAAAGAATTGAGTGTTCCTGTCAGGGAGAGACAGATATGTGTATTTCTAGCACTATTCTTGCCGCCTGACTATCCCCATGTGTGCAAAGTAACTCAGCAGCATGCTAAGGGAAGGATGAACTGAAAGCTTTGCCAGGATGTATCTCCTTGTCTCTTGCCCTTTGGCATGTAGAAGCACAGGCAGACACTCAGTGAGGCTGAATGAAGGAATAAATGTTTTTGCCAGTACAAACATACATCTCTAAGTAGTTTCTGGCTTAGAGCCCAAGTCATTTTGGCATGACTGAAAACATTACTTAAAAATTTACCACTGTGTTTGGAAAGCCGAGAATTGTAGCTTTTGAGAGGTATTGGCATAGTGCTTAATAACAGCAGAGCCCTTAACAATATGGCAGGATTAGGACTGACAAAAACAAAGAGCCAGAAGAATACTCAACCCACAGGCTTATGTGATGAAAATTTTAAGTAGCAACTGGTTAAACGTGTTGCTGACAGAGTCATTTTAAAGTCTGAAGGATGAGGGAAAAAAAGGATGTTTCCTCCCCATGCTGGACCCAGCAGCCTCTAGCAGACAGCAGCATTTTCATTCCTTGATGAACTGATGTGGAAAGTCCTCTGATTTCAGTTTAACTTGGCAGTGATTTAGTCCTTTCCTTCAAAGCAGAAGAATCAAAGCCATTAATTGTACATCTAAGGTCATGATGCACTCCTCTTTCTATCTGAAACTAGTCTTCTGTCCTCACCAAAAGCAAATTCCAAGTATTTCTATGACCATCAGAAAGTAGGATATTTAGAAGTTTTCCATGCATGTCTTCTGTTTTGCTTTGTGAGCTGACTGCAGGGAAAAGAACCGGTGGTCTCTTTTTTTCTCGTGTATTGCCAAAGGGAGTGTTTTGCCCTGCTTTTCAGAAAATTAGGAAATTCTAAAAAATTCACCTTGTTGGGGTAAAAGAAGACAGGTTCTCTCCCACTCTTTCTTTTTTTTTTTTTTTTTCGGTCTGCTGTACCATTAAAAAATACTGATTTCTGTTGCTTTTGCTAATTGTGCAATAAGTGTATTTGCTACTTCTTTGAAATATCAGGATGAACATCTGCTTTTGGTGCTCATTAATCAGCCAAGTTGGGAAGCTCTGAATATTTTGCCAAAACATTAACCCAGCTCTGAATTTATAACTAATATCAGGAAAATCACTAGGGAAAAGTGTAAGCATACGTAGACTGTGTAACAGCCAAGGTCAATTCTTATATGATAATTTTCACTGTATTGATTTTATCAATGTAGTTCACAGAGAGCTGCTTCTGGTTCATAGGAGAATATTTATGTCAATGAGCAGCTTTAAAAATATGCAACCCAAATAGTTTCATAATGAATGTACATCGGTGAAATAATTTTGGTAAATGGAAACGTATTTTGGAACTGAGTCACGAGCAGGTGATAAATATGAAACAAACCAAATTGCCTCAAAGTTTTAAGAAACCAAAAAATATCTTCAGACCTTCAAAAGAGCCACATAAAGAAAGAACCAAAATATTCCATTATAACAGGCAGAAATACAGCAAAGAGAGAAGTATCAAGAAGCAGTGCAATGCATCAGGGAAAGCTTTCTTTACGCTAAGTGTAACAAAGCACTGAAGCAGGTTACTTAAGGGTGCTGTGGAATTGTCATTGCTGGAATATTTCAAGGATCAGGCTAAATAAGTGTTTGCCAAGAAATGTTTTGGGAGACTACATCCTGCCTTGGATTATCTCTTAGCATGTTTTCTTTGAGTTTGATCAATATGGTGGACAGAAATAAAAATCCTTGAACAAATCTCCCCTAGCTTCCTACACACTGTCCAGAGCTAACTGCTTTCCCTTAGAGATTTCATAGTTTAAGCCTCTGTCAGGTTCCAATATTGGTTTTGCTTCCCTGGTTTTGATGTTTCCGACCCAAGCCAGCCTTTCGGTATTCACTTTTCATCTGACTGCTGCGGTCATGACTCTTACCATAAACTTGAGCCAGCAGATAAAGTGCTGCCAGGGCTTCATCAACAAATAAACATGGCAATTAAAAACAGCAAATGAACTTTATGGAAAGAAAAAAGGGGGGAAGAGAAACTGAGCAGGCTGCTGGCTGCTGAAATTTTTCAGAAACTCTGTTTCCTGGAGCTGGCATCTCATCATCCTCCTGTCCAGCTGACAGGCTCCCAGCCCAGTCCTGGTGCAAGGGAGGGGTGCAGAACTGTCAGGCCATGGCAGGAGCCAAGCAGGGAACGTGGCAGGGACAGCTCACCCAGCATGGCCTGACCTCTGCGGGAAGGGAAGGGAAGGGAAGGGAAGGGAAGGGAAGGGAAGGGAAGGGAAGGGAAGGGAAGGGAAGGGATCTGTCTCCTGAAGCCCGTTGCTCAGCTCCCAGGGAGAAAGGAGGAACACCTGAGGAGAGCTGGGGAACAGGGTGAGATTGAGGGCACTCATGGGACCAGAATTGAAGACTTTTGAGGGTTCAAAGACTTTAAGCTGCTGCACTACTGCAGGGACCTCCTGTGGTCAGTGGAAACAAGGCACTGCACCCAGCCCTAGAGATGGGGCATGATAGGCAGAGGGCTTTCTGCTGCACTTGACCCTGCCCAGCTGCACAGCACAGAGGTGTCAGCCTTGGGAAGCGCTCACAGGCAGGCGGCACCATCGCTGAGAAATGGCTGTAGGACTGGGAGCTCCCCACTGGAAAGAATGGAGAAGCTTGCTGCAAGGAAAACCCACTTCCTTGTCCCACCCTTTCACAGAAATGCTCCAAATGCAAACATACAGCTCACAGCTCATTGCACTGACAAAGGCAAGTGATACTCCCACTGCTTTCAGCTTTGCTGCATGTTATGTGAACACTGTAAAAACTGCAGGGGGCAGTAAAATTTTCAAGAGACAAATGTAGGTGATGCTACAATTAGTGGCACTAGTAAAAATTTTCATGTTTCTTCTCTGTTCCATAAAACCAATTTTATTAGTTTTATTTTAATGCTTAGAGCTTGTGGTGTTTTGTCTGAGATAGTTGATTTCTTCACAGTAGCTGGTGTGGGGCTGTGTTTTGGATTTGTGCTGGAAACTGTTGTGGAAAATAAGTGAGGGATGTTTTAGCTATGGCTGAGCAGTGCTTACACAGTGTCAAGGCCTTTTCTGCTCCTTACCCCACCAGGGAGGGGGCTGGGGGTGCACAAGGAGTTCGGAGGGGACACAGCCAGGACAGCCACCGTAGCCAGCCCACGGGATATCCGAGATCATATGGTGTCATGCTCAGTATACAAAGCTGGGGGAAGAAGAAGGAAGGAAGGAAAGGGTGATGGTGTTTGTCTTCCCAAGTCACCATTACACATGTGATAGAGCCCTGCTGTCCTGGAGATGGCTGAACACCTGCCTGCAATGGGAACTAGTGAATTAATTCCTTATTTTGTTTTGCTTGTGCATGCAGCTTTTGCCTTTACCTGTTAAACTATCTTTATTTCAACCCACAAATTTTCTGACTTTTCCCCTTCCAATTCACTCCCTCATCCCCTGGGGAGTGAGTGAGTGGCTGTGTGTGGCTTAGTTGCCAGCTGGGATTAAACCATGACAGATATTCTGCACCTGACCTTTCTCTTAATTTGAAAAACGTAGCAATAGAATTTAGGTTGAGAAAAATGCCAAGTTTATTCAACTTTTGTATTTTTAGCCCCTGTGTCCTCTGAGTAGTCCAGACCAGGCAATGAAAGAGCCTTTGACAGTTCCAGGTTCAGAACTTCTCAGCTGCAGAAATACCCAGACAGGCCATGGGTTTCTTGTGATCAAATGGGAACTGTGGAACAGGCATTGGGACACTCAGAGCAATGGTTCAGGTAAAGAGCAAATGATGCACAGAGGGGCTGCCAGTCTGTCATAGATTCCAGATCAAACAGGTTTGTGATATCCAGTGTTAGTGTGCCGAGTGTCTATGTATCACTTAAGCTTTCTTTGAGGACATGGTTCTACAAACACTTGGGGGTTTATCCTATTTCTGCACTACTGCTTGCCTAAAAACAAGGCAGCAGCAAGTTTTTTGTGCATTGCTCGGTGGCCTCCTCTGAAGAAGCAGCAATCTCAGCAATCAGGTGTTGAATCCACTTCTGTTGGTTTAAATTCAATAGTATTTTTTCCTTGGTTTCTAGTAGGGTATTCAAGCTGTGAAGCACAACTGGGACATCTAAAAGATAAGGACAAACATTTCTTCTTTTGCATGTTTGTTCTGGTTTCAGCTGAGATGAATGGGTTCACTTTCTTCTTACTAGCTAGTACAGTGCTGTATATGTGTATACATGGGTGTAGTATGAGAACAAAGTTGGTAACAAACTGATCGTTTCTTTGTTGCTTCTAGTTCTTACTCTAAATCAAGGACTTTTCAATTTTCCTATAATGGTTCGGTCTGACCTGGAGACTAACTGAAGTGGGTCTTTGCATGAAGCAGTAGATAAGACTGTCATCTCCTAATGAATTTCAGGTAGCACATAAAGTCACAAGTAATGACAGCATGCATGGAAATTGTATTCTGTGTTTTACTGATGCATGGGATTTGCTTTTAAGTTTGTAATAGAAAATGCTTTCTTGAAAATATAAAAATTGTCTTATAGTTAGATGTCAAACTGAATATGATGGCCCGATTTTTAACAAAAATAATTTTTAAAATACTCTGGAATTTGTGAAATTGTCTTACTAATACATAAATATCATTACATTTGTCTCTCTGGGCACTTCTTTCAAAAGTGGGGGGTTGGTCTTCCCTTAGAGCAGGAAGGGTGTCAAAAGGGATGTAAAGGGGGAAGAGGGAGATCAGTCACAGGCTTCTGAATTGACTGGGGTTTTTTTCCAGAAGGCTCTGTTTAATATGGTCATGTTACACGTTACCCAATATTTGAACTGGTGGAGATTATCAAATCCATCTACCAATGGATTTCACAGAATCACAGCAGCTTGGGAGAGATCTCCAGAAGCCATCTGGACTAATCCCTGCTCAAGTCAGAACACACAGAACCTGTTTTCCAGGCGAAAAGTCTAAAGGGCTTTTGAATACCTTCAAGGATGGAGACTTCATAACCTCCCCAGGCAACCTGTGCCAGTGCTTGGTCATCCTCACATAAAAAAGCATTTTCTGGTGTTCAGAGGGAACCTCTCATGTTTCAGTCCATGCCTGTTGCCTCTGGTTTTGTCACTGGGCACCAATGAAGCCTGACTCTGCCCCCTTAGCACCCTCTCATCATGTATTTATATACCCTAATAAGATACCCCTGAGCCTTCTTCTCTCCTGAACAATCCCAGCTGCCTCAGCTTTCATCATATGTGAGGTGCTCCAGTCCTTTCATCCTCCAAACAGCCTTACCTGTCTGAGTAATTTTGCTGTAGCTTTCCAAGGATCTTGCAAAATGTATGTCTTGTTTTTTTATTAATGTAACAATTTCTTATAACTGGCTCTGAGGTCACATGTGCAAACACTGAGTAGCAGAGTCAGGATTACATTCCACCAGCACCATAGGAACAGCCTGTTGAATAAGGCATGTCTTAATCTGTTGACTGCATTAAGTAAAACATTTCCATGGGTCCATTTAGGATACAGCATTTTTACTTTACAGTGACAATCAATGTTTCAGCAATGAAAGCCAACAGCCAGCTGGGCAGGGACCTCTGCATCACAGTGGTGTAACATGCACTTGTAAGGTAGGACCGAAAGAAGCCATTATCAGTAACATTCCCACTATCAACTGAATGCCTGCTTCTCTGGAGTGTTATCTGAAGAAGAAAACACGTGTTGGCTTCATGAGATCCTGGGGTTTGGCTGCCTGGGCCTGGGGCTGAGGCAGTTCAGCTGGGACCATGGGGAAGGGGCTCCCAGAGGCATAGTGGGGAGCCATGGCCACAGCCAGCCCTGGTCTTGGGCACTGGCAGAGCTTTGGCCACTGCTGTGTCACAGTCCTGCCACAGGCTGGTTGTGGCCCCTGATCCAGGTGCAGAACACACCTCAGGGCCAACATGGATGTTATCAGGTGTTTTATGATCCAGGCGAAACCAGAAGCAGACATTGGTTTACTTGCAGGATAATGCATTTATTGCCTGCAAGGTCCTGTTATGCAATAGGAGGATGTTTTGATGAAGTGCCTAAGCAAAAAGTCCATCCACAAGCACATTTTCCGAAGAAACATTAGGGCTCTGTGCCATTAGTTCTGTATTTATGTTTCTTCTGTTTAGAACATATCTGACTAATTGCATTTATGGTTGTACTCAGAGAAGGAGAGCCAGGTGTTTTAGCAGTTTGTCCAAATGTTATATCACTTCAGGCTCTGACTGGAAAAATTAATGGTTTTTCAAGTATTGTCCCAGAGTCACATTTATCTGATTACTGAATATGGATCCTGTTAATGGGATCCTTCCTCTAATAACAGTATTGAGAGTTTGGAGACTGAGGGCACAGAATCATTAAAAATACCCCTATGTAATTAACTATCTGAGATTAATTGCAAACGCCAAATAACATTGTCACTAAAAGCCTTCTGTTAAACACAGATACAAATCTTTTTTTCACAAGTAATTTATCTAAGTACAATTCAGGTTTTGAAAAGAACATCATTTTTTCAGGAGGAAGTGGCAGTACAGGTCTCTGCAATCATGCTTGACAGCAGCTGATGAAGGAAAAAAAGCCTTTTAAATCTAGTTAAACTAAACTGGCTGAACACCAGATCCCAAAGGGTGATAATCAGTGGCACAGGGTGTAGCTGGATATCTGTCACTAGTGGGGTCCCCCAGGGTTCAGTACAAGGCCCAGCATCATTTAACTTATTCATCAATGGCTTGGATGAAAGGGCAGAGGTGTCCTCTGTTCCAGCAAGTTCACAAAGCTGGCAGGAGTGGCCGATACTCCGGAGGGCTGGGCAGCCCTTCAGAGGGACCTTGACAGGTTGGTGAGATGGACAGGGAGGAACAGTCTGAAATTCAACAAGGGCAAGTGCAGGGTCCTGCACCAGGGGAGGAATAACACCCAGCACCAGGACAGGTTGGGGTTAACCTGCTGCAAAGCAGCTCTTTGGAGAGGACCTGGGGGTCCTGGAGGACAAGTTGTCCATGAGCCGGCAGTGTGCACTGGGGTCCAAGAAGGCCAATGGTACCCTGGGCTGTATTAGGAAAAGCATTGCCAACTGCCAAGAGCTGTTTATCTGTTCCATTTATGCTGTTTGGTAGGACAGAACAGGACTCAGGACTTTCTCACTGCTCTTACAGTACTGCAGGTTTTTTTTATGTTTTCGCAGTCCATTCTGTTGCTTGTAGATATCTTTGCCTTCTCCTCCAGCTGGTTGCTGCCTTCAGGACATCAAACATATCTCTGAGCTATTTTTTCATCTGTGTGGATTTTCCAGGCTATTTTTCTGGTCATATGTTCTATGTATTTATCAGACACAAATGAAACAGTAGTCAGTGCTCTGCCATGGCTGCCTTACCCTGTGTTACAAACTGCCAATTCTAATTACCCTGGCTGCAGCTGAAAATCCCTTTGCCAGAGCATTTTTTTAGCTTAGGTTTCTCGATGTATTTCTGGAGGCTGGCAATGATCTTATTTTTGTTCAAATATTCTGACCTTTGGGACATTTATGGCAGATTCACAGAAGCAGTCAAAAGCAAAACACATAGAAGAGATAAGAGAGATTTCACAGTACTGACAGAGCAGTGATTGCTTTGGTGGGAGAAAGCCAAAGAGCTGCAGCCAGCCAAAGGTGGTGCTTCAGTCTGTCAGAATCAGACCTGTCTGTATAAAGTCTGAATAGGTTCAGTCACAACTGTGCAACGTGGACATCTATGAGAGATTGTCATATACCTAACATCTGTCTAACATACCTTTATCTACTCCTGCTGTGCAAAGCAGCCCTGCTAGATTACTGCTTTGACCTTGACATCAGTGTTGCAAGGTTCTTGTGTTTTTGCACAGGGAACAGCTCAGAAAATGAGTACAACAAATGTATGTTTCTCTGCTTTGTAACTTGCCTGGCTGCTGGTCAGGTTATGCCACACCAGAACCACTCTGGATTTGAAATCCTCCCTGTGCCTTTCTGCATATGTATATGTACACAGCTAACTTCTCCTCACTTCATTACCATATTCCCCTCCAAAATGTTTGGGACGGTCACAAGGATCTCTGCCCATACAGAACCATAAGGCTCTCTGTTAACAGCCTAGCCAACATAAGTCAGGTGAGAGCTTTTGGCACATTGAAAGGGAGGGCCACTATTCAGAGGGACAAACAGCTTTACAGAATCTTCATTATTTCCAACCATAGTGAATGGAAGGCCTTGCGCCTGGGATGGCTTAGCACCCCTGCACCTGTTCCACACATGAGACTGGCCAAGCACCACAGCATTCCAGTCCAGGGACTGACTGGCTGCAGAGCAGCCTGGATGGAGAGGACTGGGGTCCCCATGGACTGAACACGAGTTCATGGTGCATGCTGTCAGCAATGAAAGCCAACAGCCAGCTGGGCAGGGACCTCTGCATCACACTGGTGTAACATGCACCACCACACTGGACTCATTACATCCCATCTAGAACCCTGGTCCAGCTCTGGGCCCTGCAATATGAGAAATATATAGATAAGCCTGAGTACTTTTGGCATAAGTACTTCTTGGCTGGCGCACCACAGCTAAGACCGACTAAAGGAACTTTTCAGCCTGGAGATCAGATTATTTCAGGGGGACCTCACAGACCATGGATACTCCACACACTGGAGAATACTACCAGATCTGCAAGAGACAACTCATCATAATTAGGGAGAAAAGGGAGAAATAATACAATACCCTATTCCCATATTAAGAGACTGTGGATAAAGTTTCCTTCAGTGTCTTTGTGGAAAAGTCTGTTTTTTCTCACTGGAACAAAAGCAGGGCATGTATTAGGGTTGCAAAAATTTAAAGTAGGAGAGCAGATAAGGGACAAAAAAATCAAATAAGATAAAAATACACTTTTTAAAACATTTTACTACTCTTGTTTATTTGAGCTTTCATAAAAATTTGTTAATTCATAATAAAAAACATTTGCTTTACTGTATGCTTCACAATTGTTACCAATTGGTAAATTGTTAATATTTTTGAAGACATAAGCAAAACACTAGGTTTTTGAAATTCACAACATCAGACTTTCAAAAAGATGCCTGTATTTATAAACATTTGGTAATATTAAAAAAAATAATTATATATTAACAATAGAATATAACAAAAATGCTGATAAGCTTATGCAGCTTTATGTGTATATTTACTCTTTAGAGGTGCAAATATACAATTTTCATCAAAACTTGAATAAAATTTTAAAAATGCAATGTGCAATAAAATGTGTAGGAATTTACCTACTTATTTCCAGTTAAAACTATTGAAAATTAAGGTAAAAGACATTGAAAGTAAAAAGTCAAACAACTGACTGAAATTAACACAGCTAGCAGAATAATGGCAGAAGAACGTGGTGCGGGTTTTTCTGAGCCAGTGCAGACGAGTGCATTCAGCATCAGCAGACGTTCTGCACTGACACATTCTGACATGCTACAAAGGGTCTGAGTATTGTCGAAGTTTCACAATTCCTGATTGGGAAGATTCCTATAGCCAGCTCCCATTTTCGGCACTTTCAACCTCAGCATTCTTCTTTTCAGCTGTTCCATTTGCATTGCTTGTTTCTTCTAACACTACCACTAAACTTGACAGAGTTGTGAGGGGATCAAGCAGTTTCACAAGGGGTATGTCCACCTTTCGCTCCCGAAAGACACGGTTCTGAATTGTCATAGCTAACATAGAGTCTATGCCCAAAGATGAAAGAGGTGTGTTCATGGTTAGTTCATCTGTGTTCACTCCTGTGAGGTCACACACCAGGGAGGTGATGTAGTCCTCAGATTTGAGAAAGGCAGTCTCTAGGGCTTCAGTTTCCTCAGACATTTCAAGCTTGTTCCTGAAATCTTCTGACATAAGTGATGTGAAGCGACTTTTGAGAGAAGTAATCTGAGTAAAAACATGATGATACAAAGTTTGAAAGTTCAATTTGACAACAGCTTGCTGTGGGTTATTTATAAGTAAGGTCTTCCTGAGATAGTCATGAATTTCATGCACTTGCAGAATGTCTATGCCCTTGGATCCCAGAATGCTTTGAATGTGGTTTTGGTTGAGCAGAATGCCAAGGTTCAAAGCACCCCAGTTAATGGCCTGGCCTGAAAGCCCACAGTTCCTCCTGTAGAGGCAGAAGACATCCAGGAAAGAGTTTGCAGCTGCATAGTTTGTCTGCGTGGCATTGCCCAGAAAGGAAGTAACAGAGGAGTAGCACACAAAGTAGTCAAGCTCCTGGCCTCTGGTAGCCCAGTGAAGATTTAGGGTCCCTGCTACTTTTGGGCTCAGCACTTTGTGAAAGTCAGCCAGCTTCAGGACTTCAAGGTGGCCATCGTGTAAAGCAACAGCGCTTTGGAATACCCCTTTGATTGGACTTCCCCCAAAGGTGTTGGCAATGGACTGGAAAGCTTTCTCAACGTCACTGGTTGAAGCCACATCACACTGTACAGACACTACTTTGCTCCCTTTGTGCTGCTGCTGCAAAGCCCTTAACTCTTCTTGCTTCTCACTGCTGGGAATTCTCCTGGAGAGTATTGCAATACACCCTCCCCCGTTCTTGGCTATGAATTTCACCGTTTCAAAGCCAAGTCCAGTGAGCCCCCCAGCTACTACATAAACAGCATTCTGCTTAAACAGCTGCTTCTGGGGCTCGTACAAGGGGATATCTGAAAGCACACTGATGTCCTTCTGCCTTCTCAGGACAGCAAGGGGGACAGAAGTGCAGGTGAAATAGGACATCACAGAGTTTAGCCCTTCAAAGTTCTCAGTCTGCTGAAAAACAGAACCTGAGAGATGTCTAAATGGTTTCATATCCATGGAACTGATCCAGGCATGTACAGTCTTCTGCAATTCCTTTAGAGAAGCTTTCCGGAAAAGGCTGGTAACTGTGAGGATGTGAAAGCTGATGTTTTCATGATCAATTTCACTGACATTCTGGATGCATTCAGACTGTTGACTGCCACACACGATCACCACATCTTTAAGAAAGTACATGTGGGCCAGATCCTCCTGAGACAGTCTGTTGACTGGAGGAAGAATAACAAGGGCACTGCACAGGTTGATATACTGGAAAACATTAGGAGTGGGCTTTGCAAGGACTGTTCTCCAACCCATCTCTTCTGCTGCTGCAGAAAGAACATGGCACAAAACTGATGACGGCTCTGTAGTAATAATACCCAATGTTCTGCCATGTTTCCCCTTGGGTAACCTCTGAGTGAAGATTTCCCATGCAATGATGAAGTATGACACACAAGGGACATTCAGGAGGAATGGGAATTTCCTTGCGTTGAAACAAACTGTTCCTGGAATCTGAACTCTGGATGATGCAGCAGTGGGATAACATGAAACCACATGATCTCCCACTTTCACTTTTTTCACATCAATGCCTGTTGCAGTGACTGTGCCACTGAAATCAAGAGCTAGAAGCCTGTGTTTGTCTCCTGCTTGTGAGTTCCAATACAGTGTATTACCAAAGTTGCAGCTAGAAACGCTAATGGGAAAATAATCTTCTGAGTGCAGACAAATTTTATCCACTTGAATTTCAACACCATGTTTGTCAAGCTGAGTAGCAGCGCCAGTGGAAAATTCCCCAGACAAGTCTTTCGCTGTGTATGGATCAGAAGTGTACAAAGTGAATGATTGTGAATTCTGGAGAGATCTTACAGGTTGGATATAATCTGCATCCACAAAAGGTGTGCGTCTGATTTCGGACACATAAATTCTTCCCTGGCTGATGCAGACTTCTGGATAATCCCCACCTTTGTATTTGACAAGAACATCTGCTAACACTGAGATGTCCAGGGAGGTGGAGGAGCTGAGGTCAATCAACTGAAATGTGATTTCTGGAACTTCAACAATGCAAGTTCTGGTCATGCCATACAATGCAAACCCACAGTTAACGTGGTCCACATATCTCTCTGTTGTTCTGTAGGTGATCACTCTGATGGAACAGCGGGACGTCTTCTCTCTTAGTGCCACCACTACCTGGCGATAGGCTTCGCAGCACTTTGCCAGCTGATCTACTGCTTTCTTTGGGAAATCTTCGTTTAACTTTTGAATTCCCCACAGGAAGAGGATTTCATCATAATCCTCAACCTCTGCTCTCATTTTATTCTGTGTATCGCCTTCCATGAGGCATTCCCAGCCTTCATACATAACATATCTCGAAGTAGGATGCAAGTATTTTTTGAGCTGCTCAGCTATCCCAAATTTGTCTGCAAACACAAGGACTCTGGGCTTAAACCCCAGATGTCCAATTGTCTGTGAAAGAGAGACTTCTTTCCACTTGTTTTCAAACAGGAACTCATTGTCTCTGGAAGACACTTCCTTCATGAACGTGATGGCAACGCGCTTGAGCTCAGCCAAAACAGAGCCATGTTTGTCCACAAAGCATCCACAGACCTCAAGGCAATTCCCAGTGAATTTGCTCATTCTCATGTATATCAACATTTCCTCCTCCAGTGGGCGGAGCACCACCAGGCTGCCTATCCCTGAAGGAAAGCCTACTCTGGACTGGAGTGTCCTTGAGGTCAAGACAGCGGTCATCTGCAGAAAACAGTCGAGCAGCACTGGGTGGATACAGTAGCTGTGCATGTCTCTGATGGTCTCCTCATTCACCTTTATGCTTGTTATAGCTTCCTTTAGCTCCTGGCAATAATGCACATCACTGAGCTGCCTGAATATGGGACCATACTGAAAGCCAACCTGAGACAGTGCTTCATAAACCTCCTCTCTGCTAATCACTGACCTGCATCTTCGATAGATGGCTTGGAAGGAGATGCTGCTTTCTTCTACCACACCTTCAAGCCCCTTTGCCACTTGGCCAGCAGCATAAACTGCATTGGAGGAAGAAAGAACCTCAAAGGTTGTCATGGCTTTTTGCAGACTCAGCTTGACACTCAGCACTTGAGAATTCTGTGTAAGAACACATGGTGCAGCAAAACTGATACTCAGCTGGCAAGTGCTCAGAGGCACTTTAGGTTCTGAGCTGCTCATCACAGAGGCCAGACCAAGCTCCACATAGAAAGCACCAGGGATTAAGGCCACCCCATTGTTCTTGTGCTCATATAAGTACGGTGTCGTGTCCTGGGACACCAGGCAGCCAAAGTCCACATTGTCACTCTTTATGCCATAAAGCAAAGGATGACTGGTGCTAACACCTCTTTGGTTTGCTTGTTGGTGGATATCCAGACAGGCCATGAGTTTTTGGCGATCAAATTGATATTGTGGAATGGCCACAGGAACACTTTGATAGCCATTATAAAAGTGCTGCCAGCTGGGATTAAATCCCAGTTCAAACAGATTTCCTACCAGGGTGAAGAGCGTCTGATATTCTGCATCCGTTTGCAAAGAGGACAAGACCTTTGTGCCTTTCCCTAGTGTTTCTTTTATGCTTCGCTGCAATACTCGGTGAGGACTTATTTCCACAAAGACTGCGTTTTCCCTGCCTCTGGCTGCAGTTTGGATGGCTTGTGTGAAAGCAACAGGCTCGCGAGTATGCCGTGCCCAGAATTTGCCCTGGGCAAAGTCATTTTCAGATGCAGCCACCCCAGTCAGTGTTGAAATCACTTCCATTTCCCCCTTCTGCTTTTCTAAAGGCTCTATCTGCTCCTCCAGCTCACTGAGTATCATATCCATGCTGGGGCTGTGGTACGCAGCTGGGACACTTAAAACATGAAGAAAGATGTTTCTCTGTCTGAAAGCTTCAGCTAACTCTCTCTGGACAGCTTCCACAGACTCTACACTCCCAGACAAGGTGCAGGAAATGGGGCTGTTGAAAGCAGCAATGCACACTTTTCCTGAGTAGGGATGCAGGCGTTCAGCAATCTCTTCAACAGGGATGTTTCCAACCACCAGCATTCTGCCACTGGCAGTCTTTGCCTGCAGCCTGCTCCGGTGATAAATCACTTTGACTGCATCTGCCAGGGAAAGGTACCCAGCAATATGTGCAGCAGCAACTTCCCCCACCGAGTGGCCAACAACAGCAACGGGCTTAATACCCCAGTGCTTCAGGAGGGAAGCTACAGCAACCTGCAAGGCGAACAGCAAGGGCTGAGAAAGCTCTGGATTCAACAAGTCTTTTGGGCTATGATTTCTTGCTGGCAGGAGGCTGATGGCAGCATGCTGCTGGAAAAGGTCTTCTATTTCCTTACACTTGTCTCTGAACACCGGCTCTGAGCTCAGCAGTGCCTCACTGAACTCCTTCAGCGTTACACCATTGCCACAGAACACAAACACCAGCTGTGGTTCCACTTTGGACATGGCAGGTTCCGTGCTCGCTGCTGACTTAAGCTCTTGCTGCAAGTGTCGGAGGGAATTTGTGACAAATGCTTTTCGGTACCTGTAGTTGGCATGGCTTCTTCTGCAGGCAGATGTGTAGGCCAGGCTTGGGAGAGTTACGGAGTTCCTTGTGCTCAGCTGCTCAGCTGTATCAGCCATTGTCATCTGAAGGGACTTAGGGGATGCTGCTGACAGCAGAACTAATTCCAGGGGCTTCTTAAAGGCAGGAAGAGGCTCTGGCTGCTTTACCTGCCTGACTACAACATGAGCATTGGTTCCTCCAAATCCAAAGCAGTTGACACCAGCTACTCTTCCATACTCACTGGATTCTTCCCAAGGCTCTACAGCTGTGGCAACAGCAAGGTTTAATTTTTCTGTATCGATGCTGCTCATCTCCTTTGAGTAATGCAAGGATGGAACAATCTTTCCATGATGCATCATCAGGAGCACTTTGATTAACCCAGCTGCTCCAGCAGCTGATTCAGTGTGCCCAATATTTCCTTTCACTGAACCGATTTTCAGAATGGAAACTTGGGAAGACCTGTTTTTACTAATGACACTTCCTAGGCTCTCAGCTTCAGTAGGATCTCCAGCAGCAGTTCCTGTGCCATGGGCTTCAATGTACTGCACAACTGAGGGATCAACACGACTTTCATAAATGCTGCGGAGTAACTTCTCTTGCTCTATTTGAGACGGTCTCGTGATGGGAGTTGTGGACCTGCCGTTCTGATTGACTGCACTGATGTTTATCACACCCCAGATTTTGCTGTAGTCTTCCTTTGCCTGTTCCATGAAAAGTTAAATTGTCTTTAATAAATTCATGCTTTCTCTGTAAAGACAACAAAACACCACAATACAGCCAAGAACAAGCAGAACATGATGCTAACTTTTAAATGTGGGATCCTTTCCCTATGCTAGGGGAAGTGAATAAATTCTTAAGAAATGCTTCATTAATCTTAAACTTGAATTGGAAAAACTTCTCTGGAATAGTCATTATTAGAGCTGAATACACAAAATTCAGGCAAACAACCAGTCTTATTTAAGGCTGCTTCACAAGTAGTCTTACCTTTTTCAGTGGTTTGAGGAAAACAACACCACAGCCTTCTCCCCTTCCATAGCCATCTGCTTTTCTGGAGAAGGGTTTGCTTATTCCCTCCGGAGAGATCATTTTGGCTTTACTGAGAGATACAAAGGTGCGGGGATCAATGATGCAGTTCACCCCACCACAGATTGCTGCCTCACAGTCTCCTGGAGTCAAACAGAAACATATTCATGTTGAGATGGCCCTGGTGATAGACAGAAACAGTAACAATCCTGATTTCATTGTCCAGCACCTCTTCAGTCCCATTACCTGATTTAATGGCTTGCAAGGCGTAGTGCAGAGCAAAAAGGAAAGACGAACACGCAGTGTCGACAGTCAGGGACGGTCCAGTCAGATTAAATGTGAAAGAGACCCTGTTAGCAGCAATGCTCATTGCTGTTCCAGTACCATCATAATGATTTATTTCACTCACAGCTCTGCTGGTTATGATTTCATAGTCTCGATTCATGAGACCTGGAAAACATCAGATACATGTCAAGTTGACCCAAGCCAACAATAGGCATATACTGCTCAAAACCCAATGGTATGGTTTGGTTTTCAGTGTTAAGATGAAACAATGTGGCACCAGGACTCCTGTCATGAAGCTTTGCTCCAACACAAATTAAAGGCAAAACTCACAGCAATTTCCCCTGGACTCAGCTTACACAAACATACCAAACACTAAGCTCTGTGGAGCTTGCTGAGACTCCTGTATCTCAGTTTGAGACTGGTTGGTTTAGTTTAGCTATGAGAATATTTATCAGCAAGTTACAAGGAGGGTAGTTCAGACATAAATGTACAAGACATTAGCTTCAGTTCCTCAGATGTACCAAGTTAAAGGTTGAGTCCACCCTGTGACCAAATACCACCTTGTCGACTAGACAATGGCATGACGTGCCACGTCCAGTCTTTCCTCAAACCCCTCCAGGGATGGTAACTCCACCAGCTCTCTGGGCGACTGATTCTCGTATCCAACCACCCTTTCTGTGAAGAATTTCTCCCTGATATCCAATCTAAACCTCCCTTGGCACAGCCTGAGGCCATGTCCTCTCATCCTGTCTCCAGTTGCCTGTGAAAGAGGTTGATCCCCAGTGATGTGGGGATCCACAACCCTCCTTTCAGGCAGTTGTAGAGAGCAATAAAATCACCCCTTGAGCCTCCTCTTCTCAGGCTAAACACCCCCAGCTCCCTCAGCTGTTCCTCACAGACCTGAGCAATTACATATCTTGGGTGTTCCCCTTAAGGGTGGAACATCACAGCCTGGCTTGGGAGTATCTTTCCCAAGAAGGGTTGGGTTGGGGAGGCAGTTTTAACTGTTTTCTGCTTCACTTCAGTGCCTGAACACAGGAGGAAGAGCACCAAAAAGAGATACAGGAATTGTACCATGAACTTCTAGAGTAGCCTGGTAATTCTTACCAAAAGTAACCAGTAGTGCCATAGCACAGTAGCCTGAGATCTCCAGTCTAGATCCAGCCTAGATCCAGTGCTAGATAACATATTGAAAGGTTATGAAGTATTGCTCCAATCTTGATGAGGTTCAAACACACTTTCTTTGCCATGAAATTTTCATCTTACCAATAAAAACACCTGTTTTGGTGCCACTGACAGATTCTACAGGAACTCCTGCATCCTCCAGGGCTTTGTATGTGCACTCTATCAGTAATTTCTGTTGTGGATCCATGCGTTCCGCTTCCATATTATTAATACCAAACAGGTGGTTGTCAAATGAATTAAATCTGAAATACAAAGACCAGAATAAAATATGACATATGTATAAAAGATGCATTTACTTCTAGACTTACAGTAAACATTTTTTACAACTTCATTAAAAGCTGAGCAGTAACTGGTGTTTAGGCCACAGTTCCCATTTATGAAATTCAGAAGAAAATGTTTATAAGCCAAAGATGTTTTCTGTCCCACCACAAAATATGTCATTTTATCAATGATTCTGCATTTCAGAGGTAAGGGCCCACACCTACCCATGGTAATTGTACTACTACCAAGTGGATTCCTCGAACTATGAAATGTGCAGAATGAGACTCCCTCTGCTGTAATGTAGCCGTAGCAAATAAATGATAAACAAATACTGTTTTCTACATTGTTTTTAGCCAATACAGACCAATGCTTTACAATTTAAAACCAAAAAGTAGAGGATCAGCTCAGGTGTTTTCAATGGATACCCATGCTTCTCTAACAATACATACATAAATACTTTGTGTGTGTGTATATGTATGTGTTTGTATTTAAAAGCATCTTCAAAACAGACCCATGCTTACAAAAGACCAAGTCCAACTTCAGTCTTGTATTCCAAGATCTGATTTATATGGCCTTCTATCATTTCTTGATATCAGACCAGGATTCAATATCTAACCTGGGGCTAAGCACTAAATTAATTCTGGGCCCTATGGTTCAACCTTGCCAAGTATAAGTTTCAGGAGACAATGAGATTTCTTCTGTGCATGTCAACTTCTCCTTTGACTGAAGCTCTACAGCCTGAGGATTTAAGGTGAAAGTGGAATTCAAATAAAAGACACTTACATTGACCCTAATTTGCTATTCTTCACAGTATCACAGCCCCTGAGCAACTGTTCCCATAGTCTAAGTACTACAAAAATCAGTGGTGCAGGAGGGTAACAGACTCACTCATCAAGAAGAGCAGCTCGTGTTGTACATATTTTTCCTGGCTTGTTATCATCTGCATCATACCACTCCTTGGCATTAAACCTCTCGGGGGGGATTTCTGTGGTGCAGTTTTTGCCTTCCTCCAGGACTTTCCAGAAATTGTCAAGTCCGTCTCCTGTTGTACAAAGTTTTAAAAACAAATTAAAGTATGTGCTCCCCTCCCCATGCAGACTCAGAAATGCACAATCAGCTACAAGGACCTCCCATATGTAAATCCAGGCTGCTCAAGCAGACTTGCCAAAGAAGGAAGTGATCATTCTTTGGTGAGAGGAAAATGAAAAAGCATGACTGATCTCCTCAGTCCTTGTCTAAAAGCAAAAGAACCCCACAAAATCCTTAACCACCTTCTCTCCCCATTTCCCTACCATCCCACTGCATCTACTCTACCTACTGTAATAAAGCAGGAAGCTTCCTTTTAGGAAAACCCAACCTGTTCATATTACCAGCATTGCTGATAAGAATGTCCAGCCCTTCATCTGTCCTGTCCCTATGGATGTAGAGCCCTGTAACAATGCACAGTCACCCAGCCAGTGAACACACAGAAAGTTCAAATCATCCCAGACCCATCCAGCTCATTCATGTGAGGTGCAGCTCGATGCCCTGCCCACAGCCAGCACTGCAGCTTCTTTTGTCTGTCTGTTTGTCTGTCTGCAAACAAATTTAAGCCAAGTAGTTTCCACCACAGCACCACCTTTCAGAAAGATCCCACAAGCAGCCAAGCAACAAATTCAGCTAATGGACAAACATGTCAGTTTCCTCCATTTCAACATTAATAAAAGACTCTGCTTTTCAATGTTCACTCACAGCCTGCTTTGCTTTTGCTCCAAACTTACCTCCAGGAAAGTTGCATCCTATTCCAACAATAGCAACTTCATCTGCAGTCTCAATCTCCATCTTCTGGGCTGCACAAGACGGAAGTACTGTCAGTCCAGTCCAACAATTACGCATTAACATTGAATAAATATTAGGTTAAAAGGTGAACTTCCCACAAACACACAAACTTGTTCAAAACTTAGTTAATCTGGAATGATCTACTGTTGGTTGTGATGACAAGTGACACTGCCCACAAGTGACTAGAGCTCTGTACTATATTTTTCCTCTTGTCTCTACCTTTAGAGGGAATTCTCCACTTAATTCCTCAAACTCTCTCATGCACAGACACTTCCTTTTCACTTTTAACCTCTGCCAAGAAAAGGTGAAGCTTTTCAACAAATTAGATGGCAAAGACAAGAATTCCCATTGGGGTCAAATTAAATACCCCAGGATATAATTGACTGATGATTTCTGTCTGAGAAAGGAACTTGTCAGATGAGAATCAGTTCAATTGAACTAATTAGAACTCACTGGGATGCCCAACTCTAAGCCCTGCACTCCTCCTGGACTTCCTTCAGCCCACAAAGAGGAGAAGATTCCTCTAGAAAGGTTTTGTGGGGGATTCTTGGGGAATTTCCTATCTCAGGGATAGCACAGCAGGTCCCAAAGAGCCTTTCTCAGTCCCTGGCTGACAGTAGTGAAGCAGAGGTGGGGATGTTTCACAGCCCCACACATCACTCAGAATCATCACTTCTTGGAGGTTTGCTTTGAAAGGTGACATTAAGAATAACTGCTCAGATTCATACTTTGAAAAATTTACTTCTAGGTTCCATTAAGAACAGAAAATACAGAAAAGGTTAAAAGGCCACCTAGCAAAAATAAGGAAACCAGAATCTGGCTTTCTAGGAGTAAATTCTATTTTACCAATAATGTAAATTCAAAATTGACACAAGAATTGTTTCCTTTAAATTCTTTCCAAATTGCCTATGATTTCTATGATTCTATGATTTCTTATTTTTATGTAAATGCTAAACTAAAGCTGCAAAGCCCAACAAAATCTTTTATCACAAAAGTACTTTTAAGCCTTTTTCTTAAGTTAGCACTTAAATAGCAAATAATAGAAAATTAAGGACCTTCCAATCATAACATAAAACATATCTTTAGCATCTCTGGAGCTATGTAACTCTTACCTTATATCATCCCAGTGGGGTGGAGCAATATGCTGTCTGTGGAAGTCGTTTATGTAGGATTCTGTGTGGTTTCTTTTTTAAATGGGCATGCTAAAATGTTAACGCCTTTCAAAGGAAAAATGAAAATGAGTCATGTGATTAGTCAGTAAACCTGACTAAAGTTCAGAACTAATTCCCTGAAGTAGTAAAATCTTGATGTCATAATTTTTCACACCAAAACAGTAATAAAACCTCTGCCTTATCTAACTTTTTACAGTTAGCAAAACAGTTGATTTATCTTGCCATGAAATAGCCCATAAAATCTTTATGATCCTATGATTTAAAAGACTCTGTCTTTAAAGTAACAACCCAGTTTGGTTTACTCTTAATATCAATAAATATGGACTAGTGTTAAAGCCCTATCTGTTTGTTGGAGGCATCATTTGTGAAAATGAAGAACAAACTTTCTACAAACTTAAAACCCAAGTCTCATGTTTGATTCCACAGCTGCTTTCTTTTACTGAGCATGACCATTTAAATGTTACAAGCACAAAAGCCTTGTCAAAAGACAGAAAGTCCCAAAATATTTCTGAGTCTACCACAATATTAAAGGCCATATTGAACTTTCTTTCTAAAATCTGCCATCTGCTTAAAAGCCAAATAACACTGGAATATCCAGAAGTAACCTCTGAAGGGATCAAGTCAAGTAGTCACTGCTAGATCCCTTTTTCACTCTCCTTCATCTGAATTCATCCCAACCACCTAAACTCATCTTTCTCCTCTTCTGGCTTTGTAATAATTTCACTTATGCTTAAAGTTTTCCTTGATGGTGGGACACAACTCTTTCCACACAGACAGCAAAAACACATTGTGCTGAGAATAAACAGTTTATTCTGCCACCAAGAATATAACCTGCTCTGAAAAGTTTTAAATTCTGCTCTCCTTTTCATAGCTGAATATGTCAGTCACCCACCTTTCTGAACTCTGAGGTTGTTGGGAGTTATTTAATGATCTTTTAACTTAATTAACACGCTTCCTTGATATCATTACGAGGCTTATAAACAAGATGGCTAGTCTGAAAGTGACTTGAGAATGTCCCTAGTTTACACATCCCTAAAGAGCACTCTTGTTAGTGCTGGTACCATTACCATTCCCTGGCAGAGCAGAACGTGGATTCATCAAGTGAACTAGGAATGCACCGTGGAACCTCTGTTACAGTTTCACAATCAGTATCTGAAAGCAATGGTTGCTAAGCCATAACCTGAGGTATTGGTTAGGGATTGGTAGAATAATGAAATGAATCCTGCACATCTGGATTAATTTCAATGCAAGTTAAACTAATCTGAACCCCAGTGATCCAAGCACAGTATGAACAATGTGAACACTAGTGCAGGACTAAGGAAGAGCTGTTCACATCATTGGTTCTGAACATTTTTGTTTATAGTTTACCAGTGTGTTGCCTGCGTGCTGATGACTTGCACTGGTCTCATCATAGGTGGAATATATTAATAAACCCAAGTGCTTGCCCAATCCTTTTGAGCAATGACAGAAACAGAAATAGGAACTAAGAATGGAAGCACATGTAGCAATAATGGATTGAGTCTGTTACGTAGGCAGTCTATTTATAACTGAATTACATGTTGGTTTGTCATCAAGTTACATGTTGATTTGTCATGCATTTCATCTAAATTTAAAAGTAAGAAGTTGAAAAGGGAAACAAAGACCTGTCATATGGGAGGCACTATATTTGTTTTGTCTCCCATGCCATTACAGTGCTCACCTCGAACGAAACCTTTGGTTTCTTCTATCCAGACCTATGTCTGATAATTCCAAAAAGAAAAATAAAATATATGAGTATTTCCCCAAACAATTACATCCAACTGAAACTCAAATACAGGAAAAGAGCTATTTATTTGCCGAATCTTCATTATTTCAATCAAATTTTTACTGTCTTCTGGTGGGAAAACATGCCTGAGTGAAGTATCTGTGGGACTGCATGTCTTTCAAAGATAACACGAAAAAAAATGTAAATGCTTTTTAATTCCAAGTAGATATTAAGATTAAAATACTTGTGGGTTCCCAGTTTCCATCAGGACACAAGAAGGATTACTACACAAATCACTAAATATTATTTCTTCACTGAAGTAATGCTCTGACAAGATAGGAGGTTGTGACACAAATACATCATTCTGCATTATCATGAAAACCTAGTGAGAAAAGGCACTGGCTCTTGGTCAAAACAATTTCCAATCAGTCAAATCTCAAAAATTAGCTTTGTATATAATTATAATTAATAATAATTCATTCATGTGCCATTGAATAAGGGAGCAGTTTTTACCTTTTTAGTTCTACAGGTATGAAGTTTTCCAGTACACTTATTATCACTGTTGTTGTTGTTATTGGTATAGAAGTTTTAATAACACCAAGCACAGAAGGGTTCTGCTATGCCAGGAGCTATACTAATCCATAGGGAGAAAAAGGACTCCACCACAAAGAGTAATATGTGTGACAACCCCTAATTTTTTTTATTAGCTCTGCACTATGGGGCTACTCAGGAGGGAAAGAAGTAAAAGGAAGAGCAGCTTCTGGCCTCTAAATTATTTTTCTTTGACTTTTTTCCACTTTGATAGTAATCCCATGTATGATTGCGAAAACAAGCTTTTTATATGACAGTAAATTATGCAAAGCTGTCTGCATGCATTTGCTGAAAGCCTGAAACAATATCCAGGCCCTGCCTCATTCAGACCAGCTGTGGATAGTGTGGTGCCATTGCTAATAGTTTGAGCATGGACAGAAGCAACTACTTTCCTGATGATCAACAAGTAGAAGAGAAGACATGACATCACAGAATGAAGATATTTGCAAAATTTTCCTAAAATTTGAAATAATTTTCTTATAATTTTATACAATGATAAGAAAAGGATGGAGCACAAGAGGATTTCTCTTAACTTCTAGAGGTGGAATCTGGAAGCTGCATGCCTTGTGTAAACTCTGAACATTGCTGAGGCATGGATAGGGGTGACCCCATTTAACCTGAGCTATGCAAGTGTAATGCACGTAGTCTATGGTAACTGTCCAGCTTTCTTCTCCAAAAACAACAGAGAAAAACCTTCAGTGGGAAAATCAGATCACTTTAGAGAGTTAAAGTTATATAAAACCACTTTCACTGGCAAATGCAGTAGAACAATAATTTCCCTATACCTATTCAATATTTCTTTTCACGTATGCAGGGATGACATGAATTCTTCTTTCCATACACTTAATCTGAGATGTGAAATAAGATTATTATCTAACAAGACTCCCAGTTTCCTTTTCAGAATTGCAGCTTCTCAGAAGGAAATACCACATCCTCTCAAATCCCTGCTTTCTCTATTCCTGATACATGACATTGCATTCAGCTATCTCAAAAAGTTCCCCTGAAAAATCCACTATTGAGTAACTGCATCTGGTATCAAGGCTTACATTTAGATGTTTAAGATATTATTTTTTTAAAGATGGAACATAACTGGGCATAAATAGGTATACCAAAAAAAAAAAAAAAGTAGAACTAGCCTTGAGCCATGTGTAGCCTCTATAGTAAATACAAACAAGCACTTTCATAGTATCATAGAATACCAGGTTGGAAAGGACCTCAAGGGTCATCTGCTGCAATCTTTTTTAGAAAAAGCACCAGATGTCCCAGCACCCTGTCCAGCTGAATCTTAAAAGTGTCAAATTTGGAGAATTCCACTTCCTTGGTGGGATTATTCCAATGACTGGTTGTGAAAATGACATTGTGAAGAATGTTCAGCTTCTGTCCAGCTAGAATCTCAATTGCTGAAGTTGACCTTTACATATTCTGGTTTTCTTTATCATATAGCATGACTCATTTTCCTCTTCATCCTTTCCTGTCTTTACAAAACAGTCTAGTGCCATCCATTGTAATTCTTCAGTCATGTGAGTTGTCTCACCATGGTTTAGTTATTCCTGTCACATAATAAATTTCTGACTGATGCACAAAGTTCCAGTTCCTCCTGTTTGTTCCCCAGACAGTGTGCATTGATCAACACACACTTGAGGTGTCAGGTGGCTGTCTTCTGGCTCTATCTGGCCAGACAAATAAGGAAAATTCATCACTACTCTGTTGGCCTGACTTATTCCACAGCTGGTTGCAATGGCTGAAGTGTTGCCACTTTGGACCCCACTCCCAGAGTCCTCCTGTTTAAAGCCAAGCTCACCAAGTTGTCCAGCCTGCTACTGAAGATCACCCTGCTGCTTCCAGAGAGGTGGATTCCATCCCTCCCAAACAGTCTACTGTCATCAAAGAATATCCTGTTCTCAGGCCAGCAGATGGGTGCCTCAACACTCCTTAACAGTGTGTCACCCACTACAAACATTTGTCATTTGCTTATGTAGCATCTACTGCCTGCTGCTGGTACAGTTTCTCCTTGAAGACCTTGTTCATGGGTGTCTACAGCAGTTAAAGCTTCATATCTGGTTTTGGTTGCATATTTGGTTTTGGTTTGCATATGCTGGAGGGTGGGGAATGAAGCAGAGTCAGGCTTTTGTAGGTCACGAGGGTCAAAGATTTCACATTCTCTGTGTTGTCTGCTAGGGGTGTGTGGTTCTGAAACCACTTATCTATCTCCATCTCAGCCTCTCTAGTACTGCACAGCCTTCTAGCTGGTTCCTGCAACTCAGCCAGCTGATGCAACACCCTGTGCACATCTTTTGCAGACATTTACCTTTTCTCCAGAAGAGTGTGGTCACTCATTGCACACTACTGCTTCTGCTGAAGTCTCCTTTCTTACCAGTCCCATCTGCACGGAAGCCCCAAACATCTCAGAGGCTTTCTCTGTAGAATCACTGGGTTTATATCTGAGGCATGTGCCCACCATTATGGCAGAGACTTAGAGCACTTCCCTGGGCTGTGGCCCCACAGGCAGGGTGCACAGCCTGTCTCACGTGCCCTTCTGTGCGAATCGCTGTGCTCTCTCAATCCCTGTTTGCCCTCTCGGTCCCCATCGGCCCATCCTGCTCACATTGCTCCCCAGGGCCATTTCAGTCTCCCACAGTAGCTCCTGGCAAGCCTTGAACTGCAGAAGCCTCTCTCACAGGAGCTGCTGGCTGCAGGCAGGAGCTCCCTGCCCTGCCTTGGGTGTCCCTGACACCAGGAACCCCCTGTACCCTTTGATCTATGCTCAGCCATGCACCTTACCATTGCCACCCCTGCATGCCTCACTGACCTCCCTTAATATTCAAGAGCAGATAATTTATACTTTTCTCCAGTATTAAATTATTGATCAATTAAGAATTTTAATGTAAAAATAAATTGTGTATATTTTAATCTGGCCTGGAACCAAAACAATTATAAGTAAGGCAGAAGCTCTCTATTTGACAGCTGATAAATTGCAGCCTGAGGCCTCAAATAACAGTTCAATCAACTCAAAACTGTTCCTTTAAGAAAAGCTGGTTTTCTTCCTGGTTCCCTATAAACCTGTTAGCAGCCCTCAACTTGAGAGCATGTATCAGCCTTTGGAGATTGGCAGGCTGTTACAGGATTACAGACAGCAAACAAGTTTTCACAGAAATTGCATCTTCTGGCACTTCACAAGGGTCTTGTGCAAGTGGTGAGACAACCATATAACTCTATTTAAATATACATAGGTATTGCTGAAGGGAGCCTCTAGCTGGCCAAATGTACAGGTTACTTTGTCACTCTTGTAGGCAGCAATAACATATTTAACCATTTTAATGAACTTCACATACATTGACACACAAGACATGCACACCTCCCAAACATACAACAGGTCATGAAGTGCAAATGGCTAATGTTAGCCAACAGAGAGAGATAAGTAAAGTCAAAGGAGTTAAATAATCCTTGCTAAAGACAAAGGAGTTTAAAAATCCTTGCAGGATCTCACTGTACAAATTAAACACATTCATACTCACAGTGAAAAAAAAGCAGTCAACATACACCTGGTCATGCAGACAAGCACTGCATGACCACATGCACAATGAGACTAAGAACCAGAGCTTCTCACTAACAAAGGTATTCCTAAGATGTAATATGTGTTGTAGGCTCCTAGCAAAGTAAACTTAGATCCACCTCAGACATTTGCAGTTCAGGGTACAGTTCCAGTATTTATTACTAATTCTTTACAGCACAATCACCAACACAGGGAACAACAGCCCAGGAGAAAGACTATTGGTGACTCTTCTGTCTGCCTGTGTGCTTGCTTCCCTGCGGGTGTGACTGATCGGCATGTCAACAAAAGTTGTGGGAAATGCAAGTTTTCATAGAATCACAGAATGGTTTGGGTTGGACCTACAGACATCATCTGATTCAACTCCCCTGTTCAAGCAGGAACTTAAAACTTGTCAACAGAGTTCTGTGAAAACTGGGAAGCTGAAGTGAGGCTCCAAAGCACATTAGTAATAGAAGTAGAAAAAAATTACTAAATATGTGAAACTGTGATGTAGATGCCAGCATGCAATGGTACCTTTTATTTTCTGTACTCCATGCTGCACTCCAACAAAAATTATTTTTGTTCTCTGATTAAAAACATCTTACAAAACATGTTTGTCTACTATTGATAACAGGAAGGCAATATGGACTATATCCAAATAAAGATTTCAAGAACCATTTCAGGATTTCAGTGAGTGTTTGGGACTTAACAGACAAATTTAATTAAAAATAAAACCAAACCAACAAAAAGACCCCCAAACTTGCTCACCCAGAAGACTAGAATGTGAACTGATAAGATACTTCTATCTTCAACTTAGAAGATCCCTGAACTCCTGTTGTTGCCATCCTGTTCACACCCACAAATTCTGTGCTCTGAAAAAGTAAGCATCCTGTTCTAGCAAGGCTATGAGATTGCAGAGACACACTAGATACTCCTGTAAATTCAATCTGGTCTAACAGGCCCAGAGCACAACCAACACATGTAGATTATTTCAAAACATAGCACAGATGACATTCATTTCATTTAGCTTTGTGGGCACTGAAGATGGTGACACATTTTCAGCCTTTAGCCAGAGCTGATAAATTGCTCCCCATAATGAGGTTCTCTGTCATCTACATACCTATTCACTAGGGAATCACCAGGAGGATTTTGAACCATCTACACTGAATTATTTTGCTAGTGGAGGCAGTAGCTGTTTCAGATAAAACCCTTAGTCTTGATTCAGAAGCAGAATCAGTCATTTTCACCTCCCAAATGAGCACCCTAGCTGCTAGGTTGCAGAGCCAAGCTCCATTGTGCTTGCCTTCTTGGCACCTCTTTAACATCCTCACTCATCCTCACTCAGATAAAGGCTCAACCCACGCTCAACCCTTCCTGGACAGTGGCTGTAAGCAATAAGAGGAGATTGAAGAAGTTGGGACCTCTTCATCTGGTTGCTATTCACTTCTTTTTAACTCCAGGTACACAAAATTACCCATCTGCAGCCTGTAAAACATGGGATGATCAATGCCACCCAGAGTGGTCATTTCCTCTTTCTTACTGGTATTAGAGCTTCTTCCCACTCCTTGACCTCTGTATTTCTTGTTGTCTCCCATTTCCTCATACCACTAGGGGATTTCAGCCACCTACCTTTGGCTTCTGGATTCACTGTAAAGTCTGTAATCCTGTCAGCTAGGTGAGCATCCACTGTCCAAGGCTTACCCACCAAATGAGTTTATCCTTTGTGGCTACAGTCTTCCTTATAAATCCACAGCTGATTTCTTATGAAGACTGTAGAAAAGCTTCAAAGTGTCAAGTGAGATGACATTTCTTGACAACAAGGTTGACAACAACCTATGTTATAGAAAATTAGCCTAAAAAGACTCATGAACTAATCTTCATCTTCCACATATTTTCTCAAATGACAAAGAAAACCAGCAAAAAAACCCCAATAAAACCCAAAAACAAAACCAAACCAAACCAACCAACCAACCAAACAAACAAACAAACAAAAAAAACACCAAAAAACCAAAACCAAACCAAAACAAAAAAACCAAACCAAAAGAATAAAAAAACAAGTCATGAACCGAAAGTATTGAACTTTCAAAATCACAGAGAAGATCCCATTCAGAGACAGGTATTATGCTCCAAATGAAAGCATAAAGAATATGATGCACACTTGGCCCAATTATCCTGTAGCAGATAATTGCCTTGCTTATTCCTGAGCAGGGCACTCCCTACCAGGATTATGTTCTCTTGTTTGTCTTGCATGACAAGAACTCTCTGTGAGAGCAATCACAAAACAGAGGAAGGAAAACAGGTAAGTACTGATGTTCAATGAGTCTTTGGGAGAGGAACAGCAGTGTTCTGCTGTGCCAAAAATAATTGCTTCTTTGGTCTGCTTCTCTGCAAGAGGTTCTGTTCCACATCAACTAACAGTCCTCCCAGTAAGGAAGAATGGGTTGGTTTCTTGATCTTTTGTTCATTGATTTTTTTTTTAAGTCATGCCATTCCCATTAAGCAAGAGATCTCAAAGTGATTTGAAATATAATAGTTTGGGCTGGAAGGAACTTTTAAACGTCATCTAGTCAAAGCCCCATGCAATGAGATCTCTTCAACTAGACCAGGTTGCTGAGAGCCCTGTCCAGCTTGATCTTGAATGTTTCCAGGGATGGAGCACCTAACACCCCTCTGGGCAACCTGTTGCTGTGTTTCACCACTCTCATTGTAAAAAATTTCTTCCTTATAGCTACTCTGAATCTACCCTCTTCTATTTTAAAACAATGTGACCTTGTCCAATTACTACAGACCTTATTAAAAAATCTGTCCCAGTCTTGCTCATAAGCCTCCTTTAAGTATTGAAAGGACACAACAAGGTCTTCCTGGAGCCTTTTCTTCTCCAGGGGGAACAGCCCCAGCTCTCTCAGAGCTGTTTCATTGCTTTGATCTTTTGTGGCCTTCCTCTGTAGCCCCCCCCCTGCAATAGATCCATGTCTCTCTTGTGCTGAGGACTCTTAGAAATGAATGCAGTATTCCAGGACAGTATCACGGATTAAATGATGCACCTCACCTGTAAGAGAGAAGTAGCAATATGTTTATTTATATAAACAAGCAATTTAACAAAGTTTGATAGTAAATGTGCCAGTGGTTTAACAAGATTTAATTCAAGGTACACTTGATTTTTTTACTGCTTAAAGGTCAGAGTCAGACAAAACTGTCAGGGACACCCTCCTGTTGAGTCACAAGGTTCAGAAAAAACCCCACAGCTTTCTAAACTGCTTTCCAAGGGGAATTTAGATGGATGAAGACTTTGCCTCAGACTGAGTCAGTAGTTTAAGCCTCAAGGATAACCTGTGCACAGTCAATCCTTTATATCACTCAGCTATGATTTCAAAGTGTAGCATGCTATTAATCATTTTCCAAGAATCTGTTGCAGTAAGAAGTCTCTCAGCCATAAAGAGTAGACCTGAGGGGCATTCCTGCTCAAGGGGAGATCCTGACAAGCAATTCACTCCCATGCAGGACAGCTCAATGGGCCCAGGCTGTCCACTATTCATGGAATAAGAAGGTTGACTTACAGTCATACTTACATGCCAGATGTATTTTGGGCTGTTGCACACTCAACTAGCCGTGAGCTGCTGAACAAAACTAACTGCCCTTAGTTGTTGAGCAAGATTTAGGGCCTTAGCTATTGTGTTGCTATCTGTATGTCAGACACAGCCAACACAACCACCACTGGTGGCTATTACTTAAGCAGAAAAAGGAAAGTTGGGGAACCACGGTGTCACAGTGGTGTCCCTCAAGAGGAAAGCAGAGGGGCAGAATACCTTTCTCGATCTACTGGCCACACATCTTTTGCTGCAGCCCAGGATGCAGTTGTCGTCCTGGGCTGCAAGTGCATTGCTGGCTGAGTCCAGCTGCTCATCCACCAGTGTATCCCCAAGTTGTCTCAGCAGGGCTGCTCTCATTCCCTTCATCACCCAGCCTGTATTGGTACCAGAGGTTGTCCCAACCCAGGCAGAGAACCTTGTACTTGGCCTTGTTGCCCCTCATAAGATTCCCATGGGATTACTTCTTGATCTTGTCCAGCTCCCTCTGGATGGCATCCTGTCCTCCAGGGCTGTCAACTGCACAACTGTAATCTACAGATTTGCTGAGGGTGCACTCAACTCCTATGTCTATGCCATTGATAAAGGTATTAAGTACTACTCATCCCAATTTGGAAGCCTGATGACACCACCAATCACTAATCTCCATTTGGAGATTCAGCACTAGTCTCTGGTTGTGGAAATTTGGCTCTTCCTAAAAATTGGTTTTGATAACCCTGTAGCCTTAGAATGAGCCAGAAGAAACTGAGGAGTTGGTCTTTTGCTTTACTTGCAAAAAAGCTCTTTAGAAGACATTATTCTTCTAAACAGACCTCATGGAAGTGGCAGACAGGCATGTGAACTGCAGATTTACATACTCATCTGGCACACATAAATTGAAGCCTCTTTACCTAGAACTGCCCACCCATTCTGGATGGTGACAGTATAAGGATCTACTTACATGGGAGATGAGTGTCTAAGTAAGTGCCTTTCACAGTTTTTTGGAGATCTGGTGTGCTGGTTTGGGCTGGGATAGTTAACTGTCTTCACAGTGGCTGACATGGGGTTGTGGTTTGGATTTGTGCTGAGCAGAGTTGATAATACAGAGAAGTTGTTGTTATTGCTGAACAGGGCTTACACAGAGCCAAGGCCTTTTCTGCTTTTTGTACTGCCACTCTGGCAAGGAAGTTGGGGGTGCATGGGAGGCTGGGAGTAGACACAGCTGGGAGAGGCGACCCAAACTGACCAAAGGGATTTTCCATACCATATGGCATCATGCTCAGTATATCAAGCTGGGGAGAAAAAGGAGGAAGGGGTGGGAGAGACACAACACATTTGGAGTAGTGGCCTTTGTCTTCTCAAGTAACTGTTGCACATGATGGAGCCCTGCTCTCCTGGGGATGGCTGAACACACCTACCTGCCAATGGGAACCAGTGAATTAATTCCCTGGTTTGGTCTGCTTGTTTGCACAGCTTTTGCTTTCCCTGTTAAACTGTCTTTATCTCAGCCCATGAGTTTTCTACCTTTTATCCTTCTAATTCTCTTTCCTAATCCTTCAGGTGAGGGAGTGAGTAAGCGGCTGCCTGGGGCTTGGCTGCTGAGTGGGGTTAAACCACGGTAGTCCTTGTTTGGTGCCCAACATAGGGCTTGAAGGGTTTGAGATAATGAGAGGTCTGATTGGGATGTGCTAGACTGAATTTATATCTGTTAGTGCTGTTTAGCTGCTAATGAGTGGGCACCTATGCTTGCCATGGGGCTCGCTTTCCCGACTGCATGTTAGAGCCTAGTGCAAGTCAATGACTGCTTTTTGCTTTTGCTGCTTGCTCTAGTGCTCTGCTACTTCTCACCTTATTGAATTGCACCCGGGAACATCTTGATAACAGCCATGGCAATGTGCTTGGGCTGGCAGGTGGCCAGGGTGCTCCTCTGTTTTTGTGCTGCTGCACTGGACAGGCTGGACCATTGGTCTGAACCTGAGCTGAAGTTCAGAGGGAGCGAGCAGCTGCGTGGTGCTTGGCTGCTGGCTGGGCTTAAACCACAACATCTGGTCAGTTAAGGCAATGGAGCACTGAAGAGAGCTGGCTGTTGGACCAGTGCAAGTGGTCACTGCACTCCCACTCCAAGTAGATGCAATGAACATGAGGAATGGCTGGGAAAGAAAGGAAAAAGACTCTTTCAGTTAGAGGATAATTCCTATCTGAGAAAAGTAAAGGGAAAGGAAGGCAGGCAGCATTTCACTTGTGGTTTACAATTAGTAATCTGAGAGCATTGCTAACTGAACAGGAGTGGTTTCTCTGACCATATTCCTGTAGCTGACCAGTGAGGAAAAATATATTTATTTGT
>VXAX01003791.1:1657722-1684782 GCA_013399835.1 Leptocoma aspasia
CTTCCTCTTCCGGCCGCAGCGGCAGGCGAACGACATCGAGGGGCAGTTCACGCCGACGTGGGGGCCCGCCAAGGACGAGCGCGACTTCGTGCGGCGGCACTTCCCCACCAACGACTCGGAGCGCTTCTCCGCCCCGCGGCTGCCCACCGAGGGCGCCTACGCCGCCCTCATCGCCGTGGCGACGAACGGGACCTCGGTCCTGGACCCGGCGGCGTGGGCAGAGGTGCTGCGGCTGAACGCGACCGTGCACGACGCCGAGTACGAGCGGCTCTGCGCCCGCTCCGCCGGCGGCTGCGCCAGCCCCAACCCGCTGCTGTCGCGGTGGGGCGATGCGGGACCGCCCGCCCCGGGGAGCCTCCGCTTCCCCGTCAACGACGGCGTCTTCCTGGGGGCCGCGCTGGGCGGCGTGGAGACGGACGGCGGGCGGGTGCTCAGTGCGCGGGCCCTGAAGCTGGTGTATTACCTGCGGGAGGACGGCCCCGAGGCGCAGGACAGCCGGCAGTGGCTGCAGAGATTCCTGCAGGACATCTCGTCCAAACTGGCGCAGTTGCACCTCGGCTCCATTCAGGTAACGCCGGGGACGGGTACGGCCGTGCGGAGCCGCCGAGCCCGAAATGTACGGGCAGCCCCGTCACTGAAAGGGAGAGGGAGAGGGAAAGGGACGGTGGCGGGAGAAGGCAGGCAGGCTGCGAGGGCCAGAGCAATGCTCCCCTGCCAGCTTGGTGTTTGGCCTCGCTTGTGTGTGGGTAGAAAGGCCAAGAAGAGAAAAAGCGCTTCATCGTTTTTTGTTGTTTTAACGGCAGGTGACTTACTTTACCTCACTGTCCAGACAACAGGAGTTTGAAGGAAATGCCAAGAGTGTGATTCCGCTCTTCTCTGTAACGTATTTCTTAACAATAAGCTTCGCAGTCATCTCTTGCCTAAGGTAAAATGTCTCTAAGCTATGGCTCAATGTGCAGTGATCTCTGCTGTTCTTTACCTCCCTCAGTTGGTTTCTGCTCTTGCCAAGTGAAGGCATTCTTGAAGCTGCAGGATTTCTGTGACATTTTGTAGGCAAAATGTATTTCTTTGCCTTTTATTGTCTACCTATGTGTATCTCCCAGCTGCTTAGATACACATGCTTAGAAAACTTGAACAAGTGTTCAGTACTTACGTAAGGTTCAGGTGGACGAGCAGTAACTTCATAGATTCCTGCAAGTCTGGGTACAGCCCTCGTTGTTTTGCTTGCTAGTAGAGTCAGAGCCTTACCTGCTGTCCACAGAGAACATAACCTGCCCTTTCTTTGTGCTGATGGAAAGTGAATCCTTGCACACTCAACAGCTGTACACCAATGTCTGTGTCCTGTACTTCCAAAAAAAATTGTACTTGCAGGGTGAGCGGGCTGGTTTAGTGCTTGCATCAAGCATCATACGTATTAGAGCATTTTTTTGTGAAATGCTGGAGCCAGCCCTCTGGGACATCTTGGCAAAAGGCTGGTACATATTGCCTGAAAGGTGCTTCCACTGATAGGCTACACCAAGAACTCATGTAAAATCAAAGACCTTCTAGAAATTCACAATTTTTTTGGGTCACCCAAAGTTTAGCCTCACTAGTAGAGCTTATGTATCCTTATTTTGCCATCTCTTGTTATTGATGCAAAGATCAGTAGAGCCTTACTCTTCTGAATATAGTTGGGCAGTGGTAATAATGTGTATAACACCTCCTAGAGAAATTAATTTTGTGTAATGCTGACACCTGGGAACTCTCCTAGCAGCTTTCATCAGGAGTTATTCTGAGAGAGGGTATCACTGGTATCTGTGTACTTTTCATGCCAAACACCTTCGTGAAATATTTGACACATAACTAAGATATTCCTTGAAATATTTTCAGACTGAGCTGTATAAGAAATAATATCTGGCTTGCAAGCTGTGGAGTGCTTTCTTCTGGTTTAGCTGTATTAAGCAGCTTTGGATTGATGCTCTTCTGTGGAGTGCCGTTTGTGGTCACTGTAGCAAATGCACCATTCCTGATTCTGGGTAAGTAGAAAAAGTGAGTTGTATTCAGATACAAAGACCAGAGTGAAGTTAAAACAACCTAATGGTGTCAGTCTTTTATGATGTGAATGTCAGATAATACAACATTTTCTCCTGAAGTGAGTGGAGGAGGTAGCGAGAGGTGGAGCCCCCTCAGAGCACCTGCAGGTGGGCAAGCCCCTCAGGTGAGCTCAGTGTGCCCACAGTGGGACTGGAGATGGGTTCTGGTGTGAGGGCAGCTTTTCCCAGAAGACAAGGCCTGATCTAGACCCACTGCTACAGCAATAAGACTGTAAATGAGAGAGTGGTAAGGTTAGCACTTCTGGCATTGCTCTAGTGTCCCTGGAAATGTATCCAGAATGATTAATCCTCTGCAATATAGCATCTATGTATGAACCAGTCTCATTCAGCTGCACAACTGAAGTGATGCACCATTTGTGCAAGCAGCTCCCCCCAAAAACCCAAGGAAGTTGGTATCATTGCATCCTTGTTACATGGACTGCTTAACAGCCAGTGCTGAACTTTGCAAATACTGATAATGTTGCTGCAATCAGATAATGTTTCCAATTACATAATGTTGCTGCAAAGAAATTACTGTTTTTGAAATCCTTACTGATCTCCTATATCATGCATTCATCTGATGTTTTCTTGGGCTTGGTCTCATGCTTAGGAAAACACACAAAGCTCCCAGGTTGACAGAGGCTGTGCATCATCCTAAAATGTCCAATGCAAATGCTCCTTTGGGCAGGCATTATTTCTTTGTTTCCTGCATAATTCCAATGCATTTTTTATTTACTTCTGTTTTCTCATCAATTGCAGTGGCTCTGACTATCAAAAAACCCCTTTTGTATACCTGGGAAAGGGCCTAAGCCAGTCTCTTCAGATCTTCAGAAATAACACGCAGACTTTTGTCTTACTTGCATTAAAGCAAACAAATTCTCAGTACATCAGAGGATTTGCTTTGAAGGCTGCTTGCTTTCCAAAGCAGCCTGGCTCGCTGCTATCCAGTAGTACCTTTTGATGTGCTGCTTAGTTCATCTTTGCATGTTTACTGGCAAGTGCCTGTTCGGGTAGCAGATAATGATTTCATCTCTTCTGTGCTTGGCTAAATCTCACTCCACTATTCGTGCAGCCTTGCTTTCCCTTTTTATGTGTGATTAATTTTCAGTGAATAGAAGAGCCCTTGACAACATGGCAAAATACTGAAAGGTGTGAGATAATAATCTTGAGAGTTAGCAGAGGTGAGAGAAGCCCACTGGCTCTTAATTTTTGAACTTCAGCTTACTTACACTGGCATCTTAGCAAAAACCCAAACCCATGATTCAGTCTTCCTGGCAGGTTTTCCCAGGGACCTGTCAGGTAATATCTGTGAGCACATCAGTATACATGTGAACAAAATCAAATAATAAATCATGAATAAGTGCTGGAAGATAAACTGGAGAGAAATGGAGGGCAAAGAGCATTAAAAAAGTAATCCACTGGAAAAGTGGAATCACTCTTCTCCCATCTGGTAGCAACTGCTCTTCCTAACTTCTGAAGGGAGAACAAGAAATTGGTCTAAATTGCTGAAGTGCTGAAGAAGAGATTCCAGAGATAATGGAGGATGCTTCCAGTAATAAGAATAGTTGAGCATCAGAATATGTGATGCTTTGAAATCTGTGTCATCTGCATCAGGGCAGATCAGCTACAAGGACATCAGCTACAAGACACTTGTCAGAGGTGCAGTACGTGTGCTCAGTCCTTCAGCAGAGCTGGTGAGGGATCAGCAACCCATCAGGTCACCAGGAGGTGCTGAAAGGCAATACATTCAGCCATGCACAAAGGATCTGTTTTCCAGATTCTCTTGTAAATTCCATCAGTGCTTGAGCAGCGTTGGTAGCCCAATTTCCTTTTTCAGATTTTATGCAGAATGAAATGTGATTAATGTAGTTTTGTTGGGTGTTGGTGGAAGCTGCCATTTGCAGTGCAGCATTAACAGTCTCTCCTCTTGCAGGGGTTGGCGTTGATGACATGTTCATCATGATTGCTTCCTGGGAACAAAGTTCAAGGAAGAAGGAGAAATCCAGTGTTAAATCTCTGCTGGCTGAGACTTACGCAGAGGCAGCACTTTCTGTGACCATCACCACTCTGACAGATGTTTTGGCCTTCTTCATTGGCACCTGGACTGCTTTCCCATCTGTGAGGTCTTTTTGCCTCTATACGGGCACAGCTTTTGTCTTCTGCTATGTATATACCATGACCTTCTTTGGGGCAGTTCTGGTATTAAATCACAAAAGGGAGCAAGGGAACCGACACTGGCTGACTTGTATGCGTGTGGATGTAGGTAGAGATCAGGCTGAGAGCTCCTGCTTGTACAATGCTTGCTGTATCGGCAGCTGTTCTAGGCAGCCATCTCAGCCAGAAGGTGAGCATCCAATGAGCATATTCTTTAAAAATTATTATGGCCCTTTTGTTACAAATAAATGGATCAAGCTGCTCATGGTGTTGCTGTACGGAGCATATTTGGGTGGCAGCATTTATGGGTGTACTCAGATCAGGGAAGGCATCGATCTCCGAAACCTGGCAAATGATGACTCCTACGTTATTCCATACTATGATGATGATGATAAATACTTCTCAACCTATGGACCCCGGGTCATGGTTGTCATTACTGAGAGTGTAGATTACTGGAATGAGTCGGTGCGTCTTGGCATTGAGAGCTGTGTACAGAATTTAGAGAACATTTCCTATGTAGATAAGAACTACTCAGAGTCATGGCTGAGAGTATACACAGAACTTGCCAAAAGGGATTTGATAAATATAAACAGTAAGACTGACTTCTTAAATAACTTAACTATACTGTTCAGAATTCTTCCCAGTTTTGAGTGGGACATAAACAAGACTCAGGATGAAATAGAGGCTTCACGTTTCTTCATCCAGACTGTGAACGTGACATCAGCCGTGGATGAGAAGAATCTCCTCAATCAGTTAAGAGAGGCAGCCAAGCAGTGCAGCATTCCACTGAAGGTGTATCACCCAGCCTTCATCTACTACGACCAGTACCTGGTGATAGTGCAGAACACTGTTCAGAACGTTGTGGTTGCTGCCGGGGCCATGCTGGTTGTCTCCCTTCTGCTCATTCCCAACCCGTTGTGCTGCTTGTGGGTGACTTTTGCTATAGCCTCGGTTATAGTCGGCGTTGCTGGTTTCATGACGTTCTGGAACGTCAACCTCGACTCCATATCCATGATCAACCTGGTCATTTGCATTGGGTTCTCAGTAGATTTTTCTGCTCATATTTCCTATGCCTTTGTTACGAGCGGAGAGTCATCAGCCAATAAAAGGGCAATTGAAGCTCTGTCCCTGCTAGGTTACCCAGTACTACAAGGTGCAGTTTCTACGATATTAGGAGTAGTTGTCCTGGCTGCAGCAAACACCTACATCTTTAGGACATTCTTCAAGATCATGTTCCTTGTTATTTTGTTTGGGGCTCTTCACGGTCTTGTTTTTATTCCAGTGTTTTTGACATTTTTTGGAAACTTTGGCAGATCACCCAGTACCAAATCTAAAAAACTTGAGCTAGAGAAATTTTAAATGTTGTTTGTGACTAAGTTTAATGTGTTATAATTTATATTTATTATATGTAGATTCAATTGTAATGACTGTCAGGGAATATAAGATATGAAGAAAATGAAAGACAAAAAAAATAAACACAACAGGGAAGCAAAGGCTTCAGAAAAGCCAGAAAAGAAAAATAACAGAAGAAATTAAAATTTAGAGATTGTATTTGCATTTCTCATTTTTGTGTCAACACCTTAATGTTTTTAAATATTTTTTTGTGCTTACTGAATGTATTAAAGTTATTATAAACACTGGCCACAGTGTCAGCTTAATGGACTACATTACATGTTTGTCAGGACATGTTCACAGTGGGGAAGAGTAACTTCCACTGGACTGCAGTTTCCACCTGTTTGCCTTGCTGCTATAATTCATCCCAACACTGAGCTGGAAGACAGTTTTTGCCCATGAGGCTCAAATCTGGATGTTTTACAGCAAAATTACAAGAGGTCAGAACTGTCTCAGACTGTAATAACTCGTAAGCCTTCAGGAGGCAAAATGTGCTTAGGTTCCTAAGCACGAGAAGCCCTTGGGGAAGACTCACCCCAAGCTGACTCCCATTTTCTATTCAAGGCCTTTTCTTATCCCAATTTCTAGCTAAGGTTGAACATCTGGTACCCTTAAGAAGTTTGTGTGTAGCTTCTGTTGGCTGCAGTTTGCAAAGGGATGTGCTGTAGGTTATTGAACTTGCATGGACCTCCTGAGTAACCACCCTGGGAGAATCTGTGCCATGGTATGACAGGGCAAGGATTCTCTAGAGAGAATCACAGCCTGATTCGAGACAAAGTGAAAAAGCAACTCAAACTGTAAACCCATAAATTCCATTCTGTTTGTCCTGTGATCTGTTGATAGAGGAGCTTTCACTGAATAAGAACTAAGAATATACCAAGTGGCCTTCTAACTTGTAGGGACAAGACTGTAGGTAAAAGTCAATTCACAATTTGTTGCCAATACCATAAATGACTCATTGGAAATAAAGTGAATGATGGTAACTGATAAAATTCTGGAAAAATTGGTGCAGAACTTATTAAACCATTCAGTCCCAATCTGCTACCGTGGAGGGTTTCTTCTGACTGAGCAAGTGTGACAGGGTCTGCCTCTGTTTCCTGTGACTTCTGGCTCCTTTCATGAGACCCAGTAGACAGGGCAGGATCCTTCTGTTTACTCCAGAACAGTTTTTGAAAGAGTAGTGAAAGACTGAAAACTCATAATAATCTTAGAAGAAATCTGCTCCTGAGCTCAAAGTCAAAACCCCATGCTGAATCTCAGAATTACAGCTAGCAGGATTACATTTCCAGGACAGGGCACTAAACACAAAGCTAGATTTGGGAACAAATGACCTAGGATGCGCAACCACATGCACTGGAGTCCCCACTTCTCCCATTAAATGCTTCACGGTCCATACTAGTGCTCCCATGGCAAATGTTGCAGCCATTTATGCACTGATGATGATGCTGTGGAAGGGGCAGACGATGTTCTCATGTTGGCCAACGCCAGAGGAAGGTCTCTTAATAAACACATATGAGTCTTGGGTTTGGAAAAAGGGAAATCTTCTTCTGAGGGAAGTAGAGAGAGCAGCGTATTTAAAGCATGTACTCTCACCTCTCATCATGTTGTTTGGCCAAGTTTTAGAAGCAAAAATAGCCCTCCTTGCTTCTAGACAAAGTTTCCAAGCAGATCAATAGAGCAGAAAGTTAGGAATGGTTTGATTGCTCTATCTTCAAGGCCAGTTTAAAGGATTAAGATTTAGAAAACTTTTCTGACATTTCAGTTGACTCAGGTCATCACAGAGTAAGCAGCAGCCAGAAGGAGCAGGCCACAACTTTCACTGAAAGTTTTCATTTTCTTTGTATTAAGCTTGCTGGTAGAATTCTGGCATGCCAGCCTCAGGAATAGAGAAAATTCAGAATTATGTCCAAGTTTGAATTTCTTATTTTTATGTGCTTGTGACCACTTTAGAGGTATTTAAAAAGCAGTCTATCTAAGCACTTAGCTCTGCCCCATTTTCCACAGCAGAAGGCTGTTCCTACTTAAAGGGAACTGAGGTTATTCTCACCCTCTGACAGATTTCTGGAAGCTGCTTTTGTGGTTGTGATGTGTTGACCCTGGCCGGACACCAGGAGCCCACCAAAGCCACTCTATCACTGCCCTCCTTAGCTGGACAGGGAAGAGAAAACATGGCAGAATGCCTGTGGGTTGAGATGAAGGCAGGGAGAGATCACTCACCACTTACCATCATGGGCAAAACAGTTTTGAGTCAGGAAAATGAGTTTAGTGCAAACCAAATCAGAAATAAAACCAAACCTTAACACAACCTCTTCCCCTACCCCTCTTCTTGTTTTCAACTTCACTTCTACTTTTCTCTGCCTCCTGCCCCTCAAGCAGTAAGAGCAGGGTGAGGGTGGGACAGGAATTGGGGTTGTGGTCAGTTCACCACAGGTTGTCTCTGCTGCTCCTCCCTCCTCAGGGCAAGGAGGACTCTCACTCTAACCCTGCTACATCTCCTTCACTGACCTTGGTGTCTGCAGAGCTGTTTCTCTCACATACTCACTCCTCTCTCTCTGGCTGCAGTTGCTCTTGGGCACAGCTTCTTCCCCTTCATTAAGTGTGTTGTCCCAGAGGCTTTACCACCGGGGCTGATGGGCTCAGCCTTGGTCAGGAGCAGGTCCCCCTGGAGCTGTCCGGCAGTGCTCTATTGGACATAGGGAAGCTTCTGGCATCTTCTCCCAGATGCCACCCATGTAGCTCCTCACTACAAAAACTCTGCCACACAAACCTGATCCAGTGCTCGCCTATCTCGGCCCAATAGTTAAGAAAGGAGAAATTCCAGCTCCTAGGTGCTCCCAAGAGCACCAGCAATCAAATCCAATCCCTCATTACACAAGTTTCTTGGAAACTCTGCATATGTTACATGCACAAAACCAACTAGGAATGACAGTAAACTCGTCAGTAACACTTGTGCTGTTAAGTTGGCCAGAAAGCAAAGACACCCTTTACACTTTATGGCTAATCTTGTAATAATCTTTCATGACCCAATGATACATCACTTTTTTTTTTCCTTTTTGATACTATCCTATGCATATACCAAGAAGCTTTTGAATAAGAGAACTGAGTTGGACTTCAAGGACTTACCCCCCCAAACAAGATCATTCAATACATATTTTAGTAACTTCAAACAAGAAAAAGCTTTTTTGCTTCTCTTAAATACAAATTCACATTATTTTGCTGGAAAAGATCCCTTTCAAGTCCCACTACTGAAGCAGCAATTGAAAAAAGGTGTGAATTTGTAGGGAGAACATTCCCTAGAAATCTCATTTAGAGAGAGTGCAATTCTGCCATAATTCTTAAATTTATTTACAATTTAAAATGTTTTATACACCTCAATTTACATACTAGGGAACTTGGTATTACATTTTATAGCAATTTACAGTGAAGAAGAAGAAAACCAATGTGCATAATTAAAATTAACCTTTATTACTCCAAAAACAGATGCAAATATGCGGTATATTTCTGTTTCTGTTGGCATATTTGTGAAATACATGTACAACTGTAACTAGTCAGCCTAGACATTTCCTATACTGTTTTATAACATTTGGAAGTTCTCCCACGCTGAGTGGGATGCCACTATAGTAAGCTGACAAAAACAGGCAAAAAGAAAGTTGATCCTGTTTTGAAAGGGAAAAAAAAAAGGCATGTGCTCTTACTAAAAAAATTAGGTTATAATCAAGCATTACACTCAGAAAATTCTGAAATACTATGTTACTTCTAGTTTTAAGTGTAGCTACCAGTTTCCATTCACATTTCTTGGCACCAGCCCAGCTATCTTAATGTCCAGGTCTGGTAACCCTCAACATTAAAATGCTAATGCATGCCCTCTCTGCAACAGAAGCTCGCAATCCCACAACACTACAACTGATTGTGCAGAAGGATTATGATCAAGATGTGTTATTCCTAAAAACCAGTTCCATGAGATCAGAGGAATACTGGCATATAATTGCTAGCCATCACGTCCACTTGATTGGAAACTGCTCTTGTTTTCAAAACCTTTTTTCTTAGAATTTCCCAAGGTTTCTCTAAGGGTTGAAAGAAAAGGTTTTATTTCCCTACTTCTACCATAGAACAGAACTGGGAATGTTATTTGAAACAACACATGCTTCAAACATTTTCTGAATTACTCTTCAGTGAGCAATGTTGTCCTCTTCAAAGAGATTATCTGTTGGATTATCAAACGCCTGTACATAGTATTAATAGAAACTAGTACTGTAGAATCTCCAGCAGTGTAAAAGCACTGTCATCAAAGCACTGTCATCTGTCTACTGCAGTAATAAAAATTTTAAGAAACTTGTCAGCAGCACGTCAGAGGTCAAAGGTATTTCTCTTATCCCTGCTATGGTTCTACCCAAAACATGGTCTAAAGAGGCTTAGACACATTTAGCCTGTTGTTTTTGCATTAAAATTCTCTCCCAGCCATACATGTGTGTATTTTAACCCCAAGAGTACTGGAAACATGACCACTAACATTTTTGTCTAACGTGGTGCTCCCACAATGTAGCTTGTTCATTCTTTGAGATGTTTTGTTACATTTCTAAATAAGAAGTCTTTTAGTGGTCTCTAACCTCAAACAGAGTATGAGCAAGAGCTACATGACATACTACTGCTTTACATCTCAGTCTGTCACTCCCCATAACAAATCCCAGAGCGCATATTGTGGGGTATCAGTTCAAACACACACGTAGCAGCATGGCCCAGGAAGCTGTGCCAACACACACCAGTGCACCTGCATGTTTTTCTGCTCAGCTTCAACACGTTTGATTGAATCAAAATGCTGAATTCAACCCTGAGATTTATCCTTCTGAATTAACTTCTTGTGCGAAGAGTATAAGGAGCAGAGGATGAGGAACTTGCTTTATTTTGTGTCTTATTCTGATGAGACACAACAAATAGATGAGTAACAGAAGCTCACAAGAGACAGACTAATATTAAGTGACACTAATGCCATACACACATCAGGAAGAGAAAAAAAGGCTATGTTGCGTAAGACTACTGCATTGCTAGATGTACATTCTTCAAATTATCAGTTACATATTCCAGGAGTTATCATCTTACTTCTAGTTTTTTCCCCTCTAGAACAATTTGGATTTCTTTGGCATCCAAAGTCTCATATTTCAATAAAGCTTCTGCTAAATTCTTGTGTTCTTTTGCATGAGTCTTCAGGATGTTCTTTGCTCGCTCATAGGAGTCCTAATTTGAAGAACATGTAGAAGGAGATTTTAAGACTTTATAACTAAAACAACAGCAAGATTCCACTTCAAAAATTGTTTCCAGGTAAATACAGCTTTAGACAAACATTTAAAGTTGTGCCTTACATTCCAAAGCTAGTACAGCTCCTGATTCACAAACCTTTAAAATACAGCTGGCATAATTAATGAAAAACAGCCAAACACTTTATGCCACCTGTGCATTTTTCACAAATAGGCCTAAAAACAAAATCCTGAGACAAACCTTAGTATTGTTACATATGACTCAGAAAAGACTTACTAGATTTGAAAATTTCCTTATTTTTATAACAAATTTTTTTTGCACTATGAGCAAAACTACAGCATTCACAGATTGTTCCTCAAAGACTAACATTTTTTAATATTTATAAAACTCAAAATACTATGTAGTTTTAGAAAGCTGAAAGCTACCAGCTACTGAAAGTCACCAGTTGCTGCAATAGATGCACACTGCCAGCATTACCAGCTTCAACTTTTAGTTCTACCCTGGTCGTTCTCACAAGGCCATGTCAGTTTAAAAATAACAACAGCAAAAGTATTACTCATTTAAATGTTAAAAGTCATTCTCCTGGCTGTACCAAACCAAATCAGACTACCAGAACAGTGATCAGGAAGTTCAGTGATTATTAAATGTTACAAATTTCCTGAAGCATCTGACACTGATCACTGTGAGGAACAGGATACTGAAGGCAACACTCTGACCTGATATGGCCATTCCTGTGATTTTATACAAAATTACTTATCTTGGGAGATATGGAATGTGCAAGTAACGTAAAACATCCACATCTGTTCTAAAACAATTTGTAGCCATATTTTTCCTGTGAAATGAATAGGAAAAATACAAATCCTGACCAAATATAAAAGAAGTGTTAAAGAATGTATTAAAGAGCCCAACACCACCAACTTGATTTACACTTGTGCATGACAATCGCCAACAAGTTTTGATATGCAGAGATTCAAACTTGCAGCTTCATTAAATACTTGGGAATACTTCCATCCACTTGTGTATTTTCACCAGTACACATTATTTAAATGAATTAATCAAGCAAGCAGGTGTTCAGTTAATCTCAGAAGTCTGAGAGTGGAGGGGTAGAGGTTCTTACCCGTAGAAGCGTCCTCACTTCCTGTTCGATTGCAGACTGGGTTTCAGGGCTGACTTTCCCGGTATCAGTGTAGGTCATAACACCAAGCTAAACAATAACAAAAATATCTTTATCTTGCTACTGTTGCACTCATACACAAAATTCTCTACGAGTTTCAGCACCTATTGCTTCTGAATGCAAACAAAATCATGAGTCAAATGCCTGCTGAAGTGCTTTAAGCAGAAGCAAAACAAGAAGCCTATTCTTGCAGTAACAACTATGTAGTTACTGCAGAATTCTGTTTCAATAGGTGACAGTACAGATTGTAATTAGGTGCTTTCTGACATGACTAAAGAAGCTTCTACAGCAAGTCTAGAAAACTCACTGTTACCCCCGCTGCCCTCCCAGACTCAGAATTATCCTCAATTCCAAAATGTCTGGCTTTCATATAACTATTTCCTGAAGATACTAGTATTTTTCAAGGCAATTTTGAAGTGAAAATCCTGCGACGTAATTTTTTAAACTGTCAAATATACAGGTTTCTAGTTGAGCTCTCTATAGCAGACCAGGTCATAAGGCTTACTCTTTCTGTGATGATTACTTACCCTAATCTCAGAGATCACTGACAGACAAATAGGCTTTAGCTAGAGAACAGAGCTTTGTTTTGCTCCATATAAATATTAAAGGATTGATGATATTACCTTCTCACTCATTCCAAATCGAGTCACCATCAGTTTTGCAATTTTAGTAGCATTGTCAAAATCACTGGAAGCACCTAGAGAGCAAACAGATCTAAGCTGCATTACTGAAACCACGTTAAACATGCTAGTTCCACACACTTGATCAAAGGCTCTTTTAACTATCAATTAGCTGACCTGTTGTGATGTGATCACTTCCAAATATGAGCTCTTCTGCTACTCTTCCTCCCATACAAACATCCATCTGTGCGAGCAACTGGGATCTAGTTTCACTCCATCTGTCATTTTCTGGGAGCAAAGACACCTGTAAGATACAGAACTGTGGTCAGGTAACAAAAACTGAAGAAGTATTGAAGTAATCTCAAAAATACTCTTGTTTATATCTGAAGCAGATAAAGATTTTATGTAACACTCTGCATGCTCTGGCCTGCCTTTAGTACATGCATTCATCAGGATTTCTTGGAGATGCTCAGTCGAACCACTGAACAGCCTCCTCAGAATCTGAGCACCCCATCAATGTGAGCAACTTACACCTACTAGCAGAGGAAACAACAAATCAACTTGCCCAGAGGATCCAGACCAATAGTTTTCATTAACTGAACACATTAACTTGAAAGTTCAACAGGAAGAGACAGAATAGAAATATTTTTCTGTTCAAATGCTTGGTAGATAAAGGCAAAATAGAAAAACTTATGGATATCTATGCAAAAAACAAGACAGGTAACTGATGAAGTTTAAAAAAGTCAAACTGGACAAATAACAACCTGATAAAGGATGTCTGTATTAAAAGTACAGCTGAGCTTCTATCTATCAGTCCATTAGATGTTCTTCAAAATTTTGCTGTTGGGTGCTATTTCAACTGCAGTAGAATAAAACTTACTTATATTTCTCTTTCCTTGTACATGTCAACTGTTACACTAGTGCACAGTAATTTATTACAAAATTAAGAAAGAAAGCTTTTTATCACACAGAAAAGATGAGGTTTTCCAAGAGATTGCTCATAACTGAGTATTTCAAGACTACAATATTCATTAACATAATCACAGCAAATAGCATCATTACAAATTCCTCTACACCACCAAACCAACATAAAACTAAATAAAGAAGTATAATGAAACTGAATAAAATTTAAAAATACTAAAAAAGCTGGATAAAGAAAGCCTCACGTGTCCCAGTGTTGTTCCTCGTGTCATGATCGTGGCCTTGTTGATTGGCATGGCATCCTTGGTGTAATAGGCAATGATTGCATGTCCAGACTCATGGTAAGCTGTGATGGTTTTGTTCTTCTCATCAATTTCTACACTTCTACGCTCAGGTCCTTAAACAGAGGAACATTAAATTAACCTTTTTGTACAGCTGGCCAGCACAATCCACACATTACATAAACTCAGAGCACAAAGCAGCTGAGGAACAGCATGTGATCAAAGGTAACTAAAGCTTAAGTGCAAAATGTTTACGAGTCAGATTTGAATATCTAAAAATGGACCCAAACATATTCTACAGACAAGCTGCTTTTAAAGTAGTAGATTTAAAATGCAGTCTAAGTATCTGAGAAAATTCCATTTCTTCTCTCAAGCATGAACAGACCAGATTTATAGTGGTTATGTATAAGATGTTTAAGATTTGTGGTACCACATGAGAAGTTAAACAGAACCTCCAGGTTTCTGGTAGGGGAGGATAAGAAATCAAGCCTGTGTCTCCCTCCAGGCTGAACTATGACATGCACCATTTTTGTCTTTAAAAATGGTATGAAATTTTGAAGAATGTATTCCACACTAGATTTTACATACTACTCTCTGGTCTCAAAAGGTTACGAAACTTTATTTTTTTAAAAAAATCCAAACAAACCAAAAATCCCCCCCAACCCCACTATAAAAAAACCAAACAAAAAGAAAGCAACAACAAAAAAAAGTCACAGCGCAGCAATCCAAAACCCAACACCATAAAAACTTCTCTATCCCCCGGTAGAAATCTTCACCACACAAGAAAAGCCCTGTGTATTGTAACATACAAGTATGTCTTTCCTATAAAATCCTACCCATTAGAATTTTGTCCTTGGAGAATTCTAATTCTTTCATGGTTACCATATCTTTTCCATCAACAGCTGCCTTTAAGGCAGCTTGATTTACAAGATTTTCAAGCTCTGCTCCAGAAAATCCTACTGTGCCTCTTGCAATTATTTCTGGATCAACAGCTGTAGGGGAAGAAAAAAAATCAAAACAAAACCATTTTGTTTATTAGAGTCCATATTGCTCCTGAAATTTCAAGCAAGAATCATATTCTATTAAAAATTATGCATTAAACCAAACAAAAATAACAAACAAATAAATTAAATTTATTTCATTTAAAAGAAATTAAGCCTAATTCTCAAGACACTATGAACTGTTAGAGACTAGAGAGGAGCACATAAGACAACTTTTGCGTTCTTTATTGACACAGTAAAACCACAATTGCCAATGGAAAAAAGAACTAATGTGAGGGGGCTGATCCAGTATAAAAACTGTTATATAAAAAGATACTACAGTAAAATATTTACTTACATGGGTCGTACTTGATTTTATTAAGGTACCACTTCAGAATTTCCGTGCGACCTCTTACATCAGGCTTGGGGACAGTGACTTGCATATCAAAGCGACCAGGACGTATTAGAGCACTAAAGGAAATGACAGTTCAGCACATTGACTCAAAAATGCTGCAGTAAACTTACAAATGTAGATCAAGGAACAAAAATCCATTGCTGTTTCTAAAGATATCTACACAGATTATGTCTCCTGCACATATGCAAAGAATATGTTTTTCTTACCTACTTTTTAAAAGATAGATGAAAGGTACTTATTGACAACTCATTTTAAAGGGTGTTTTGAATTTGAAAATTTTGCATTGTGAACAAGGAATGCAGCTTATCAATTTAGCTGAAAAACTTCCAAAAAATTTCACATGTTTAAAAACATATTAATTATTTCTTCATATTTAACTCTGCAACTTATTAAATGCCAAAACTTGGTCAATACACATCCTTTTTAAGAGGGGAAACTTCAGCTATGACACTGTAATACTTGAAGATTATCACAAGCAACTTTGGTTTTGTTGCAGGGTTTTTTTACTACATGGTCTGTAAAACAAGCAATGCATTATACTCACTTGTCTAACGCTTCAGGGAAGTTTGTTGCACCAATAATAACAACACCTTCATTTGGTTTAAAGCTGTGTGGAAAACAATGTGCAAATTATTTTTTTTCTGGACACAGAATTTACAATTTCGTCAGTAACTACTGCTACTGACCTCACTGGCCAGTCAAAAACATGCTTTCACACTACAACATGTGAACCAAGAATGACCATATTTAACCCAGCAACTGGTTAAAAACATGGTCTAATCTCAGTGTTGAGCTTCTTCCTTTAGATATATAACCAGGCTAAAAAACTGAGAAATTATTTTAAATAAACAACAGCTATTGTGCAAATACAATTCAAAAGCTTCTGTATTCTTTAAAATAAGTCCATTCAATGCTACTGTTGGCAATACTAGAAAACAGCCATAAAATCATATTAAATATATATTCTTAAAAGCATTATAAAAATTACACAAAACTTCAAAGCTGTCAAGAAGAAAAAGTTCACCCACATATCCAAAATACCAGTCAGTCAAGCACTTTCTGTGCCCTCAGAATTCATATATTTACCCATCCATTTCAGCAAGGAGTTGATTAATGGTCTGTCTTGAATAGGGGTGCATTGGAGATTCAATTCTCTTCCCACCAACAGAGTCCAATTCATCAATGAAAATAACACAAGGTGCATTTGCTTTTGCTTCCCCTGACAAAAGGAAAATAGCAGAAGGAGTCTTGAACCACACAAAGGAACAGGCAGTATATCAGGTAGCTCAAGATTCTACTATTTCTGTTATTCTTGGATTATAAAGTGTTCTATTAGACATCACCAAAAATGTCTTGCTTTTAGCCTAAAAAAAAGGAAATAGAATCTTGACTCGCTTTATTTTGCCATTTCAAAACTATATTTCCCCATCAGCTTATTCTTATCATGCTACAAGAAATCACTAGTAAAATAAACTATGACATTGTCGTATTTTGTATGAACTCCCTACAAGAGTTTATTTTATAGGCTTGGATAAAGAATATTTGCCTATTAAATAAAAACAGTATGAAATGTGATGGGTCTCAACATTAACTTACTTTAATAGAACTTGCTTGTTATTTTACAGCAAAGGGTTCACACTCAAGTTTACAGATATTAAAACACAAAATAAAAGTGCAGTAATAAATGAGAAGACCATAAATTGGTACATGCATACCAGAATGCAATTCATTTCAATCCCAGACATACCTGTAACATTAATATTAATGTACAAGTCAGGCATCTACAATTCTGTAGTCAACAGAAGGAAATGCATTTTTAAGGTACTATGCGTATTATATTTTGCACCCCATCCATGTAAAGTCACATTTTTTCTACAAATGCAAACTACCTTGTACATTGTATACATTTGAGCTTATCAATCTTCTGTTTAAGAGGGAAGCTGTATTTCTCCTCCCCAATAATATTTTCACACTTAAAATAGGAAGTCTCTTCTATAGAAGTTATAAATCTGAACAGTAGTTTTGAAAGTTTTGTTATCATGCCCTTTATTCTGTTGATGGGTCTGAGAAAGGAAATCTCGGCTTATTACCATGCCATAATGCCATAAAGCTTTAACTCAGAGTAAAAAAAAAAAATCTAAACATGAGGGCAGTAATTAAGAAGGTTGATACAATTTTTTTATCTTACATTTACAATTAAAATTTACAACAATTTACGTTTGACTAAGTAAGTTACAATTTCAAGTATTCAATTTAGTTTACAGAACATAAACTTACTTCTATAGAACATACATAAACTACTTCTCTCTGGGACCATTATAAAATCAGTTTTAAGTTTAGCTGTAATTTCATGTGATGGTTAGGAAGATTCTACAATTAACCAATGCTCACAGAATTGTGACATTTACCTACACAATTAAAGCTTTATTTATCAGTCTCGTACACTACTACTTTCCATTACCCAGAATTGTAACTAATCAAGCCACGTAAACAACAGTGAATACTTAATCTTGCACGTGAAAAGATTTCAAACCCAGGAATATTTAACTTACTGAACAGGCTTCGGATGCGGCTGGCTCCCACTCCAACAAACATCTCATCAAACTCTGACCCGGACGCGTAATAGAACGGAACGTCAGCTTCACCAGCCACAGCCCGGGCAAGAAGCGTCTTGCCAGTACCAGGTGGTCCAACTAACAAAATGCCTAAAAGACAAACAAAAAACCCCAACAAACCACCACATCCACACAGTCTTCTTATGTTAGTAGTTTCTTCCATGTATTAGAAGGAATAATGGACACTTGGCTCCCAAAAGCTGTTAAGATCCCATTTCAGGTACTGCTCATTACTGCCAGTCTGAAGGAGCTTCCTGGAACAAATCTAGATACAATTTGATCCATATTTAAACACCAACAAAGACTTGTAAGACCATCAAAACAGAAGCCTGAAGCATTCTGCAGATTTACTGTTGAGTTTAGCAGCTGAATCCCTAACAGCGTTTGCTTCAAACTGACATTCACCTGGCTGTTTCTGTGGAATCTTTTTTTTTAATGAAATCCTTCCAAGTAACAGTCTTTAAACAGTGTAGAGCACTAACTGGAAACAGGTCTACGCATTTCAGATTCATGTGGATTTCCACTACAATCTTAATCATCCTTTTGCATGAAAACATTTGTTTCTAAACTATCTAAAGCAGTTAGGAAGCACTAAAGGTGCTAAAAGCCATAAGGAAGAAATAAAGGCCTTTTAAGAGTTCAGTTAAGAAATCCCTCTGCTTTACAGGACAAAGTACTACTGTTATTAGTTCAATAACTGAAGAAGGCACAGTAAACTTTGTCTAATCCCAAAATTTTAATTTCCATAATACATTAATAAATAGTAAGAAATTAGGCTGCAAAGTAGTCAGTACAGAACATGCGTCACAGCCACGGTTACATAGGTTTTTCACTTCTGCTGAGCAATTATTCTTACCTTTTGGAAGTTTACCTCCTAATACAGTAAATTTGTGTGGGTTTTTCAGAAATTCCACAACTTCTTGCAATTCCTGCTTGGCTTCTTCAACCTATACATGAAAAACATGCCACAAATGTAACTAAGCATTTATAAAATACTGCATGTTTTTGTAGGTAAGTTTTGTATTAGAGATTAAGTCCCTAATTGTGTATTGATCAAAAATACAAACAGAAAAAGATTAAAGTGTACCACAGAATTTGTGTGGATATCAATATTTAATTCAGCCTATCCTAAAACTGTTTGCAGGACTAAGTAAACATTAAACTTAGTAACACTGAAGGAACAACCAAACAGCTTAAGATCAGACGTGACCAAAGAAATAAATATAAAATCAAAAATTCTACATCAAGATATTAGTCTTATTAATTAAAATGAGATTAATTCTATCTATTTGTCCAAGGGGAAGGAGAAGGGGAAGTCCTCATTTTGCCACTAACAGTCAAAGAACAATTAAACAGAAAACATAGAGGTATCCCATCAGCAGTGACATGCCCACTTCTTTCTGGGAATCTTTGTATCTCCTGTCCCAATAACACTGCTTGAAAGAGATGGTACTAAGAGAGAAATGATCAAATGACATTATCATCTTCTTATACCAGTAAACTTCTGCAAAAAGTAGATTAATATTGATATTTATGGCCTGCCGTTTGCTATTATAGTCTTTAAAAATGTTATCCAACGAGTAAAGTGTACCTTTTGTAAGGTATTAAATGCCACAAAAACAAAGTAAAAAAAGAGTGGTTAAAACCTCCCTTCATCTTGGAGTGGTCAATGCATATAAAGCTTCAGCTCATACAAAGAAATTTCTTGAACAGATTAAGACATTCATAATGATTAGTTAAACATCAGACTCATAATGATTACTTAAAACAAGAACTTGCACACATTTTACTTTTGATCTTACCCCTTTAACATGTTCGAAGGTGACATTTTTCAGCTGGATTGGGTCAACTGCTGCATCAAAGATACTTGATGTTCGAAAGCGTACTAAGAGCAAACAGCAAATGACGAACAACAAATTTACACACAGTGGCATTTCATTGCAAGACTGCACTTGAACCCATGCCAGTAAGACACTGACCTTATACCTGCCCTTCTGACAGGGCACGTGTTCATTTACAACTGTCGAGCAGGAATAAGATTTAGGTTTCAAAAAAAAAAATCTTTAAAATATTTGCAATTAATTCTGTGACTTTTTAGTCATGTGTAGTACAGAAAGCCCTCCACTCAGAAGCATGTACACAAAGCCAGAACTTCTCCCTCAATGTTTCTATACATATCCTAACTTCTTTGAGTCCTAGGTGATAACTTAATACCGAGTTGAATGTCTTCAGTTATGTTAGTTCAGCCTTTGGTTGTTCTACTATTTCCAATAGACTTCTCAAGACGGTAATTTAGCAATGCAAGTTCCTAGTTGCTATAAACTAGGCTGTGATTACAGATTGAAAATTCAAACCATCTTGCCTACAGCTGATCTAGATAACACATCATCTGAACTGAAAGTCAAATACATAACTGGTGACCAGTCCAACTTCTCTGGTTCCGTGTAACTGCTTCATCAGAAGAAATAAAGTAATTATACTGACACAGAACATTTTTGTCTTCATAAATGCTTTGTCACACTGTCATCTGAAAGGCTGTAGCCAGAAGCAGTAAATAACTCTTACGATAACTTTTCAGTGTACTAATAAAAATCAATCATAATGTCAAAACATATTTAGTTTATGCTAAACCTGCTGGAAGAAACAACTCAAGTGAAACAGTGTGGAAAAAAAAGTTAACTAACCAGCATCAGAAAAGGAACCTTTCCCAGGTAAAAATGACGAATATATAGCAAGATAAAAACAAAGAACGAAGAGAAAGAAAGAAAGCAAACGTGATCTTCTTAAGGAATCTGTAAAAGAAAATAAAAACATATTTAACATTGGCTAAAATAAACTACTTTCTGATTGCAAAGACAAGATATGTAAATTAAAAACTTACCAAGTGTTTTTTGCAGGAATACCTGTGCTTTCAAAAAGCCTTCTGCAAAACCAGTTTTAAAAGCATCCTGGTGTGCCTCTGGGATGTTTTTTGTTTTCATTAGTGTGTCTAAGTTTTCAACATCAATTCGTCGCTTTCTCAGGATAAAACCCTGCAATGTTTTCCACAGCAGTGTTAGTATACACCAAGTTTTCATAAACTGTTAACTTACCACCTGGCTAACATGGGTGACAGGAAAATAAATAAAATTACAACAGCATATAATTCACATCCTATTGGGTCAGTTATAGGGTACAGGCCAGCAGCAGTGTGGAATCCCCATGGTCTGAGCATGAGTGCTCCCATTTCTGCTGAGAAAATCAGTTTTGGAGCACTCCTGGATCCCAGTTCCAAAGTGAAAATGCAGCCTAGGACAGATCTGTACACAGCCAGCTTTGTTCACTGTATTCAGTGGGACTTACTAGCTTAAGCTTCTAGCTTTATTTCCAATTGCAAAATATCTTTGCAAGTATTGTTCTGATGGAGCTTAAGCAAATACATCTCATATGCCCTGTCAAATTTCAGAGCAGCACTGCATGGAGCTAGCTCTGGTTTATCTTCATCCATATTACACCTAGTCCACAGATGAAATAAACCACATTTGCCTAGAAGAAGGAAGAGTTCAAAGATAGTTTACACACACAGTAAAATGAAAAGCCTTAATTAGCTTGACTTCTGTACAACCAATTAGAAACACAGAGTACCCAGGTTAACTTGGTTTCGTTACTGCTTTGGATAATTATCTGCTGACTTGAAAACACAACATTCTTGTATGTTAAACTATCTGTATTTCTGCTTAAAGAAATAAATCCTTCGACTTGAAGCTATCTTTAGTTTATATTCTGCTTTAGAAACAGAAAATAGAGAATTTAATTTCTAGAGTTAAAACCATAGTTATATGCTGAAACTGCTCTCCTAAAAATTCAAATAATCTAATTATTGGTGATATATGAAGCAAATATACGCATTAATAAGAAAAAACAATATATTACCATTAGATCAAGTTCTAGAATTAAGCAATTTTTTCATGCTAGTGAAAGAAAACACCCCTGGTAAATTTTGAAAGTTTATTCAAGAGAAAGAGATGGTTTGAGTACGCCCGAAACAACTTCATGTTACTCATATTTACCTTCAAAATTGAAGAAAGTGAACTTTTTGTTTCTGTGAATTGATCAGATGTTGACTGCAGACGTCTTGCTCTTGATCTCAGAGTCTTAAAGTTCCGTGTCTGTATGTAAACTTTATGTAGTAAGAATAAACAGAAGTTAAAACCTAATCATTACTACCACTAGAAAAAAAGTCTTAAGAAATTTCAGAAGCTATTATATATATTATATGAAAGAATCTGGAATATAATCTTCCTGCCATATCCACTGTACTATAAATGGATAGTTATGTGATCACAAACCCTATTTGTAGTCTGACCTTGCAAGCAAACTTTTAACTGTTTCACAGAAAATTTTGTGTTAAAATAATCTGGGTTCATGCTGTAAATTATAGCTAATTAGCCAACTCAGAGAAGAGGAGACATTCAGACAATTAAATCCAGGCAGGCCGACAAAACTGAAACATTCAGAAGCAAATCCAGAAGGATGGGAATAATGCTTTGTGAGCTTTGCTAATAAGGTGCCCTGAGGAGATCTGGAATGGCTTCAGTGTGCTCTTAAATTCAGAAGTGACAAAGGAAATGAGACCATTTAATCACGGTGAGCTTATGGCACACTAAGTCATCTCCCACCACATCAGAAACTTTGTGAAAGACATTTTACCACAAGTAAAGAATATTTTTCTTCATTACTATGTTTTAAAATAAACACCAATGCCAGTCAATTAGATTGGTTTCACTAAGCTTTTCATTATTCTAGAACAGCACTGGATAAAAAGAACTGCAGCTGACCCTTGAGCCCTGCTCAAAAAAGGTCTAACATTTCATCAGGTAGCTCTGGACCTTGTCCAGCTCAGTTTTGAAAATCTCCAAGGATTAAGATAACCAAACTTCTCCAGACAAGCTGTTTCAGAACTTAGCCATTCTCACTGTGAAAATTTTCACACAGGTTTTATTTTATTTGCTTTTACTTGGGATTGTTGCCTCTTTGAGGTGTATGTGAGAAGGGTAACTGGTATGGCTCCAATAGCAATTGGATCACTCCTTGCCTTCTATTCTGCTAACTAAAACCTCAGATCCTTCAGCTTCCCCACTATATAAAATGCTTAAAAATCTGCACCCTTCCTTGTGACCAATCACTGGGCTATCTCCATGATGTCAGCATTTCTCTTTGCCACAGGATACAAACATAGATATACCTAGAGGGAGCATCAGAAGAACTGAATTTAGGACAATACCTGAACTGTTGATTATGTATCCACTAATGCCACCAGCCACCAAACCCCTCAGAAAATTCAACTGGATGAGTACTGAATTCAACATATTTATTGATTCAAAAATAGTCAGTTCATCTGTGGTCTTTCAAGATTATGATCCACAAATACTGACATCTTGGAACAACATGGTGTCTACTAAATTCTGGAAACATACTACTCAAGTGCAAAAAATAGCTTCATGATTTAAAGTGCTAATATCGATGTAAGTTTCTCCTGGAAGCTTACTGGTATTTCCTGAGTGATGCCTCTACAACAAATCCAAAAATACTTTTCCAGAATAGACAAATTCTGTAGAGATTAAAATCAGTGTAGTTAATGCTTTATACCTGGCCAACACCGAACATCTGAACAGAAATTTTGGAGGGAATTAGGATGTTGTCCGTACAAACAAGATGAGCGTAAAGCACTGAAAACATCCACAAAACCTGCAAAAAGATGCAACAAAGTGTAAATACACCCTATCTTAAATGGCAACTCAACATTACTTCTTGCACAGTTTGGTTTTTTTTAGTTTTTAAAATATTAATTCTATTTTACTACATTACTCCAGGCATCTTTAATTAAACAAATTACCAGAACATCTATCAAAGCTTTGAAGCGTTTCCAAATATCTTTGTGCTTTCAGGCAATTGTCATGGAGATTTTTTTTGTATCTCACAACACAATGCAATTTAATATTTTTTCTCCAATAGCAGCCCTGCAATATTATTCTTTACACTCCTCTCTGCTGCAGAACTATACAGACAGTATCCCAAATGCCAGCTACAAACTTCTTTTTCTAATGCATTCTTAAGCAACTGCAATGGTCTTCCTTCATTTTAGATTAGTTCCAACAAAACCTCTTCACCTGCAAGGAACTACTTTTGTTTATTTCAGCAATGAAAAACTCTACATGCAGTTTTAACAGTTTGTTACCTTGAATTCCTTTCTAATAAATATCTTTGCGTAACATTGCTTCAAGCAAAAAATTGATAAAAATGTAAACTGGAGATGTCTGTGACATAAGTAGATTGGCAAAATCTAATGTCTTGATGAAACAAACTGGTAGAAAAATTCACAGCTCAGGCTCATCATTAAGAGAAATACACTTGTACTACAGCTGAGTTCAGGAAAGTTTAACAGCAACCAACTTAAAATCCAAAGAAACAATTTGTTGAATTTTCCAAATTTCCCAAGTTTACAGAGACAAGCTATATACAACAAAAAATACATTAATACTCTCTTAACTAAATATGTTTAACTACGAATTATCTACAGCACAAGAGATTAAACTAAAGAATAATGTATTCACCTTTATAATTTAACTCTCACCAACTCTCAAACACTTTACTCAAACATACCATGCTTATTTTCAAAGAAGGACTGAGCAGAGACATATGACGTGTGCCACTGTGAGGAGACTTTGCTTTCTGTACAGTAACCAGGAAGTAGCCTGTTCACCAACTCTCTGAACTGGTTAGCTTTCAAATCAGACAATCCCAGATCTCTTAAATTTTTAAATACAGACTGAAAGATAGAAATAAATGTTAAAAATTTACCTAAGATTACCCTAGGGAAAAAATTTCCCAGTAGCCCCAGAAGCAATACAGACTGAAAAAAAACCAAACCAACCAAACAAAAAAACTCCACAAAAACCCAACAATGGAATCACAACACAGTGGTAAGCAGTACAACCCATGCCCGATTTCCACAGTTCTGCAGTAACTGAAAGATTCCATAGTTTTCCTCCCAAAAAAGTGCTTAGTTACAAAACTTGTAAGAAATTAGTTGAAAGAGCAGTGGCAATATCTAATGCTACTTGGCACTGTTTTAATTTTCAATGTCAAAAGCAAGAAATACCCAATGATAATGGAAGATATTTTAACAGAAAAATAAAACTGAACATGAAACTATGCCATTTAATCTCTCAAAAACCTTCAACACATCTTAAGTTACAGTCCCCATTTTCTCACAAACAATAATGACACAAACTCTGCTACAACTCAGAATAAAAGATAATATAGGGTTTATTAACAGAAAACTTATTGTTACTTTACAGAAAGAACCATTAAACTGGAAATGAAAACAAATCCCTTCCTCATTTGCAAAGTACTATTGAGACAAGCACCAGCTCTTTTTTTTTAAAGAAATACTGTATTTTTGTAGAATCCTTACTGGCAAAACACTGACTGAAGTTCTGCCAAAAAGATACATTCTACATGTTAAAACCCTGTTTTGTTTAGTCATATTACATTCTTTTATAGACCAGTCAAATATTACATTCACTCAAACGGACACTACTCAGATTTAGTATCAGTTAAACCATCACTTTTTCAAAAGGTTTTCTGTACCTCACTCTTCTGAGGATCATGCTCTGGGGAGGTGTCCCTCTGGACAGGCTGTATGGATGCTTTGCTGGCAGAAGTAGTGGAGCTTTTTGGTGAATGAAAGGCATTGATAAGGTGACTCAGAGGAACAGTAGCCTGGAAAAAAGTTAGATAAAGACTTAAGCTTGTTTAAACTATTTAAACATACTTCTGTTCCAAACGAACTTATAATTGCAGGTCTTGTACACTGCCTTTTAACTGAGGACTTAATTATAAACCACAATCTTCAACACCACAGGGTTAGCTGATACCTCTTTTTAAAGAGAAAAAAATAAAGTTAAGCATGTATGACAGATCAGAAACTCATATTTTCATCTCTAAAGCAATACTTTTATAACTTGAATTATCGATACTTTTTTTTAGCATTATTATAAGCTATTCCCGCATATTGCCTTTATGTTCTCTTCCTTGGGATCACACTTTCAGCTTAAGGATTAAAATGAAATTACACAAAGCAGAGAGTCAAATCTGCAGTTCAGCAGCATTCAGCTGACTCCGCCTCGTGAATCAGTACAGAAGCCCAGGTGCAGCACGGATCAGGGCTCCTCCTCTTATCGCAGCTACATCTCTTGTGAACATATGGGACAAACAACCCCAGCAGTTGCAAACCTCCTCAAACTCAGTACACTTCACCAGGAAGGAGCTGGGACACAAGCCTGGCTGCTGGAATGATCCCTGATTGCAATACCTGAATGAAGCATAACTGGGTATGTCTATGAACATCCTTCCGCAAGGACTACCATCTTTGTGTTGACTAGACAGAAGATCAATGCGGGCTGTGAGACATGAAAACTGCCTCATAATTAATTGTCCAAAGTTGTAATTAGACTCAAAGTTTGTGGTAAAACCATACAGCCTCTAGAGATCAAAGCCAACATCCAACCACTAACCAAACTTTCCGTCTGTATTTCCCACTCTGCTGAAATGACACATTCCTAGAAACATACAAATTCTTCCACTTCACTACTCTAATGAAAGTTTTAAACACATTCTTCACATGTGGAAAGAACAATCAAATCCACTGCGGAAACAGACTATCACACGCTAATACAAAACTTAAAAATAAAACCAAAACCACCGGTTCAGATCAAAGTCCATAAAACTCACCAGTCCCATCAGACTCATTGCCTAATTAAAGATGCCCTCCCGATTGCGTTCGGACTTTCTGTATAACAAATTACCGACGGTTTTCCCTCCACTAACTCTTCCAAGTCATTTCCTCTTGGCTTTCACAACAACCCGTTAAAACTAACAGCATAGTTTAACTGTAGTAACACACGTCACCACCCCTTGCTTCTGATACAAAAACAGACACTAAAAAGCGCTAAGGTTATTTCGTCGTTTCAGAATGCTATTACTACTTACAAGCCTTTACTGTACCTCCCTCACTCCTTTATTTATATATCTTTTTCCTCGACGCGACACTGGCGTAGCCGCCACCCGCTCCGGCCCCGCTGTCGCCCAACGTGGCAGGCAGGAACTCGGCTCCTCCCGCCGCTACCCGCAACCCCCGGG